>WKFP01013388.1:109214-133970 GCA_011057875.1 Pterocles orientalis
CCAGGATGCCATTGGCCTTCTTGGCCACGAGGGCACAGTGCTGGCTCATGGTCATCCTGCTGGCCACCAGGACCCCCAGGTCCCTCTCCCCTACACTACTCTCCAACAGCTCAGTACCCAACTTATACTGGAACCTGGTGTTGTTCTTGCCCAGATGCAAGACTCTACACTTGCTCTTGTTATATTGCATTAAATTTTCCCCCGCCCAAATCTCCAGCCTGTCTAGGTCTCGCTGGATGGAAGCACAGCCTTCTGGCGTGTCAGCCACTCCTCCCAGTTTTGTATCATCAGCAAACTTGCTGAGGGTGCACTCTATTCCCTCATCCAAGTCATTGATGAATATATTGAACAGCACAGGTCCCAATACCGAACCCTGGGGAACTCCACTAGATACAGGCCTCTAACTAGACTCCATCCCATTCACCACAACTCTCTGGCTTCTTTTCTCCAGCCAGTTCACAATCCATCTCACTACCCGATCATCCAGATCACACTTTCTCAGTTTAGCCGCGAGGATACTGTGGGAGACGGCGTCAAATGCTTTTCTGAAATCGAGATAGACCAAACCTACTGCTTTACCACCACCTATCCACCTGGTAATGTTCTCATAAAAGGCTATCAGGTTGGTCAAGCATGACTTCCCCTTGGTGAAGCCATGTTGACTGCCTCTAATGACCTTCTTGTCCCTGATATGCCTAGAGAGAGCATCAAGAATAAGTTGTTCCATCACCTTTCCAGGGATGGAGGTGAGGCTGACCGGTCTATAGTTACCCGGGTCCTCCTTCTTGCCCTTTTTGAAGACTGGTGTGACATTTGCTTAGATTAGTCCTCAGGCACCTCCCCTGTTTCCCACGACTTGCCAAAGATGATGGAGAGTGGTCTAGCAATGACTTCCACCATCTCCCTCAGCACCCGCGGGTGCATCCCATCAGGACCATGGATTTATCGGTGTCCAGATTACTTAACCGCTCCTTAACCCAGTCTTCATCTACCAGAACAAACTCCTCCTTTGTTCTGACTTCCTCTGGGGCTACAAGGGTACGGGACTCTTCAGGAAAGCCTCCGGCAGTATAGACAGAGACAAAGAAGGTATTCAGTAACTCTGCCTTCTCTGTATCTTCTGTCACCAGAGCACCCACCTCATTCATCAGTGGGCCTACATTGCCTCTGGTGTTAGCCTTGTCTGCAATGGATTTGAAGAAGCCCTTTCTATTATCCTTGACCCCTCTGGCAAGGTTTAATTCTAAGGAGGCCTTAGCTTTCCTAGCTGCCTCCCTACACTCTCTGACAACATTCTTATATTCCTCCCAAGTGGCCAGCCCCTCCTTCCATGATCTATAGACCCTCCTTTTTCACTTGAGTTTGCCCAGCACATCCCTGTTTAACCATCCAGGCCTCCTGGCACCCTTCCTTGACTTCCTACCTGTTGGGATGCACCGATCTTGAGCTTGGAAGAAGCACTCTTTGAACGCTAACCAACTATCTTGGGCCCTTTTACCTTCAAGTACCCTGTCCCATGGGATTTCCCCTAGCAACTGCTTGAAAAGGCTGAAGTTGGCCCTACTGAAGTCCTGCGTAGCTATTCTGCTCAGGATTCTATTACGGCCACATGAGATCCTGAACTCCACCACCTCATGGTCACTGCAACCAAGGCTGCCTTCAACCTTTACCTCTTCAACCAGACCCTCCTTATTCGTGAGAATAAGTTCTAGCAGCACTCCTCTCCTAGTCAGCTCCTCCACCATTTGCATCAGGAAGTTATCATCAATGCACTGGAGAAACCTCCTGGACTGCGGAACCTGTGATACCTAGTAACTCGCCACAGAATGATTTTTTCCTAAGTTTGTAGCATGACACTAAAATCCATTGTTTTTCTGGAATAGCTAGCACAGCCCAGACATACTCCCTTTGTATTCACTGATTTCTGAACACATCAAATGAAAATGAAAACTATTAGAAAGTAAAATGTCTCATCTAAAGCCAGAAGCCACGCCAGAGACACACTGGGTTTCTTATATGAATCTGCATAAGACATGAAAAAATCCTGCAGATACTATCACCCATACAAAAGCCTGACTTGTTCACATATTAAGTTACTAAAATGAAAACTGACAGAACACACTTGTCAGCTTCATTAAGCAGATGCTACCTGACAAATTCCACATGGAATTGGGGAACTGCATCTTGAAGGGGACATAAAACCACAAAAAATGAGGAAGAACTTGTCAAGTCAAATAATACAGGCACAGACCTCATAAAGGAAAATGGGTACATTTATTAAATTAACTTTAACTTCCATGATAACTGAGGTAATCACTCCAGCCACTGCCCTGTCAGTTTGACAGCAATGCCATGTCCGCATGGAAAAAATACGCTTCAATGCTTTTGAAATACCTAGAAATGTTGAGCAATGTAAAAAACAAAACAAAACAAAACCCAAAAAACAAACAACCAAACCACAAAACCCTTCCTTTAAAAACCTTCTTCTTCCACTTAGTTACAGCATTAAGAAAAGGAAATGCCTCTTAAAAGCATGAAAGAAAAAAAAATCAATATTTTCAATTGAGGTACATCCTTCTGCAATATCCTGGACTGTTCCTAACATGCACTTTGAAAAGAATGGGGAATATTAATAATTTCTCAAGTCTGACAGAGAAAAAAAGAGATAGAGCTTCACCAGGAATTATTTTATTTACTTATTTATACAGGAATTATTGCCTGGATAACTTTAGTACCTCTTTAAGGATCTGATGCCAAAGAGTGAGTACTTTTCCTTTTATTGTGCAAAACCTGTCAGAATTTTTAGCTTCAAAGATGCAAATGTTCCCACTAATGCCACAGTGTTTCATAAAATTCAGGTTCTATTTGCTCAGCTTGTGTAGGACAATACTTCATGGTTGATTTCTGGGTTGTTGGTTTTTTTTTTTTTTTTGCCTGTTGCCTTTCCACTTACTTCCTATGCCCAAGAAGCTTAACTATGATGTAATCTGAACCAGATCAGCATTTTTAAATCCCTTAATTAACACTCTTCTCTTTCAGCACAATCTAATTAATCTGAGCAGTGCAACACTGGGTGCATTTCAGTTCAGATCAAGAGCACATCCACTCACTGTGCTTCCACTGGCAGCCCACACCCACCTCACGATGCGCAAACCGGACTGCTTTCAGGTGCAGCTGAACTGAAAGGTCCTCCCTAAGACTAAAGGAACAAAATGTTCCAAACACTAAAGGCCATCTGCCCACAGAACACCCCAAAAACCCACGTAGAGTATAAAAGTTGGGTCCTCACTCAACTGATCCTCTCCTACTACAGAAGGAGGCTGGGGCCTCAGAGGATCCAATCCATATTATTACCCAGCAGAGAAACACACCATGTTTCCTTCTGCCTTCTGGTAGGAATATAGCCACCATCTTCAACACCCTTCCTGCTGGGAAAAAGTGGTAATAACCAGCAGAAAGCTTGCTGCAAAATCAGCTCTCAGTCTCAGGAGATTTGAGTCTCACTGCTTGTAATACTACAGATGCTTAAGATTATAGTTTAACATGGAGCTTTGTAGCAAGGGTAAAGCAGGTACTCTCTGACCATCTCTTATGTTCCTGTTACAGGAATAATCAAATGTGTAAGAAAAAAGGGCCTAAACAAGGACTACTCCTTTGAGTGACCAGCAAGAACACGATGATTCGGATTATAAGAATTCTTCTTTTTTAAACCTGACAAGAAGTCCTAGCTACGCACCAGCTGTTCATGAAAATCAAGAGACTGAATATTTTCAGCTATAGGCAGGAGAAATTAATAGCAAAAAAATGAAAGATATGTAGCTTGTAACCATTGGGAAAATGACAGGAGGAAGAAAAGAAAGCCAAAAGGTGATAATCCTCTTTCCTTTTTGTCCAAGTCTCAAAAGATATTTATAACAGCTTACACCACTGAAAAATGGGTAAAACAATTGCTTGCTTACTCATAAAGAGGGACTGTTCTGCTACCAGCACTTCACGATTTGAATAACATACATGCAACACATCTATCAAAACCTTATTTTTCAATTCAGTGGCAGAATGTCTCCCTTAAATAACTAAAAAACTTTATCAAGTAAAATGTAACTAAATGTAAATACATATAAACTACCAAATAATACGCAATTAAAATACAATCTGTCAAAAAATCTGCCTTGCAAATCCTCTCAATTAGTGGAATCCTGCCATTGGCTCGAGGCCACGGGGCAAGGCCAGGCACCCTCATCGCTCCCTTATGTCCTTCAGGCTTGATTACATGCTGGGTCTCAAAATAACCGCATCCTTTCACCTCAAATTCATCGCACCCCCATGATGGAGGGCGGCCTGCAGCATGCCTCACAGCTGGGGAGGGCTGCGTCTCCCTCTTGCTGCAGGAGGGCAGGCGCCAGGCCCAGATCTTCTGCTTCTGGCAGTTTGCCAAACAGCTGAGCCTCCCCCCACAGAATCCCAGCATGGAGGGAAGCCAGCAACAGCGCTGGGCTGGGCTGCCAAAGTTTCCAGATGCAGGCACTCTCGCAGGTGACTGTGATGTGCGGTCCAGAAGAGCAAGCCTCGTGCCCAACACACAAACACCTGACAACCTACATCTAATTCAGAGTGTTTTTAGGGGACCAAAAGGAGGATCAGGCAGCCAGCCACCAAAGCTTAAGGGCGCTTAGCTTATTGTACAAAACACCAGCTGCAAGGCTTGCAGTTTATTCTCCATTTAGCCACTCCTACTGCAAGGACTTTAAGTAACTCTGAGTACTTGGTGAGAATACAAAACCCACAGCCTTCTCCTGCGATGCCTGATCTACAGAACAGATGTTAGAAACTCTGGGGCAGGAGATACCACCAGCTGGGAAAATAGGCAGCAAGGAGTCCTTCTGCAGACCATGCATGTACAGAAAAGCCGGATCTTGCAAAACCTCTCCAAAGGAGTTTCTTGCTTTAGGACGAGGCTGGAAATAAAATGAGAACTGGAGCCAGAACTGGGTAGAGAATTGCAGCCATTTTTCTTATTGTGAATGACAACCACAGAATATCCAAAATCTAGTGGGATGAGAACTCCCTTGGTAGGAAATAGTGGACATACCAGTTCTCCAGAGCTCTTTGTGCCCTCCCCTGAACTGCAAGATTCATTCCAAGAGAGAAACTGAATATATTAGTCTTGCTAGAATATATCACTAGTTGTAACCAATAATTGTTATGACACTTATCTGAAGCCTGAATCCCTGTCCCTGCAAGCATGAATATGCATCTGAAGTATGCTGCCTCTCCACTGCACTGCTTAGTAAGAAGTCTCTTATTCCTGTCCTATCTGCACTGCGCTACCAGGGGACATGTCTCAAATGGAAAACTTCCCTGCTGATGGCAGCTCTTGTCCTCCAAAAGCTCAACTGCAACATCGTGTCTGAGCGGAGGACATCACTTCTCATGTCTGCAGGCTTCTCCATTCATATTCAGAATCCTTAGTCGTATCTGAGCAATGTTTTCTCCACTCGGAGCATATAAGGCTACTGAATTTCTCAAAGGAAAATCAAGACAGTGAGAGATTTAAAAGAAAAAGAATCTCTATAGTTTACCAGTCCTCTCCAGGCACTGATTCATTGTTCAACCACGAGTTCAACACGTGAAGACACACCTTGTTAACACAGACTGAAGGAACCTCAACAGACAATCTAGTACATAATTCCAAGGTTTAGTCACCTTTCTTGAAAGAGGAGTAATTAAACCTATTCTTACAGATGGAGACTCCCAAATGACGCGTAAGAATCCACTCTGGTGTTTTCCAGTCTTTACTTTTAGAAATTTTTTTATGCCATCTAACACTACACTTTCTTCCTGCAGTTCAACTTCTTGTCCTATCTATCAGGGAACTAGGGAAAAAAATTCTATTTGTAGCAATATGTCCTGCATTTCTAGACTGTTACATTCCTCCCACTACCCAATCCTTTCTGGTTCATACATGTACTAAAAGTTACAGTACCTCATACACAAATACCTAAAGAATCTGCAATCAGCATTCTCAATCCATTTGAAGATTTTCCTGAAGAGTCATTATACAATTAGTGCATCACACCCAGTGGCACAGATACTGACACCTGCAGTGTCTCACAGCAGGCATCTCTGAATCCTAGGCAGCTGATGAACCAAAAAGGCTTTCTCCAGCTCCTCTTAAGGTGACCTTTCTCTGCTAAGCTTAAATTGGCTTCACACAGAGGCACAAGACAAAAGAACCCAGGGAAAGCTTCCTATTAACGCAAAGTTTCTCCACATGTTCAAAGGCTGCCACTAAGCACATCCAGGGGTATTTCTTTTAAACATGTGGACTTTGTGGATAAATATCTATTCTACAGTTCCTCTCTCAACATAAACACATGCAGACTGCTTTTCTCCAATTCAAACAGAAAAAAGTTATGCAGTACTAATACATACATTATATTGGATCCTGCCACCCACCAGTTACGGGAACCGATGTGTTAGCCAGCTTTTTTTAACTTTTCTTAACACTTTTGGCATTTCACTGCTGTAGGAGTGAGTCACTGCTGCATTCCAGTGCTCCAGAAATTGATCCTGTTCTGCTTTCCAAAGCACCTCCTGAAAAAGCAGTCCAAAAATTCTTGTGACTTTCACGCCCAGGGGAGTTTTCCACATGTTTGAAGCATATGTGCCAACCTGATTACAGTTGCACAAAAAAATAGAGAGGGAAATATATTCCCTACTTCAAACACATAACACACCAAAATAGCACTGGAGGATGAAAAGCAACAGCCCAATCTTCCTTTTAGTACATTTCAGCATCCTACAAACTGCAAACCCCTAGGAATGCTTTTCCAACATTATTTGCTTGCACATTGCTACCTTGGCATCATTTTTTCTAAGCAACACAATACAACAGAAAGTATCCAGATACAAATTCTCCAAACTCTGAAGTCCTACTAACTCCTATTCACGCACAAGTAAGTCCAAGACAGCAAGAGTTTAGCAGTAATAAGCCTCTCAGAACTATAAACTCAATCCCCTATAGGAAAGTTCAGTAATTATCAGACACCTTCCTCCCTTTTTCATTGTCTGCTACTGGGAAGAAGTCATCACTCAGTTTATCCAGAAAATAACTGTACATCCCATAGCACCCCTTTTATTTAAGTCAAACTAGCGGCTAAAATCAACATCCTTTGAGTAATATCTCAGTCTTATTCCACCTTGCCACCCAGGAACTAGTGCTTTCAGGTAATTCTGAATACAAGTAGTTATCAAAATGTTAATGTAGTCCATGTTTTGTGCTTTAGAAAAGAAAATAAATTCTTGTTCCTTAGTTGTTTTGTTGTACTGCGCTCAAATATATGCCAATTTCTGGCCCTAAAACTGACCAGTCCCTTTTTACAAATTTTTAGTGATTTTCTTTATTAAAAGTAAGTACAATGCAAACACGAACACTTCACTTTTTATGGAGTAACCACATAAGTTCTGTGATACTGTAATAATATTTGCTAATTATTTTCATGTCCTTCATAATTCCTTTAAAACTAAGTTTCTCACAATTGGATCCTAATACACATCTTTTTTTTTTAATATTATTGTTTCCAAAATAGCAAACTAAATGTTTAACAACCTTGTTTAGACTCAGAAGCTTTTGTGAGAGGTCAGATAAAATTAAGCTATCTTACGCTAGCATCAATCTCAAAATGTTATTAACTTTGCTTTATACTTTGTTTTGACACCTTAAATATTATGTGTACAAGTTAAACAATTAACACCCTTTTCATCTTCAAAGGCTTATGTTGCGGAGGTCTGTACCAATCCCCAGGTATCAGAGTGGCATCTGCTCTTGGATTACTGTACCAAAGACTAGACAACTTCCACTGATTTAATGAGATCTTCTGCATTAAATACATCTGGACTTTTTACCAAATGGTCAACATGAAAGAAGACCATAAAGCTTGTTTTTCTCTCCCCACTGGGTTTATAAATATTCCACAGACTACATAATATTTTGAATAATCAGAACTATTTAGTGGTCTAAAAACTGCGCAAATTAATACAAAGGTCCAATAGTCAACAAATACCGAATTTTCTAAATAAAGGTCCTCCCTTTCAGGTGCTCTCATTCTTCATTTAGAAATTCTTCATTTAGATTCATTGAAGGCTGAATAGCCACATCTTTCAGGTGGCAAAACGGGAGGTTTCTGGCTCCTAAAGTTGAGCCAATCATTTGAACACATAAATTTGATTTGTTATGTATTAAAACCCTCCCAAGTTTATCTCAAATGTGACTGTGGAAAATTTAGAACATTGTAAGTGTGATTGAAAAAAGAATGATACCATACTCTACTACACAGCATGTAGCTACAAATCAATTTTGTTAGTATTATAATAATGTTCCTATATTATTCACAACTTACCAAATTGCTTTGTTGCTAGCCTCTTATTAAAAGTGCTTTAATACCAGTATCTAAGGATGAAATAGCCCTACACACAAAACACCTACTAAATTAAAGTGAAATGTGTATTGAATATGCAAAGGCCTTTCATGGCTGTAAGCTCTGTGTTGAGTCTAGACAATACAAATGAGGGCAGAGCTACTATGGTTTATAATTTCATTGCTTCGTATCATGGAAAGCACACTGTATTGGCTCCATTAAAATTTACTACTCTGAATTAATGTACAATGAATTTAAAAATAGATTTTTACTCATCAGAAGAACATGGTCCTGGAATGGTCTCTGAAAAACAACAGTTGGGTAAAAAATAGTAACTGCCACTCAGCTGGAGCTTGCCTTTGTGCAACGAAGAGCACAATGTGATTGCTTGTAGTGAAGGCAGATGGAAATTCATGGTCCTGGAGATTCCTGAAGTTCTCACAATCTTTTCAAATAAATAAATACACAATCAGTAATAATTATTCAAGTACTTCTGAATATCACAAGTATTTCAAGAGCTCTGCCATTGAAATCAATCATAGAATCATTAAGGTTGGAAAAGACCCCAAAGATCATCAAGTCCAACCATCAACCCACACCACCTAACTCACTAAACCATGTCCCGAAGCACCACGTCTACACGTTTCTTGAACACCTCCAGGGATGGTGACTCCACCAATTCCCTGGGCAGCCTGTTCTAATGCCTGATCATTCTTCCAGTGAAGAAATTTTTTCTGATATCTAGCCTAAACCACCCCTGGCGCAACTTGAGGCCATTTCCTCTTGTCCTATCACTTGTTACTTTAGAGAAGAGGCCAGCACCCACCTCACTACAACCTCCTTTTAGGTAGTTGCAGAGTGTGATAAGGTCTCCTCTCAGCCTCTTCTTCTCTAGACTAAACAACCCCAGTTCCCTCAGCTGTTCCTCATATGACCTGTGCTCCAGACCCTTCACCAGCTTTGTTGCCGTTGTCTGGACCTGCTCCAGCACCTCAATGGAGATAACCATACCATATAATGAAAACTTCAGCTCAGCGTGAGGAAAAAAATAAAAACGCATTGGGAATAATAAATTCAGTGCAAGATGAAGAATAGTGCAACAGATGAAAAAGTAGTAGTATAAAGCTCTATTAATTTCATTAAAAAGCCAAATACTGAATTTTGTGTAGCCTTAAAATCTCCCAATTGTTCACAAATAGACGAAAAATACACACACTTCATACGTAAACTATAGACAACTCTTAGGTAGCTACACGATTGTGCTACTTCATGACTGCTTCCCTGGTTATTGTATTACTCTTCTATGTGTCACAAAGTCCTTGCCTCATAAACCAGCAATGTGCCTCCAATATATTATACCCATCGTAATCTGCTTACAGGCCTTCCTTTATGATTCATGCTCATTTAAGAACAGTTTTCCTACTTGCTTGTATTGACAAGACACAAATTTTGCCACAGCGCCTTTTACCATAAGCTTGCTCAGTGCTTGGTCTCAATGGGGATCTCTAGATACCACCCTAATAGATAAAATTATTAAAAATGAACATTTGACCCTGAGGAGTCTCTGTTCAATCCATTTATATCTAAAAATCACATGTATTGCCTCTCCTGAACATACCATACTAAAACTGTAGAAGCTTGTGGATAAAACAGACTTCAGAAAATACTCAGTATGTCTACTGATTTTTCTCTTATTACAGAAAAAAACCTTAATTTCTCTCAACAGAGTATTTTCTAAGGATTCAGGTATTTTCCCTCTAGCTGACATTATGTAGGACTGTATTCTCTTATTTTTCCTTCCACATATAACCACCTACCTACATACATGTGCAGACATTCCAACTGCAAAGAAGTATCTCCTGACATAATTGTGAAAAATTACAGTAATAGATTTGTCTTTTGTTTCCTCTTTTGCTTCTATTTGGAAAAAAATAAAAGAGCATTTGACCCATTTTCTTGATATTTCATAGTTAGTTGAAGGACCTGGTTTTGGTTCACAGAGCTAGAAATTGCCATTAACTAATAACAGAAATAGACCAAAACTGTTTTAAAAAAAATCAGGTCAAATTTAGCTTTTAGTTTTAAAACCACCCTTCACCTACTTTTTATTTTATTAAGTAAACAAATATTTTTCTGGTTTTTTTTCATATTTGCCAAAGAAAATTTGAGAACATTTGGCATTTGCATCTATTAAATGAAAGTTACAGATATGAAAAACACTAATTTTCATTTCAGAATTGACACTCTAAAGAGAAGAAAGAACTGTTCATCCATTCCGTAGTGTTTCACTGCCTTGGGCCTTCAGTAGTTACTGTTTTCTCGTTCATCTGTGCATAGCCTAAGACACACATGTGAGGGGCCTTCATGCAGGAGTGCCCACAGCAGAAGAATGGGATGGGAACACATTTTGCAAGTACTCATGGAGGTTGCTAATTGTTACATGGAAGGGAATCCAGTATCAGGAAGGCAGGTATCAGTGTTTCCTGCTCAGCACAAAAATATACAATTCCTCTTATTTTCTTTTCTGAAATGGCAGTTTGTTCTGTGATGACACTTCTCTTAATTGTTCTTTAAACAAAAGAAAAAAGTTACAATGGATGGAAGAGAACTGAATAGGTGGAGAATGCCATTTTCACTTGTTATGGCATTATCAAACACATGAACAACGGTGTGTATGAACAGAGAATCAAGAAAACAAAACAAAGAAAGAATTATTATTATAATTATGAAAAAGTTAATCCCTAGCACACTAGTCCTGTATTTCCTTTCACATCTTTGTTTCAAATATTCCACTACAGCATTTTCCATTATAGTGCACAGTAATAAAACAGATTGGTTGTTCTGCAGGCCAAGAACAGCTTCAGGACTGAGAGACACCCATCTCCAGAGGGCCCTCCAGTGGCAATCAGGAGAATTTCCAATGACAAAACAATTTCCCCAGTGGCTTCACTCATAAGGAAAGACATGACCAGCAACTTCTAATCCCCACAAAGATCTTATTAACATTTAAACAAACAATAACACCTTTAGACTTACAAATAATCTATAAGAATTTTGAACACTGCTATTAGCAACTCAATGCTGATTGCTGAGCTTCGTTTACATTTACTTCAAGAATAAAGAGCCCAATATTTAAGACTGTCTGAAGCTAGTGAATCATGTTTCAAAATAGAATTCACATATGCTCACCTAACATTAAATCAGGAATTATGGCAGATTTCCTGAAGGAAAACAGATTTATAAAGCTCTCAAGTTATTGTTAATTCCTCCAATAATAATAACAGAGTTAACCCAAAAGCCATGACAGAAACAAATCACAAACTTTAAGACTCAATTTTTCTTCTCTTTCATTTTGTTTTAATTATAGAAGACTGTTATGCAATTTCTATGGGAGTCCCTACTTCTCCTTTGACCACTGCAGCACGTACCTACCTGCAGTTCTGCTGCCACATTAGCTAAAATTCCAACACAACTTGTATCCTTGGCAGGACTGGTCGCCTACAGGTTTATCTACTATCTTTAAGTATGTTTCTCTAAAATGCTCACATATTGCCTAAGTTTGGGAATGTGAAGTAGAGAAACAATGACTTGCAATTCAACTTAAATTGTTAAGCACAATGAAATCCCAGCATGCCAGCCTACAGACAGTGTAACACTGGGTGGAAAGAACTAACCAGGGAGACAAGCTAAGTGACACAGCCGATAACAATGCACTGGCGCAGGGAATAGGTATCAAATACAGAACAAGGAAAACAGAGAAGGAAATCTTGTGCAAATCAACAGATAGAGACAAGTACTCAAAAAAAAAAATTCAGCTGGTTAAACTGGGAGGCAAAAGGAAAATGGCAACATGTGAAGAGAAGATAGAAAACCAGGGATGATTTTGTAAATCTTGCACCTGTCTTTACAAAAAAACTTGTACTTAAACATTGCTTATTTTTTACCAAAGAAAAAGCATACAAATACTCCCCAAGACAAGAAAATAATCTTTTCAGTTCATCGAGATATGTCACATCAGATGAATATGGGAGAAGTGTTACCAAACTGTTGTTTTAACATCCCACATCAATTCCTTCTGCTACAGTGCACAGAAACATGCAACTAAGCACAGGGTGAAGTTTCACACTTGGCAGAAACTACCATTGAACTGGAACAGCCAGACAACCCAGAGCTGGAGACATTTGGAGATACAGTCATTTATCCTTTCTGCCATTGCTAAAATCCAGAGCAAACCAGCACATTGAATTTAGCCTTTGAAATGTCAGTTTAGGCCACTAAATACTGCAGCTTTCCAGCTGCAGCAGAGTACCCATGTGCCCAGCCAGCATTCACTGGATAGCTCACGTGTTAAGATGCCCACAAACCCCACCAACCTCAGCTCGTGCTGCATTCACCTTAACTGGGGAAAAAAATAATTTTCCACTCCTGCCATGTAGGTCCTGCATTCCCTCATTCTCCAGCAGCTCCTATTTACAGACCTATACAGGAGCACAGCACACACCCCTGTGGTGTGATGGTGTTCTCTTCCCTTTCCCAGCCTTTTGGAAAAGTGTTGCCTCCTCCTTCAACTCTTTCCTTTGGGAAGGAGCAAACCATGTCATTTCCAGCCACTCCTTACCCCAGGCTTGAAAGTATGTGTCAAGTTTGCTAAAAGGGACCATCTACCACAATCCTTTAGGGTCACAGGCCACTGGGGCAGACAGCAGAGGCGTTCCTCTACAGCAATTCAAGCTTTACAAGGACTGGTAACAAGAAGTCAGTCTGAGGAATACATATAGATAGGATAATTTATATTCCAGGGGTGTGTGGGACACCTACTGTGAAGGATTCCGAAGTGCTTTGTCCTCTTGATAAGTTTCACAGCTAGACTCTCTGCTGGTTAGGAAATTACAAGTTTTGTGGAATGGGGAGATGGCAGAGCAGAGATACACTCACATACCTGAGTTCGTTTTACAATGAAGACATGCAATTCCATATTTCTCTTTCATTCACGCTACTTGAATAGAAAGGAGAACTAACAAACACTGTACAACTTCGGATTTCTTATTCTGGGCTGATGTGATCATCCATTATCCTTGAGGAAAAAAGGGAGCCAAGTAGAATTCATACCAGAACAGGACCTGCTTGCTACTCCTGCGCACCCGCAGGAGTCACTTGCATGTGGAAAAAGGTAACAGCATTTGAAATACTGAAGACTATGACCACAAAATTCATAGCTATCATCTCGTTCCACCTCAGAGCGAAAAGCATTATGCTGGGACAGCTGTTAATTATTTCAGTATGAGCACTACAAAGCATTGCTGCGGTTGAGAAGGTGCTTCTCTTTCCTTACTTCAGGGTAATTATTCTGAAGAAGCAAATACTCTGTTGGCAAGGCGCACTTGTAACTGAAATGCCAGACCACAAATTGAATAGCATTCTCTCCATAGAAGCGGTGTTTCTTACTCCTGCAGTATACATTGCAAGAAGAAAACTGTCTCCTAGATTATCTAAGGATCAGAAAGCCTCATCTTCAGAAATCAAGTTACTTATCTGAACTTTCTGGTACAAGTGTCAAAATACAGTCTGCCCCCTAGTCTCCAGCAATAATTGTTCAGGACACTTTGAATCACAGCATGATGCAGGCTAGGAAAGACCTCAGGGAATCTCTGATACAATCCTCCACTAGTCCTGAAGCAGGACTAACTGCAGCATTAAGTTGGGCTGCTCGGGGTGTCCAGATGAGTTTTAAATCCCTAGCTGGTGATCTCACAGCCCCTCTGAGCAACCTGGTTTCAGTGCCTCACCGGCTCCACTGCGAGTTTTTTGTCCAATAACTAATCAGAATTTCCCTTGACGCAATTTGCAATTTCCATAGCTTCCTTGAACAAAAATACGGATTTAGACTCTTGGTCCCTAATTGCAGCCACTAAGGTAAAATAATTTTCAATCTATATTGTTGGCTACCATCAATCTCTAAGATAATTTCAAACTTGAGCACCCCTATAGTAGCCTTAAATAAAAAGAATCCACTATAGTCAGCCTAAATACATTATGGTTATGACTCAATGCCTATGAAGTTACAAGGAGTTTAAATTCTGTATGTCTAGGAACACATTTTCTTAATGTGCTTAACAATGCCTAGTCAAATAAACAAATAATAAGAAAACCCCAAATCCAAAAATAAAAAAGAAACTAGTGCTCCTGGGAGAAAAATAGGCTTGTGAACTCTTTTATTTGTCATTTACAAACAAAAGCACAATAAAGCAGGGCAGTTAGAAGTTACAAAACTGTATTTGCAGAAAAGCTTATTAATCTTTTTTTTTAAAACAGATGATTGAGCAAAAAAGCTTGCCAATGAGCTTGTAGAGCTAACAGACAACCAAACCATAGAAAAGGAGTTCACAAAACAATGTTTTCCCACATATATTTGACATAGGGAAGTTTGGAAAAGCACAAATCCTTCCCTACAGGTGACTTCTCAAAGGATCTATCTTAACTGCTAGCAGAAGGGGCTAAAGGATAAACAAAAAAACCATACTTTTGTGATAACAAATCACCAGAACCAGACAATATGCAATATTTCTCTAACACCTCAAAGGTGAAACAGTTAATTACCATTTGTAATGCCATACTTACAAACACTTCTGTGTCAAAGACCTGAAAGGTGGCAAATACAGTATTAATTCACTTTTAAAGGCTTTGGAAAGACCAAGAGCGCTACAGATCATTCTGTCTGCAGCAGGTAAGTTGGTAAGAATAACAGTGAACAAAAGATTTAGTGTACAAAGGGACAGAGTTTCAGGGAAGGACAGAAGAGGCTGATCAAAAGAATGAAGCAGCTCCCAGAGAAAAGACGGCAGCATGGACCGGCACTTGGCAAGCTGGAAAACGGACAACTGAGAGAAAATATAAAAGATGTCTATAAACAAGGAAGCCACCAGTAAAAAGACTAGGGTACAATGGCTCCTTGACTTCTCCAACTGACACTGACTACTAAGCAATAGTAACTTTTCTTTTTGTTTGGCAGAACAAAACTTTTTTTGTGCTAGTCCACAATTTTGTGTTATTAAAAAAATAATTCCAAGTGGCACCAAATGAAATTACGTGGTGGCAGGTGATAGTTCCTCACTCATCATGCCATTTAGCTGCAGAATTTTCTGATGTAGGATATTGTGGATACTAGAAGTTTAGCAGGCTCAAAAAGCAACTGGGCAAATTTATGGCAAGAAAGTCTCCTAATAACCAGACACTGCCTCTGGCTCAAAATGTCCCAGAGTCAAAAGCTACTGAAAGCCTAAAGAATATTTGGAGAAGGATGGCATTATGCGGCTTGGTATTGCCCCTCTTCTCAAGGCAACTGGTACTGGCTCCTGCTGCAGATGGGATTCTGCTGTTACCTGGACACTTGATCTGACCTTGTAGTTTTGGTGTTCCAGGTTGCTGATGGTTTGTATTTTCTGATAACTGCAATTATAACCAAGATGATGCCACAGAAGTTCAGGGTTCCCTATATATTATAGAGTTATTAAGTCAGTTAATTTCAAAATTTTAGATGTATAATAAGCTGACATAAAATGTCAAAGCCAGTAGAACTCCACGGGTTTTAAGTCTGACTGAAATTAATGAGAGTTTTGTTTGAATAAAAGGTTAAATTAGGCATTTCTTAGAGTTCCCTGACCATGAGATTTATCAACAAACAGTAAGAGAATTTGAACCATACAAAAATGCTTTTAAATGGTATTTAAAAGGCCAATATCCAGATGTGTAAATAGCGTCTACCTATTGGAAGCCTAATTGCCACTTCAAAATTCAGGCTGATTATCACACAACACAGTACTGCCCTATTTGCATTGAGGTTTGGTTTTTTTTTCCCCTAATAATCCTTCATTGGAAAGTAGAACAAAAATGTTCTTGAAGTAAATTAGGATTTCACTTATAAAATTAATAACAGCTGAAAGAACAGAAAGAGAGGCTGTGAGTTAGACTTCTAATTTACTCAAGCTGGTGTCTTTTAAAAATTTTAATACAACTTTCATTCATCTTTTGAAAAAGGCATTTGAACTCAGTGACGGAGTGGGAGGGTGCAAGACACTGTACATAATTGTGACTGAGTCCAACAGAATAAAAAGACCTTTGCACACAAACAAAAGATCATGAGAAAAAACTGTCATCAGAAGAAAACAAAGAAGAGTTGTAGAAATAAAATACTAAATGTATGCCTCCTCCTTGTGCCTTTGAAAAAGGAGAGTTAACAGTTCATAAGAATAAAATCCTGGCCAAGAGCCCAGGACTTTACTGGTTGTGACAGTTACCTAAGGATACAGAAAAGCACAGCAGGAATTATAGATAAGGAGATGCCAGAGACTGACCAGTTACAACCCCAAACAGAAAACAGGCACTAGGAGACAGTTGGGAAATACCTGCAGTACTGCTAGATATGAAAATCGTGCTTGTTGAGTAGGACTCGAGCAGCATTAAGTCCACACAAAGAGTGGTTCTCCCCAGCTTTTTCTCAGGTGGTTGAAAGAGAGAATAAAAAACAGTAAATTGCTGGATGACAGCACAGCAGCTATAAATGTATACTTCTCTCATTACAAAGTCTGTCTAGTGTTTTGTCAGGTTTTAACTTAGTTTACATAACCTTAGTTATACCTTTATGGAATACCAAAACATCATGCCAAAACATCATACCACCCTTATTTCAAAATAATGACATAATCACTCCCTGATGCAAATAGAAAAGAGGATTCTAGATAGATACACACTCTAGATCAATGTTATATAAAAGAAGCATAAAATTAGCTACTTTATCAATGGGTTCGTATTTTGATTCACCATTTGGCTCCTATAAATGGAAGTGCCACTACAAAAATCAGGCCCAGTTTTGGCACAAACATGTTTCTTGCAGTCTAGTGCGACAAGCATGATAACCTAGAAACCAACAGGTTCTAAATCTCTGCAAGACTCAACTACAAAGTTCATATAAGCAGAGAGTAGGGAATGGGAATGCAAAGGAAAGGATAATATGCAAAGCCAAAGTAGTGCTCAACCTTTCAATCAAGATCAAAGCAGTTAAAATTTGTATGCAGAATCACAGGAAATTATTGAGGCTTCCTCAAAAATGGTAAGTTTAAGAGCTGCCTGTTCTAAGAGAATCAAGAAATTCTTCAAGTAAATTATCATAAAGAGAGGAAGGAAAGAAGGAAAGAAAGATACTGGGCGTAAAGCGCACCTGATCCATGAGGAATTTGGATAGATAAGCTCAGGTAATACAGCCTTAGAGTAACTGATACCCCTTCTATTGTAAGTGGAACTGGAATGCCATGTCAGAGCACACAGAGGTTACAGCACTGAATCAGCACCTGAGGAAACCATCACAGCTTTACAAAGAGGTACAGCAGGTATAACTTCCAACACTGTAAGGAAAAAAATACCTGCAAAAGCTTCTCAAGCACAAGGACCCAAGACTGACACCAGGAAGGCTTTAAGCTCTCAGCTAGGCTAGTACTGGATAAACCAGCATTGCACAGTTATTTGCCTGATGGTCTGTCACTCTACATTTGCCCATCAGATCGGCTTTAGGACTGGGAAGCTGCCCACCACTTAGACAAAGAGCAGAGTCGCAATTCATCTTCCTTTTTTCCACCCGTTTGTTTTAATTACAGTTCAACCACTGCTATAAACTAATTCATTAGGAGTCTTACTAGAGGAATTTGCTCAACATGGAGTCCCATGAAAACAACGCTATGCTCCAAGGACAAATATATCAGAATAAGACCAATTCCCTCTGAGAGCATCTGTTTGTTGGAACCTTCTGAATCAGTGTGACTTTGATGATTTCCGTAGGAGCCAAATGGATGAGGATTAGTCTCCATTTGGAAGTAGTCCTGTTTGCTGACCCCTCCTGGGAGTGGAAGAGAAATGCACTCTATCTGTATGGGTCCAGCCATGGCTACGAGAGGACTACTGACAGCTGAGAAATGGTGTAGTGTGACTCATCCACCATTCATGCACTTTGCCAGCAGGAGTTTTGGCATGGTCAGCTGGATCACCTCAAGCCTTAGGGACCAGAGGGTTTCTACATCACATTTAGGGAACGACGCAGTCTGGGCCTAAGTGTTTAAGATGGAGAAGTAAGGAGAAGACAGACACAGACTTGGCCCTAAATCTAATACACAGTGTAGACAGAATGGCAGACAAAGCTGTAGTTCCATGTATCTACACAAGACATTTTAGACAGAGACTGCTTTTTACATTTTTGGGGGGAGGCCATCGAATTAATTTCCAAATCAGTTTCCCACAAATGACAAAAAATTTTAAAGTATGGTCATACATACAAAAATCTCGTCTTCTGTACTGTATGTCATCTCACTTCTTTGATTTATTCTGTTGGTTGCCTGCACTGCTTTTAACTGGCTAAGTAGGAAAACACATTATGAGGAGCAATCTAGTTTCTCTATGTAATCAAAACTTCCTAACACAAGGCAAACAAATCTAGCAGTGTATTTAACACTCTTTTAAAGAAAAATGCTTTCAGAGATGACCTATTTTGCTTTCTCAGTTTTTGAAGTGATTAA
This sequence comes from Pterocles orientalis, assembly GCA_011057875.1. Classification (NCBI taxonomy): domain Eukaryota; kingdom Metazoa; phylum Chordata; class Aves; order Pterocliformes; family Pteroclidae; genus Pterocles; species Pterocles orientalis. The sequence goes on from WKFP01013388.1 coordinate 128,191, forward strand.
GGATTGATTCGTGTGGCTTCTCTTCGCACATCATTGTCAGATGTGAATCAACAGTGAGCTCACAAGCTTGACCTCTTGAGAAAGGTGCTTAGGATTTTAATAACTGCATAACAGCTCTTTGCAATGACAGAAGTCTGATGTGGGTCTCTAGTCCATCTTTATGCCATGTGAATGGCAGATATGTCTAAACATTAATTAACTATCACAGAGTATTGTGGAAGTCTACCTCTCAGGCTTAAGGCTCATATGTAATTTGTAAAGTGGTCTGTACTATCAAATTTTTATTGACTTCATAAAAGCAAGAACGTGATTAAGAAGAGAGCGATTTAGGCTGAGACTGGAGGTGTTAAATACTGACTAACCATTCTAATTGAAATTTAGGTACTACACACTCTACTGGAATAATTGATAGGAAGGTAGTTATAGCTAGTTACATCAGCTCCAGGGAGTAATGAACAGACAGAGGTTACAACAGGATATATTTGACCTAGAGTTTTAAATTGCTACCATTTAAATAATAAAGCAACAGAAGACTTAATATTTATAGCTCTCGTATTTTCTGTCTCTAAGCAGATGCGCGCACTTTTGGGGATAGCAAAGGAAATGTAGTATTGGAAAAACTTTAAAAATTATGAAGCCAGGTAACAAATCAGTCACCCCTATGAAGCTATTAAAAAAAAAAATCACATTAATCCATTAATCTGTATTATAGAAAATATATGATGCAGTCATCATATCCACTAATCTCTTATTATTTGCACACAATTGGCAGTAAATCTTCATAATGTGTGACCCAGTAATCTCATCTACAGCACCACCAAGTAATACTGATATATCAACAAAGCCAGTATATAAATTCAGCTCCGTGTACCACACATTGAAGTAACACAGTTTGTGAGAATTTGAGAGTCTAAACTGGTATGCCTACACATGGGTTTCCCTGAGAAACAGACTCCTTCATCCAAAACATGATGATAAGAAATGATAAGGTTGCGATATGACTCTCAATAGCTAAAAAATTGAGCACGGTTCATATAACAGCTGATACTCAGTAAATCATCAAATCTTCAAAGGAACTATGTGAATTTATTAGCTGAAAATGTCATCCCTTGACCCTTAAACCCGTGCAAAATAAGAGAACAGAGATCTAGCTTGAGAATAAAGTCGATTTTAATGCTGAAATTCCTCTCTTCTCCACAGGCCAAAATCTCAATGTCATTGCAACTACTGTTCTTTATATAATTCACTAGAATCCTTTTGACATGTAAGCAAGCGTATGGAGAAAGCCTGTCTCTGAAGTGAGAGATTCAAACTTGGAGTCCTTATATATGTGAAGGAAATACTTTTACCATACACTCCAGAGTCCCCCTCTCAGCAAGAGGCAGCTTGCTGCTGCTACTGTAGCCTCCGTCTTGCACACTTCTTTTACCCAGATGAGCATTGCTCTACTATTGAGACACTTGAGTTTGATATAATTTTGATGGCTACCTCTTAATACTTGCATCTAAAAGTTCACCAAATCAAGCACTGACTTTAAGAAGCTTTCCTGCAAAAATACACACCTTTTCTTCTCATGCATTCATGCATCAGACAGGAACTGCTTGGGTGTTTATACCCTTGGATTGGGTGTTCACACCATCACAGTCAATACTTCCATGCACATCCACTGAAGCCTTTGAACAGGGTTAGCTGTTCCTACCACCTCATCTAGAGTATGGAAGCGGCAAAAGAATCTGTCCAGCAGTTTCACTGATTCTCTGTACAACAGCCAAATCCCACCACTGGGTAGCAGCATCAAAAAACCATAATTTTTACATATCTCATAGTCCCACCAAACATCACCCCAGCGTTCTGGAGCCAAAAGACTGCTTTCTTTGTCAGTATTTGAGGACTCAAAACACTTCCAAGTGAAAGGGACAGCACAGTCTTCCAAAGACTGCTAGACAGAGAACTCCGATTCCAGCGGTGCTTCCCTAGCCAGCCAAGGGGCCTGTCAGGTGAAGAGAAGTTTGCTTGGAATGGGCACCAGTACAGTCATGTGCATACAGGAGTTCCTGGACCATGTATCTGACATCAGGCCCTGCATGTAGTACAGCCCATCCTTTCTGGAACTATGGAAACAAATTATAGTGTTAAAATAAACTATGAAAATAAATTCTCTGTTAAAAGTCACCTGCCTTATGCACGAGTGCTGTGTGAACCTATTCATCTGCCTTCAGATGCTTGCTACTGTGACACTGCTCCTGATAATTAATTGCAGGGTTAGAAACCTGCTGATACCTTTTACCACTTTTTCTTTGTACTTTCCACTGTGGAGCTGCCCTCAAATCCGGAGGCTGACCTGTGCAGCCAAGCTTTTTCCTAATGGATCAAGCTTCAAGTTAAATCAAAGAGGGGAAGGCTTTTTCTCACATCAGTACATGTAAGGTGGAAAAAGAAGGAAAAAAAAAAATCACATCATCAGTTCTACAGTTTGGATAGGACATCTATTGGGAATTTGGAAACTTTTCTATAAGGAAATACATCACTGGGCGTGACCAAAAGAGGTCTTCCTGGAGTTGTTACATCAGTTTCTCAGCTTGGATCTTCAGTGGTTGCTGCTGTCCAGGCCTGAGTGAAAATCCTCTAGTTTCCAAATTTGACACAAAGGAGGTGTCCTTGCATTTTGTCATTACAGCTGTAGCTACTACACCCATCTTCAACAAGGAGGCATCCACACTAGTTACTTAGCCATGTTTCACTGCTTCTTATTTCTTCTACAGTAAAATGACATTGTGGCAGGCAATGCAATCCAACAAAAGTTGGGGGTGCCACACTGATTATCGGAAAAGTAAAAGATCTCCCAAGGCATATAAATGCCTAAGCCAAATAAATCAATGGATGCGTAAATCCAACACTGTTTGCTTCCCTTCAAGTAATATGTTGTTTAACTTTTTCTCCCCTACATCTCCTTGATGTAGGATCAACATTTGTTGTTTGTTACTCCAAATTTACTGTTGATTTCAAGGTTTATATTAATAATGCAAATTACTTTTTCAATTACTCCATTTATTCTGCTATTTAGCTACTGCTTTTTTATTTACCCATTTCTTTTAGATATAAAACTTCCTCTAAGCAATCCTACATAAAGGACTATGTCAATTTTTCACTTAGTCTTCTCCTGCTGTTTAGGTGACTGAGAATCTGACCACAGCTGATCAGGAGAGAGTTTTTTCAATGAAAAATTCTTGTTAGAAAATTCCTTCTGTTTCACATAAGCAAGCCCCCAGCTGCCAAAAGTTCGCAATTCAGGGACTTCCTGGGCCACAGGCAGTTTCTAGCTATTTACGTTTTAATACATTTTTCTTCCATAATCCAATTCCCCCTTATAGCCACATAAACGTAAGCCAGCAAAATCACAGCTGATTGTGTTGAGAACCAACTCCTTTTCTTTCTTCCGAATCTATAAGCCCCAGTTTGCCTTGTAAAACACAAGCAATGATCATTCCCTACACATCCTCTTGTGTTGTCCATATCTTATGAACATATTTGCAGATTTTTGTTGATTTTTGTTTCATTAACTGCCACATTTCACATTTCAGCATGAGGCTTTTCTAGCTCTGTTTCACTTTTTATGACCATTGGTGTCTGAAGCAGTACAGGTTAGCCGTGCATCAACTACATACATTTTATCTTTTTACCTAATTGTAGCAAGGGTTACTTTCACCCTATATTCTGAATTTATGTCCCCTCTCCCCCACCCTTTCATATGCCCTTGGCCTCTGCTTTAGTACTATTAACTCCAGGTGTTAAAATCTGACATCATCACAAAAAGGTTATGATTTTTAAGGAAAAATCCTCAGGTATTTAAAATAGATGGGGATTTTTGATTTTCTTTCTTTTGCTAAGCCTTTTGGGATTACATGTTTAAAGCTTTGTTATGCTTTTCTCCACAGCCATGAGACTTGCAATCTTGCTCATACATTTTTAATCAAAGTTGGGGTTCACACATAGTTATACAAAACTAGCAGCCACTAAGGCAATTCAATGGACATGAAAATTGTACTAGCAGCATTTTTAGGCTTTAAAGAGAACACACAAAAATAAGTACAATCCAAGCTCTGTGGTCATCTGGTGCAATTTTTTTCATGGACCCAGTGACTCCTAATTTCTCTGGAAGAGACTTGATACCAAGGAACTCCTTTATGAAGCTGCATGTACAGTACACCGCAGCAAAGTATAAGAGCCTGACAGTCTACATGCTTATTAAGTACATGAGAATACACTGAGAAAAGTATAGGTTATTCCTAAAGCTTTTCCAAAAGTAAGCAGTACTTTCTTATTTACAAAGCAATTATTGTATAACTTCCATTTTCAGAAGGCCTGAAATAATCTGTCTCTTTTAGTCACCAATGCTACCCCCAAACAGCCTACCAGGTAAGTGTTCATCATGGTTTATGATTCCCAAAACGGCTTTCAGAAAACTAAACTATCCCTTAGCACACTTCATAAAGTTCAGCAGATAACTGACCATGCATTGCAAAAACATGAGTATTCCGGACACCGTTACAGACACAATCTTTCCTGTAACATACTATTCATCCTGTATTATCACTGCTAATCACAAATAATTTAGCTATTGAACAAATTGCAAAAGTGATGTTTAAAGGTATTTGAAGGCTTTCAGTATAATCATCCATATTCTGTTCACTACTTTCTAAAGATCTGCTTCTCAGCCAGGAATTTCCCATTCTTGCTTTCTGCTTCTGTGTAAGCATTTAAAAATCTCCAAAGCCTTCTAGTTAACATCACAAATCTCATCTATCAAACATTTTTGCAGACTCAGGAAACCTATAGCAGATCAGCTCATAGTTGGCACGTAAGCTTCACATTGAAGATGTTTAAATGCTTCAGATGGGATTAATGTGCAAAACAGTGGCATCTCAGATGGACTGTAATAATCACTTGTTTTCTTCTGAAACTATTAGACAATAGCTCCCATGCCACTGCACACACTGTGCTGGAGTTTCCAGGTAGTGCTCAACAAAGAGTTCATCAGATTTGCATGATGGAGCAGTGTCGTAGGTTAAGAGTGAGAGAGTTAGTTTTTTTTTTTCCCTTCTCTTTATAAATAGCTAACAAGAGGCTATGTTTTGGATTCCTGCTCAGGAGAAGCTGATAACTCAGCTTGCATCTCAGCTGTGGAGCTGTCTGAGACACTGTCTTGGGAGCCCCAGAAATTTTGAGAAAATAGAGTCTGCTCTTCATCTGTGTGGCCCAGTATTTCAGCGGTTAGAAGAAAGCGGTCCCCTGTTCAAGGGAGACAGTATATGCCACGGGGCAAGCTGTGGTTTTTCCTGCGTGATCAGGGAGACGACATGAGGAAGTGGGATGGAGAACCCACCTCGAGACTAGACGCCCGTGTACGTGAAATAAGAGGGAAGACACCTATCAAGAAGAAACCACTTAGGAAGGGTGTCAACGAGGTTGTTGCAATGGTCGAAGAAGACAATCGACAGCCCCGCAGACATCAAAAGACTGAAATTGACCCTCTTGACCCTGGTGAGGGGACCTCTGGTCTGGCACCACACAGGTCAGACAATGAATCCTCTGATGAGGAAGAGTATTAGGGGTGCCCTGCCTCCAGCCAGGTGGAGGAAAGGGATAATCGAGTATATTGGACTGTGTGGATTCGATGGCCTGGAACATCAGGCCCCCAGAAGTACAGAGCTTTAGTGGACACTGGTGCTCAGTGTACCGTGGTGCCATTGAACTTCAGAGGGCCAGAATCCATTTCCATT
>WKFP01013389.1:0-29085 GCA_011057875.1 Pterocles orientalis
CCGCCCCAGCTCCGAACCCCCTCTGCGGCCGTCCGGGAGCGGCGGGGCCGTGCGGGCGCACCAGCGGGGTCGGTCCGCCGCTGCCCGGCGAGAGGGGCTCGGACCGGCGTCCTGGGACGAGTCCCGAGGGCCAGTCACCGGGGGTTTTTCTTTTTGTTTTCAGAAAAACACTATCAGCAGAACAATTCCCGCACCACACCCCTGTTATCATTTAGGTAACCTCCCTGTTTGAAATATTTTAAGTGGATAATAAACCAGTCACCGTATCCGTGTAAATTCCCGCAACGAGGAGCCGCGATCCTCCTCTCCCCCCCCCGCCCCCAGGCAGGCGGCTCCGCGGAGCGCCCCGGCAGCCGCCTGCGTCCCCCCGTGGGGCCGGACCCGGCGCGGCCGAGCCCCACGGACACGCGATGTGACCCCACGGGGGGGGTACACCCGGCGGTACGCGTCCCTGTCTGTGTTATTAGAAGGATCAGTCAAAAAACACAAGCGCAGAGGGCACCGCAGGTACACCGGCGGGGCGTGGGGTTTTTCCCTGCCCGCTGGGGCTGGGGAGCGGCCGCCACCCGGCACCTGCCGGTCCCGCCGGCCCGGGGCAGCGCGGCGCGCCGGGGATGCGCGGGTGGTGCCCGGGGCCGGCCCCGCCGGTGCATCTCGGCCGGGAAACCGGGCCGGAGAGGAGCGGCACGTTCCGCGCGGGGAGGCAGAGCGAGGGGAGGAGCGTCGGGGCCGGGGCACACGCATAAAACCGGCCCCAGGTGCGGGGCAGCCCCGGCGGACGGGCGGCCGGCGCGGAGTCAAAACTTCAGTCCCGCTCCCCGGGGCCGGCGGCGCGGAGCAGCGCAGGGGGGGCGGCGGCCCCATGCCGCCCGGCGGGCCGGGGCCAGCCCCGGGGGTACCCCCCGGTGACACCCCCCGGAGCCGCTGCCGCTTTCCCCCGCGCCCTGCCCGCAGGAGGAGCCGCGCTCTCCGCCCCGGGAGGATCGCTGGGAGCCTCCTGGCAGGCAGGTGATCTGTCTGCCTCGTTACCCTGCTTCCCACCTCCCCCGCCTTGCTCCCCCCCAGCTGGACAACCCCCTCCTTTGGAGAACACGCCCAAGTAGCTGAAGAAGAGAGAAAGGGAGGGGAAAAAAAAAAAAGAAGAGAGAGAGGGAGATAGTTAACACCGAACCTGGGGGAGCGCCCGGAGCCGCGGCGCTCCGCAGGATCCCGCTGCCAGCAGTAACGCGCGACGTGTGACAGGGACACGGTCCCGGGAGCGGGGCCGGGGCGGGCGGCGGCCCCGGGCCATGGTGAGCGGGGGCCCGGCGGGGCGGCGCGGGGCGCGGCGGGGGCTGCCCCTCCCGGCCGCGCTGCCCTGACCGCGGCTCCGCCGCACCGGCCGGCCCGGAGCGCAGGCATCGTTTCGCACGGTGGGCTGAGACACGGCAAGCAAGGAATATGAACAGGAAAACAAGGCGCTGGATCTTCCACATCTTCCTGAGCCTGGGGATTGTGTATATCAAGATCGGGTAAGTAACTTTTTTTTTTTCCTTTCTTTCTTTTATAACAATTGCGCTCTTTCTCGCTCTCAGCCTAACCTGCCCAGACCTGTTACTATTTAACTCGGGAACTCTAAAAAAAAAAAAAATTACGGCGGTGATCACGATTATTTCTTAAAAGCCAGGTAGAGCCTCCACACCTCGGAGAGACCCTCGGGGTGCAGCCCCCGGAGCGGCGAGGGGCCGGCCGGCGGACCCTGCCCTTGGGGGGGGTCCCGGGAGGTCACCCCGGGGCAGCCGCCCCTTCTCCGGCCCGTCCCGCGGTCCCCCCTGCCGCTGCCCCGCTCGGAAGCCCCCCTGCAGCCGGGGAAGCCGCTGCCCCCGCCCCAAAGGGGAGAGGGCGAGTGGCGGGTCCCCGGCCCGCCCAGGTGTGCCCGGCGGCGGGGGCATCCCGGGGCATCCCCCTTCCCTCCCTCCCTCCCTCCGGCTGTCGGACAGGAGAGGGAAAACCCTTCCAGCCCCCTCGCTGAGCGTGGCCGGACACGCACCCCAGCTCCATGTGCTTTAATTTCCGAACGAGGAAGTTGGGTCCCGTTTTGGCAGGAGCCCGCGAGCTCCTTATCTCTGCTTTGGCCCTGGAGAGAGGGAGAGGGAAGCGGCAGGGGGAAAGGCGGGGGTTTTCCTGGGGCACCTGCCCAAGCTGGGCGCTGGCAGTGCGGGACGGCGGTGGGGTGCTGTGTGTGCCTGCGGGATGAGCCTCCCCTCAGCCACCCCCGGTGTCTTGTCGTTGCAGGGGTTTTTCCTCTGTGGTGGCCCTGGGAGCCAGCATCATCTGTAACAAGATCCCGGGGCTCGCCCCCCGGCAGCGGGCTATCTGCCAGAGCAGGCCCGACGCTATAATCGTCATCGGGGAAGGGTCCCAGATGGGCATCAACGAGTGCCAGTTCCAGTTTCGCAACGGGCGCTGGAACTGCTCTGCCCTGGGAGAGAGGACTGTCTTCGGGAAGGAGCTGAAAGTGGGTACGTTGCCTCTCTGCTCGCTACTGACCGGCTCCCACCCACACGGCACCAAAGGGGGCACGCGGGGAGTGCCACGGGGCACGGCTGCTGGCGCTGGGAAAGACCAGCCAGCTTATGCAGCTTGTGCCAGCCAGGGCAGCACCATCGCCTTGAGCGTGTCCGCCTGGATGCTGTGGCTGTCATTAGCAATGTGACTGACACCTGTGCTCCCTTCTAGCACGGTACCTGCCATGGCTCTTGCTGGGGTTAGCACTCTCACATGCATTAGCTGCCACCACAGCGTTTCACTGTCCTGCTCTCACCAATCCTTCCTGAAAGGTTTTCCATTTGTGTGTGCAGGACAGCAGCCTTACTCTTACACATACAGCCTTATTCATGCAAAAAAGGTGTTTGGTTCTGGTTAAAGGCAGTGGTCAGAGACCAAATGCTGAGCAGGGCTGGAATTACGCTTCTGGGGTGCAGGTACCTCAACAGTGACACTGGCCTGATGTTTGTACCTATTGGGACTAAGGTCCAGGCAATCAGTCTCATTACAAGAAATTTCCAACACATAAGCTAGTTATTCTATAGCAACTGTATTTAGTGCCCTCTCTCCCACCAGAAAGAACAGACGTGTTCTGGCTGGAGATGTCAGGGCACTTACAAAAACTGTCCCAATCAGTGGGCAGAAGATCCCATTTCCAGTTTCCATTTTTTTTCAGTTATTGCAACAGCACAAAATATTTGAAATTCTTAACTAAACCAGCATTAATAATGACAAACACAAATACCTGACACAGAGCTGAGGTTAAAACCTTCATATCCCTGTACTGCAAAACTTAGTGTTTGTGGATTCCACAGCACTTAAAAGATTGAGGAAAAGTGTTTTCTGAGTACAGGTACAGCCATTTTTTGAGCCATCTTTGAAAGGTAATCACTCACCGTACAGCATTCTGAGTCCAGAAGTTGAAGTTGGGATCTATGGTTTCCAGCCTTGAGGTCTTTCCGCCTCCTCCCCATCTAAAACATAGATGCAAAAAACAAAGAACACATCAAACAATGCTTAGGGTGATGGAAAACATGGATATTTCATGAGAACAGAATAAGTTATAAGACAGAGGGTAGACAAGCCCTGAGCAGTTGTAGAGCAGCTGTGCCCTGCCTTCTAGCTCATTGGGAAACCCTCTGGACTGGACTGCCTCCAGGCACCGTTCAGTTGTACGTGGACAAATGGCAGGATGCGTCCCTAGTACCTCATTCCTTGCATTCTCATGAAATGAAGAGATCCAGCCTTGCTGCTCTGCTCTGGAGCTCCTGGTATTAACTGAAGGTATATTTCATCATATGTGCATGCTGATATGTGTATTTTCCAAAACTTAGTGATATTTAAGGAAAGAACAGAAAGAGAACAAGGTGACTAAATTTGCAAGCCCCATGTGAGTTGCTGATCTTTCAACACCTTTGATAATCAAACAGAGTGAATCAAGTAGGGAATGTAAAAACCACCCTGCACGACATGGTGAAACTTCTGAAAATGGCCCATTTATTCAGATTAGCTCATTGTTTCTATTCCTTGAGCTGAGCTGTTCCTGTCAGTGATCCACGCAAGTGTTTGCCACTTATGTCAGTGAAGAGCCCATTTGGATGGCTGACAGGTTTGGGCTCATTTAGTCTAAGAGTAACATTTCCTTAAACAGAAAATGTGAGAAGGATTTCTTCTTCTCCAACAAATCATAAAACTGTGGAGTTATTGTGGTCTGTTGTATAAACATGCATTCAGTTCCTCCCCCCCTCCCAAAACTGAATTATTTAGCTAGTGGGTTATATTTAGGTCCTTTTAAAGAAAGTCAATATTAAAGGAAGTAGACTTTGATCTGTCTTTGAGGTGATAACTCTTAATACATTCTATCTATCCATTATGAGGCTAAGATGGATAGGGCAAATTCATCGCTGGTTTTGGAACACAGTCAAGTGTTGAATGGCATCCAAATTACAGAACTCCTTTAAAGAATAACCAAAACCTTCAAATTTAAGCAGGTTATATATTTACATTTGAAAATAAACTTGATAAAAACAGCTCAGGTTTGAAATCTGCAATGGTGAATTTTACTTGCAGACAAGACACATGCAGTGTCCCAAGGATGAGAGTACTCAGGCCCTCCAACCCCAGGAAATATTGTCACATAACCACTTCTGCTCACGTTGGCTCTTTGTTCTTCTGCTTCTTCCCTGTCAGCACATATAGAAACCTAGAGCATCTGACAAGCTCATCTTCCTATGGCTACAAGGAAAAAGCATCTGTTCCCTGCGCTTCCCCCTCTTTCCCTAAGGAGGTTGTGTTGGGCGGTGCTCTAGGTTACCTTTCTGAGAAATAAAGGCTAATATTCGCTCTGGTTAAATGGGGTAAAACCCATGTGCCATAAAGCTATAAGTCAACTTTGGTGCCCAAGAACAGGAGGAGATCAGGCCTGTGTGCCTTACCCTGAATAGGAACAAGAGAGAGAAATGAGGGCCATGAAGGGCCGCGTGCCCTACAGGACGTGTTTTAAGGTCCCTGTGCACAAGAACAGCCCAGGTTAATGTTAGGGCAAAGACACTGCACCCTTGTAGCTTTTTTAATCAGCAGCACCAGCTCTAGATTCTCTGTCCTTTGCCACGGTGCCTATTATAAGATACCATTCAAACAGCAGCGAATACATTAGTACCTTCTATAGCATTCAACAACTGATTATATTTCTTGGCCAACTGCATCTGTAAAGTTATTGCCTTGGAAATATGCAGGGCACCTTTCTCTCACCGCCTGCAATAAAGCCAGCGGGCCACGCATGACCTCATCCCGCTCGCTCTGCAAGGCTGCGCTCTGCCGCTGGAGTGGCACTGATGCACTGGGTCTATGATTAGGGTATGACTTCAGGATGACAGTAACGTGGCTGGCCTTGCTGCGGCACAGCTGAACGCGGGCAGCGAGCGCAGGCTCATATCAATCTGGGAGGATGTGCTTAAGTAACTCTTACGCTAATAGGATTTGTGTGTGCTAGTCCATACAAATAAGTTCCCTTGGATACCACAAGTTCCTGTGAACTATTTCCCAGCCCCTGATTTTGATGGCACACCAAGCTAAATCTCTTCAAAACCAGGTTTCATTACTTTTACCTCTACTGCTAATCTGTTTTCTGGATGTTATGCAAATGTACCCCAATTATGTGAAGTCTCTTGTTGACCCTGCAGGGTGATTCAGGGGGCCTAAGCGCTCCTCGCGGCTGAGGGACCGTGGCACTCTCCACCTCTGTGCTTCTTTTTTCTTGTTTTTAAAATGGCAACAGGGTCACTAGCCTTGGTGAAACACTTGCAAGTCAGCAGAAGGAAAGCATCAAACAACATTTTCCTGTTCTAATATGTAGCATGCATGTATCTATATTTTAACAAGTTGACATATAATCCGCCTCCCAGTGATAAGTTCATTGCAGAGTTACGGTTAGCAACCCCTTGAATTCACCCCTGCTTCATGTGGCGTATTTGTGATCACAGACTGGAGTTTCCAGCTGGCTATAGCATGCTCCCAGCCAGCACACAGCATATCCTCTCCATTTCTTGTGTAATTTTGTCTAGTTGGTCCTTCAAAAGAGAGATTCTCCCCTGCTGACATACTGTGGATATCTTATCGTGCCAGCTGGTGACACCAGTGCCAGTAACATGAAGAGAAATAACAAAGTGACATCAGCCTACTCCAGCTGAGGACTTGGTCCAGTTACGACAGGAAATGATAAAGTCACAATCAAGATCAGCAGAAGGACTTTTTTTCTAGACAATTCTGTAGACACCTTATTAATAATGTAAAGTCACAAAGAGAATTTTAAAAATAACCATGGAGATGACACAACGCTGGGATACTTTCAAAGCCAACCATGTTTGTGACAGTGGGCAGAAGTTCTGCTCCTGAAGACGGTCCACAACCAAACCCAAGGTTTCAAAGCAGGATAGGTCGAAAAGCTCCTGCCCACCTCTTCAGGTGAAATGTGGTTCAAGCCTAAACATCTGAGAAACCAGTGATGCCTTTGATGGAATCTGGAGATCAGGTTTGGGCTCTGACGGACCCCAGAAAGAACAAGTACCATGGCGAAGGCCTGAGCAGCCCATTTGGCAGCGTGTGACCTTGTGAACAGACAGTCAACAGTGACTTTGCTGTTTGTGAAAATCACAAGCCAAGGAGTAACCATCATCTCAGTTGCCTTAGGATACACATATATTTCATGGTACCTAGGGGACGGCACCATACTGGCACCATAGGGCAGAAATAGAAAGCGATGTCCTTTTGTCATCATGGAGCAGCACCGCCACCATCAAATGAGACTTCCCAAGTAAAAATAACACAAAGTGTTTGACTTCATGTCTACAAAGTGACACAGCAAAGGGGAAACTCACTGCAGTGCAGATCTTTGAAAAGAAATGCACTACGACCTTGTGGACGCTGTCATGGACCCTGCACGGGAGAGGAGGGAGGGAACCAGCCGGGGTCTGTGCAGACGTGGGGTGGTCTCCGAAGAACCTTACAGCAAAACTGGCTGCAACTGAGCTCTTACTAAAATGTATCAATTCATTGGTTTCTTTACACCGAAAAATGTTTCAGTATAATCACCCTGATACCTTCATCCATCTGACATTACTCAGGCGAATAAGGAACGCTGAAATCAAAATAGGAATCCACGTGGACAAATGGGTCTTAAAACTTGGGAGCACAGCAGGCCAGCCCAGCGCCTGTGGATGCTGTGCACAACGCCTTTGACGCAGGGATCGTTACAGATGTGCCCAGATGTGCACATTAAAACAGGCTACTAGCTTTCCTTCATACAGTACACTATTAACTCTACACTCCCCACTGGACAGAATTTATCAGTGGTTTATTTTCCATATATCAAAATACATTTTTCTTCTAAAGGAAGAGGGGACATTTCCACTCTTGCCTCTTGAAATGAATGACAGCCATCCTACAAGCCAAATTCTTATTTAGCTTGTTCAGGAGCTACCAGGAACTCTCTCTTTCGCTAGTATGGAAAAGAGAACAAGATCCAGCTCACTCTCCATCTGGTCTGGTAGAGTTAAAAGAAAAACGATAGAGTAAAACTTTGTTTTGTCACTGTGTTAAAGACAAACACTTCTGAAAAATCCTGGTATAGGTGTGTTCAAGAGAGGATTTCTTCTTCAATCATTTTCTAGAGCTTTTTGCTTTTAAATACTGCTGTAGTCTCTTGTGTCAGGTCTTAAAGTCTGATTCAGACCAAGTGACCAGCCACTGGCCAATGACCAGGAAAACGCGGTTTTCATAGTGCATGGAAGATGACCTGCACAAGTCTGCAGGAAACTAGGTTCTAAGTGCTGCGGCACTATTCAGTGTGGTCAATATTTAGAAGAAAGATTGATAAACACTCTGTTTTCTGAACCAGTGGTGTTATGAAACCCCCGAGATACACAGAAAAGAAATACTGTAACTAACAGGAGTCTTGCTATTTACTCAAGCAAGAATTTGCATTTCTGTGCTAAGTTTACAGCTCTTACAATCAGCTTTTAACGTCAGTGTTTTGCATGAGAATAGTTATTTGCAGGCAAAACAGAGGCCAGGCTGAAACATGGCCTGAACATCCCAAACCCAGCATGCTGCTTTACACCAAAAAGTCGGTCCTCCTCTGCAAGGACTGTCACAGGAAGATAAAGCATTGCCCCAAGGTCACTGCAGTTGGAATTCCCATCAGAAGGTTTTCATACCTGCCTTCAGACGTGTCTTGTGAGTACATGTTTCGCAGAAACAAAAAGATTACACTTCGTTAGAGAGGTAGAGCAGCTCTCTGCGATCGCAGGGTCGATACGTGGCGTTTTGTGAAGCGAGGCAGTGGTGTGGAGTGATCGGAGCCATCCAAAAAGCGGAAATGGTTGTTTGAACTCCAAAACACCGGCTGTGCTTTCTGTAATTCACACACCTCGAGTAGCAACTTTATCAGTTTAAAGAAAATAATCACTATACCTGGAGTAAGAACTCCATGTGTCGACGAAACAAACTTTAGTTTGCTTGTGAAAGTGGGCAGTGACTAAACCCCCCGAAGTCTCAAATGCCTCTCAGAGCAATTCTGCTTCTTTTGTTTATTTGCATTAATCTATGCAAAGAACACGCTGCCAATTTATAGGGAACCATCATTTTCAAGTCAGTACAGTATTTTTAAGGCACCAAACCTCTCAAAACTTTGAGCCATTACAGAAGGAGAAAGAAAAATAGGAGAGGGATACTTCAATGACTTTTTTTTTAAGCTACCATTTTTACTAATCATACATGCTAGGTTAAAGAAAGATAAAAATAAAAAACCTGCAAGACCATATGTAGTCTAACAAGGAAGGAGGAGGCACACCCCAAAGCAGGCAGAGGATGAGTTCTGTTCTTCGTTTTTCCTAGCTATGAGTTATGACCTCTATAGATGTGAAGTAATGTTAGCTGTGGCACATAATTGGCAAGGTCCGTTGTATTTTCCATCTTTATATTTTCACAATCATATTTCAGCCTATGGCACTGCAGATAACTCCCTCTCTGACCCTTTGGCTTTAAATAGCAGAAAATACAACCCATGTTTTCCAGTGAGATAAATGCAAATTTGTCTTTTTTTTATTTCACAGCCCAGCCAATTTATAAGGAGGGCTGATAGGGCGGGCCAAGCTATTTAGAAACAGACTTAGATCCTGAGAGGGGAACTGCTGAGCACCTACCGACTTCCCACAAATACGTCCACTCTGGGTCCTGCAGGCTTCGATCCTGTTTCCTACAGAACAGCCAGTTATTGTGCCTCTTTTTAAAAATAACTTCATTTCTAATCAGTGTGAATGAAGCTTTTTACAAATTGTTCCAATTTTAAGATTAAACTTTAAAAAAAATGTTAGCTAACTTCAAACCAGAATGCAGAAGCCCCTTTGCAGCCGGTGCACAGGCAGGTCACTGGCTGACTGGCCAAAGCCCAGTCCCACAGACCTTCACACACCAGAGCAGAGATACGCTTGTGAGTGTGTGCAGGCTTCATGTTCCAAGCGATGCCCGAGTTGTATAGACGCATGCTTAGGAGAGCCCCAGTGCACGCTGTGGGGGTGGTCGACTGCGCAGAGCTTAGAGGCAAAGTCAAAGGCACCTGGGATTGTCACGTGCTACCCAGTGAAGGGTCTAAAGAGAGGACTCCAGGGCTTTGGAGGACAATCTGCATCAGAAGAGTGGAGCTGCAGAAAGACTGGGAGCCCCCGATGCCAAGCTACCTGCCATCAGCACAAACGCAGCTGCAACACCCTGCATACCTTATTTAAGTCCAGAAAAAAAACAGAAAGAGCAGGGAGATACTGATGTCCGACACGTGAGGAAAAGCCTCTGAAGCACCTGCTTAGACTGAAGACAGCCCCAGGTTGGGATGGGGGAGCAGAACCAGGCAGATGTCCATGCCCCAGCCCCCTTCCAGGCCAAGTGCTGCTGGGTGGCACGGCTGGGGTCAGGAGCAGGGAGTGCCACCCCCAAGCCCCAGCACAGCTGCACCGAGCTTGGACATCACTTAGGGTATAGCAGCAGTTGCACCTGGAGATGCTGCCATGGTTAGAAACCTCTCTGGGATCCACTGGCTGTGGAAATGACCAGAGCAACCTCTGAAAGGTGGCCAGAGACTTTTCTGGAGTTTCTGATGGCTGAAGTCCAGCTCTGGTGTGTGGTTAGTCTTTGCTTATTCAAGAAAACGAGAAGAACATGTCATCTGGGAGCTGAAAGGACGGCTTACAATTCTTGTACACATCTAGCTAACTCTCCACCTTTCTCTGCAACTCCTGTAGGTCTCAGGCAGTTGTCATTCTGTCTTTTGCCAGTTTACCCATCACAAGCAGTTTCATGTTCACTCTTGCAAGTCACTCCCTGGAAAAGCCTCCACAAAAACCTTTTAAGTTGACCCAGCCTCTGGGATCACGATTTGCAACAATCCTCCTACAAAGATCAACTGATTTGATTATTATATGCCTTTTTAAGTTAATTTTTTTCTTTTTTTTCAAATATAAAAAAAAATCATAGATTTAAGTCCAGTTGCAGTTTAAGGATGGATCCAGTGGGAATTGACTGCAAGATTTAACTCCTGGGTCTCTACTCAAAGCTTCTAGTGAATCGGTCAGAAGATTGTTCAAGAGACAGTTTGAGGAGCTCATGCCCATGAAAACATTCTATTTGAACTCTCTCCAAAGGTTTTTTCTGAACCCACTGCTGAAAACATACCAGTTTACTCTTCCCGCTGCTGTCTGATCTTTCTAGCCATGTAGAGAAGGGAATGACTGCAGATTAGGGTTTTCAGCACCCTCCACAGAAGAGAGAAACCCTTGATGTTACCATCAGCCCACTATCTGTTTTCACTAGGGAAGAAACGTTTTGCTTCTTCTAGTCATCAGCCAAAGCGGTTTCTGTGTCTCACTCGGTGCGATGCATTGCTGCCAGTTCTGTTCCCTTTACTCTTTCCTCACCCTCTGTTTTGTACCACATCTCCTGCTTTGTTAACCTTCTTTGTCCTCCTGAACCACAAGTGCTGTTCTCACCTAGGAAGTATTTTGTGATGCTACAGTCACCATCACCTCCTGCTTAAAGTAAATACGAGATAGTTGCAGTATTGGATTGATATCAAAGCTTGACCTTTTTCTGACGCCGAGATCCTGATTTTTTCACTACTAAATTTTCAGAGGGAAAGTAAGGCACAGGTCTACACTGGCTGTCAGATGCACGTAAAAAGTGTGGGCTGAAAAGCAAACAAGAAAGAAAACAAAGAAGGATCATATTGGGTCATTTCCCAAATTGTTTGTCTTTGGGAATCCAGAAGCGATGAGGTTGAGATTGCCCATATGTTGAGATTACACTGCATACGGAGCAGTATGTCCTTGGCCAGCCTGCTCTAGAGCATCAGCACAAGCTCAGAGGAAACAAACAGTTGCCCGCAAGGAGCAGCTGCCGGAGCGTGCCTTGTCAAAGCATCGTTTCCCTGATCCCTCTGACATTTCAACTGTTGGCTGAAATCAGAAGTAGAGGAGTAGTGTTTGCTATTTAGAAGGGGCAGGAAAATACATATACTCGTCCCATTTGGTCACAAACCCCCTACTACACTATTCTGGAACCCCAAGCAGTGTCACAGCAGAGGCTCAGGATGAACTGAGCTTACCCCCAGCCTGTGTGGTGACACTTCTGTGAGCCAGACAAGGGGAGTGAAGCTTAAAAAAGTGAATCATTCATGGAAAACAGGGATAGCTTGATGCAGAGGTGACAAGCCTGTGCCACGTTATCAATACTGCACAAGCACCAGGGTACCTCCTACCTGGATCAATTCCTCCAGGCACGCGCTTTGTTTACCTTGTAGTCTCCTAACATTTAGTTTTAAAAAGCTGCTAATTTTTTCCCCCAAACAAGACAAACCTACAAAATAATTTGTGTAACGTATTTTATGATCAAGCTTGGCATCAGATTCTGATTCTGCTTGTGCTGGTTTTATACTCTTTGCATTGCATTTTTCTCCCCCCTAAAGAACCAAGAGGTCTGCGTAGTCTTTACAACGTTGAGTGTGTCAGATTAAAATGATCTCCCAGTGGTCTTTATTCTAGATCTTGAAAACAACTTGTGCTAGATTAGAAATCATCCAAGCAAAGGAAAGGAAAAACAGATCCAGGCAGAAATTTCTACTCAAAATATTTTTGAGTATATTTCACGAAACAGAGATCTGCTGTAATGCACTGCTCCCCGCGGAGCAGAGCAGCTCAGACTTCTTGTTGAACCTTCCCTTGCTTATCAGTACATTCTGCATAGCGTTGTACTTAAAACAGTGTAAAATTGTTGAGGATAACTGGAGGAGGCACTAGAAAGCTGGCCTGGCTGGTCCCTGTGAACCTGCTCTGGAGTGGGACGCACTCCCCCAGCCCCCTCTACAGAGGCACTGAGAGCACAGCTCCAAACACACCTGAAGCCTCAGATTCCAGCCCACGTTCAGAGGTTCATAAAAAGCCACTAGTTCTAGAAAGCCTTATCTGCAAAGTCCACAGTCATTACAACTCATCATTTCATTATTTTTACTTTTTTTTTTTTTTTCAAATAAGGGAAAACAGGAAGGCAGTCTGATCCTTGACAAGTTCCTCAACAAGCACAGTGCCCAGCTGTAGCAATGGGAATATCGCCTACACTAATAAAAGGGCACAAAGTTGCTATTAACAGATTTTGATTATGTCATCTTGTTTCCCATTTTACTTCCTTGCCACAAGGAAGTGAATATTTTTCTTTAAAAGAACCATTTAGTGACCAGTACAGAAATCCAGATCATGTATGTGAAAGGGATGTAGCCGAGAATGAAGGGCTTGTAAGATTTCTTTCCCAAGAGATTATTTCTTTTGTGAAATCTAATAAACAGCAGAAATGTGCTTGTTTCATGTATAATAACTATTGCCAGCAGTTGAGGTCTGCCAGAACGTCACTGGCAGGTGTTTGGAGAAGGGAAGCCAATCTTCCCATCTGCCCTCTCCTAATGAAGAGCCTGATTCTGATCCTACTGATGTAAGAAGACTTTTTGATATTGGAGAAATGAGGTTCTTAGGCTGGGACATCCAAGAATTTTTACAGTCCTGTTTGATATACACAGGCAACCTCCACAAATCTCCTTAGGTTTTGAGAGGAAGCCCTCTCTCAGCAGAACTGGTTCCGAAAGCCTTGCAGATCCCGTAGGATCCATACATGGGAAGTCCACATACCAGAATGCAAGAAAACGTCAATAAAATAAACAAAACTATAGATTTAAAGTGAGAACCCCCTCAAACAAACAGAAGCCTGTCATTATAGCCATATTGCACAAAATAACCCTGGCTTTACCACGTCCTCACAGCCCTCTGGTGAGGCTGCTGCTTCACCCTGCTTTTGTAATGGTACCTACAACAGGCCAGGACTATTTTTCCATTCTGTGAGACATTTTGAAATCAACCCCAAAACCTATTTCATTGACTTCGTACAAATGTCAGTGTTGAAAACTTTGTGACACCTACAATGTGAAAAAAAATATTCCAGTTCAGCTAGAATACTTTCAGAACAAGATTTCTAACAGAGGTTGTTTTCCTGTAAAAATACCTTTTAGTGTAGAACTAAATTTCTAACAAAAATCTGATTTCTGAGCTGATTTTTTAAAAAAGTTGAATATGGATGATTTAGCAATTTCACCTCCAATTTTCTTTTCTTCTTTCTTTCTTTCTTTCTTTCTTTCTTTCTTTCTTTCTTTCTTTCTTTCTTTCTTTCCTTTCTTTTTGAGCTAGAGCATTTCCCACCCCACCCTTTTGCTATGAACAGTTTGGTTTGACTACTTCTAATACTATCTAGAAAGATATATATATGTATGAAGATGCCTAAATAATACTTTATCTCCTACTATCTTATGGAGAGCTAACATTTTAGAGAGTGAACATCCACAAAAATCAATACTTAGAAGAGTCGAGCCCTGCTTATGCCTGCAGATTTACAGCACTTCTAATAATAGCCTTCCGATGCTTGCACGGCAGGAACTTGCCCATCTTTTTCTAACTAATGTCACCATGTTGTATCGTGTATTTACGGCACTGTTTTAATTCCAGGCAGCAGAGAAGCAGCATTCACCTACGCCATCATCGCTGCCGGAGTAGCACATGCCATCACGGCTGCCTGCACGCAGGGAAACCTGAGTGATTGTGGTTGCGACAAAGAAAAACAAGGACAGTACCATAAAGAGGAAGGATGGAAATGGGGAGGCTGCTCTGCTGACATCAGATACGGGATAGGATTCGCCAAAGTGTTTGTGGACGCCCGGGAAATTAAGCAAAATGCAAGGACGCTCATGAACCTGCACAACAACGAGGCTGGGCGGAAGGTGAGTACCTCGGCTCTCCCCTGCCGCGGACACCTCCGGCCCGGGGACGGGTTAGTTCACGTACCGTGCGTGAGCGTGGGTGCTAACGTCATCGTGCAGGAGACAAGTAGGCACCTCTGCGAGTTAAATGAGCTTGTTGGACCATCTGTCCATCAAACATTTGTCTAAATGTTACTCGTTACAGTTGTAAAAAGAAAAAAGCAAACAAACATGTTATCTGGAAAGTCAAACGGTCCTTATGATAAAAAGCTGGCTGCTGCTTTGTGGCTGACTGGGATTCTCGTCAGGTTCAGACACGAACTTCTCACTCTTTTGAAAAGGGAACGTTTTCAACCCTCTTTGTGCGAGGACTACCTCTACAAGGAGAAAAATACTTTAGCAAAAAGAGCACAGGCTGACTGCCTGTTCCGCCATCCCATGGATTTGGTTTATCATTTCGCACAGCACCATTCCTGCCCCCTCCTCATTCTCTGGGACGGGGCGGCTAAAAGCAGCTACCACAGAACCAGTGCCCAGGGAGGCAGGAGCTCAGCAGCTTCCAGCATGCACGCTTCCTGGGGGTCCTGGGCACTGACTGCCCCAAGTTTGCTGCCTTGGCCGTCTGCTGATTGCCCATGGCACAACGCAGCCTGATCCCTGCTCCTCAGGCCCGGGCAGGTCAGGCGTTCCCCAGCACGCTCTGGAGCAGTCTGAGAGGTAGAGGGAGATTTACACCAGCTAGGAACAGCCAGGAGACGTCCGTGCGCTGCCCAGCCAGCCATGTACAGGTCCGGTTCGGTGCTGCTTTCCATACGGGAGTTCCCATTTTGCTGATCACATCCTACAGAACAAATGTAAATCCTCCCGCTTCCTTCGCTCTCTATTTTACCTTCCCCACTGTTTGCGCCCCGGTGCATTAGTACTGATTGTAGCATTACGTTAGTGGGACTTAGAAACAAATGGGAGAAGGAAGTCAGGAGCAGCAGTTCATTTGTGGATACTATTTTTGTCGTGGTCATTACCTGCAGGCTCTGAGACATCTCCACTTATGCTGGAGCCAGGCAGATTGCATTGAAGAAAAGCCATTTCCAAACAAACACCTAACCCTTCTTGGACTTAGTGCCACTGCAGTAGTTTTATAGGTGAGATTACGGGCTTTACTCCTCCAGTATCCCCAGTGCCTTGTCTCTGCCTCTCTAGTGCAAACGTGGTACTTCCAAACACTAGCAAAATTAACGCTGAATTCTGAGATAGCTCAAGGACTAACCACTAATATTTGCTAAACAAATGATCTGAGATCTTCATTACTTGGCTTCTGGTAGCATGAAGGCACATGCTGACCAGCCTGGTAAAACACCAAGGCCCACAGTCTGCTCTGCTGTACAAGCACAAATCCACTGGAATAAAACCCAGCAGTTTCACCTTGCTGGGAAAGCTGCTTCCTTGCGAGGTCTGCTCTTATTCAATAGGTGCTGGCAGTAAAAGATTCCCAAGAATGACGCACCAGCCTACAGAGGACTGCAAACACGATGGAACTGGCTACTGTCCAGAAATTTGTTTCTGATGCAAAGTTCAAAGATATAGACAAAAAAAGAAACAGCATTTTTTGTCTCTATTATCGCCCAGGTACGGACCTAGGGTAGTGGAGGAGGGCTACTGGTCCTGGAGCTGGGCTGTGGGAAGGCAAAGCATTCAGCAGCCTCCCATGAGGACACGAGCTCCTTGTGTTTCTCACCTGCACGTGCACAATTTGCTGTCCTAAAAGATTATACCTGGAAGATCCAGCTCTCCACATTGTTATCTGGGAGAAGAGCGGTGCGCAATCTCTGGCGATCTGCCATTTCTCCAGCAGGCTCAGGAACTGCTCTGATCCCGAGATATTTCTACGCTTCTTCCTGCATCCCTTACAGACCAACATTGCTGATCTTTGTTTGAACAAATCTCTGCTTGAAATCTTCAGGGGAAAGAAAGAGTAGCATAACTGAGAAGAGACGTGTTACTCCACCGTCCTGTATAGAATGAGCAAATGATGATTTGCTAGAGAGATCCCTCTCAGATTTTGCTCTTATGTGAAAGCTCCCAGTACTTAAAGACAATTGGCAGAGGGAGGCCATTACGGGTATTTGGCAAGCTGGGTCTCTCCCAGCCTAACCTTTCCACAACAAAGGCTGTCTTGTTTTGAGGTGGTACTCTCCCTTTTGGAGCAACACGGATCTTATCACCCTTCACACAATCTGTTCTTGGTGGCTTTCCTCTGGGCTACAAATTCTTGTCTGGTTTTACTCGCCTATGGCTAGGGTTTTGATGATATTTATGCACCTAGGAGACAGTCTGGCACTAACCGGACTTACAAAAATGAACTAGATGTTCAATTCTTATTGATTTGTTTTCTTCACCTGTAGCCACTGGCAGTCCCCTCTGCTACTCTGGTCTTGCAATGTGACACTGCACTGGGTGGAAAGGTCCTTCTGTAGGACACCACCAGCTGCAGGAGACTCCAGATGCACTCTAGTAAATCATACATACATATATTATCGAGTTGTCTTCTTAAGAATCACCAGTAAATGAATTGGTTCCATCTTGGTGAGCAAGAGTCAAGAGAGTTCACAGTGGGGTAGGCAGGCCTGCTGGGCTTACCAGGGAGACTGAGCGAAGGTAGGACTGCGTGGTATCAACCAACGGAGAACCACCAGGAAAAGCCTGATCCAGACTTTTTGGAGATCTCCGTTCAAGACTTTCCACCTTTTCATAGTCTCAGTTTATCTAGGCAGATGTCTCTCTCTTCCTGCGGTGCCAACAACAGTCTCTCTAACCTACTGAATACCCTGTCAGAGCAATAGTACCATTATCCATCAGCTCTTTCTAGAAGTAAATGAAAATTGACCGTGTCAAATGTGGAGGATTTTAGAGGTGACAGGTGGGGAACATCCATGTTCCCTTTCCTCAACAGCCTTGCTAGTGCAATGCTTGAGAAACATTCATGTGCACACCCGTGATGCAGCGCATCTCACCCAAGATCATGGTGTGTGAAACGCCTCCACTTCCAGCTGCTCCCAGGCGGCACACTAACGCTGGTGATGCCCACGGTTCCTGCAGAACCAGCGCCCAGAGAGCCACGTTCCTGCAGAACCAGCGCCCATGAGGATGCCCACGGTTCCTGCAGAACCAGCGCCCATGAGGCGATGCCCACGGTTCCTGCAGAACCAGCACCCACGAGGCGATGCCCACGGTTCCTGCAGAACCAGTGCCCATGAAGCGATGCCCACGGTTCCTGCAGAACCAGTGCCCATGAAGCGATGCCCACGGTTCCTGCAGAACCAGTGCCCACGAGGCAATGCCCACGGTTCCTGCAGAACCCACGCCCTTTTTTTCCTTATTGCTAAAGGACAGGGCTCACTCTCTGTTTCTCTCCCTGTCTTGGCAACAAACCACCAGGACTCCGTTCCACAGCACAAAGGCACAACTTCAAAGTTCCTGGGCCACTTGGAAGGGAAGGGCAGACTTCAAATCGGGGGTCACGTACACCCTACAAAACTGGCTCCAAGCAGCCTGAGAAGCCTCCCATCATTTGGCAAACCTATCGGAGAGCAGCTGCTTCTGACCTCCAGAAACCGAGTTTAGGGTGTCTTCCCTTCTGGATTTGGTATTTTCTGAACTGCTGATTCATTGCAGGAAGAAGCAAGCGGTACAGGGAGAACAGAAGGAGAATTCATAACAGCTGGGTCAGAAAAGAGAGATAAAGCTCAAGTTAATTTAGAGGTGTCATCCTGATTTGCCCTGCAAACTTCCCTGTGAGGGGTTACAACTGCAAGACCGAATTGTCTGTTAGCAAATTTGTCTTCTCAAGTACAAAGTTAATTAAATTACTGCAAGTAGCACAATAACATATGTCTGAGAGATATTTATGCTCCAGGAAATAAAAATGTTATTCTCCAAGTTATCCTGCTAAAAAATAGCAAAGTAGGTACTGAAAGGCTCTCCGTATTTTGGCTGTAAACTTTTCATTTTGACAGCATGGCAAGGTGCATGACCAGATTGCTCTCTCCTCTCCTTTTCTCTGTGACATTGAAATTCCACGAATGGCATCTTGCATCAGCGTTACATCATATTAAGTATAATGCAATATTATGAGTCACTGTTATAAATCACGGGCACAGGCTGCATTAGAAGGTTTTTGCGATTCAAGAGCACATCAAGGTGGATTTTTATCCAGCGTTTCTCTTTGGAGGCATACCTAGGCCCACTATGCAGCGTATCTTCACCCTCTGAATCAGCAGTGTTTCAGTTTCCCCTTTCAGCTCTAAGGCGCGCAGAAGCGCGGTACGTACCGAACAGAGTTGCTGCAAATACCAAGCAAAGCTAGGAGAAACCAGAAGGTGTTTCTGAAGTGGCTCATGCAATGATCATAATAGACTGAAGTGTTTAATATTTTATCCTTTAGGGAAAACTGTAATAATGGTCAAAGTGAAACACCAGCATTTGGAAAGCATGGAGTTCAGGAGTTCTCCCAAGCTACTCCATAAAGCCTACACTTAGGACGCTCACTCCCTTTACTAGTGCCTCTGACCCCTGAAGGAGATTGCTGCCATGTAACTTTCCTGTACTTCTTCCAGATCTTGCATCGTGTGCAATCACAACACCACTGCAAGAGTTTAACTATCCTCTAGAGCAGACAGCTATTTCTACTTCATTCAGGATACCTTTCACTTTAACTAGCCCATCAGCCTGCCTACCAGCAGCAGCGCAGGACACAGGCTGTCGCAGATGAATGCCTTGAAAGCATGTAAGCATCTCGCACACTGTTAGGAAAGAGACAAGACTAATAAAAGAGGCTGCCAAACAATTCAACTTTTATAATTTTTTTCTGAATATAGGCATGAAATTCTGGAAATGTAATAGCTCTGCCTGAACTAAGCACACGGAAACATGGCACGGCTCCTGCTTGCCCCTGTGGCTCAGTTCAGCTGCCTGCAGCTGGCGGGCTTGCAGCCCGCCGGGGTGGCCCTGCCCAGGAGGACCACGGTCTTCCAGAGGCACCTAAGCAGTTCAGCAATGAAGACGATCAGGGACATACTGCCTGGCAAGCTCAGTGCTAGCAGGGTACAGCCGGTGTGCCGGGGGGACACCGTAGCAGAGCCAAAAGCTTTCTCCCCATGTAGATGTCCCAGCTGTAACCTGGCCCTAAGCGGGCTCTGTGCACAGTGCAACTGGCTAATAGTCACCAAAAACATGTACTGCTGTATTCAGCTCTCTCTCAGCTCCGTCAGAAAGAATGTCTCTAATGGCACACACACACCAGAATAAAGCTCGCCCGTGTCTGGAGCTGCTGAAAATTACCATAGACTCCAGAGAGTCTAGGAGACCAGCTCCGAGCAGAACAGAACTGGGTGAGGCTGCCCTGATACTCCTGGCACCAGCAATCAAGTGATATTACAGTATCCAACACGTTTCTTGGAGCTCAGAACTTAACAGTGCCCTTGCAATTGCACTTAACATTTTCCAATGGTTTTTCACTTTTTTTTTTTTTTTTTCTTTTGGCACGGGCACAGAAATGTTCCTGATTTTCGTGTTCAGAAGCTTCTAGTTCTTAATGTCAGGGGTGCTCCTTAAATACAAAGCTGATGAATGACTTTCCTGGTCACTGGTAGATACTAACTGTTGGTGAAATGGTCACAGCTGTGGTGTATTCCTGATTTAGAGCAGCTTGAAGTTGGAAGGCATTTTTCAGGAGTAACTTTCCATTTCTAGTTAGAAGTTTCTGTGAGGGGTCCTGAAGAGAGAAGCATCCCCAGGACTAGTTGTGATGCCTGCTCACTTGAGAGCTTGCTAATTTACACCCAGCTCCCCTTACTCCTCCCTCACTTGGACATCCATCATCAACAGACCTGTTGAGTGTGTCAGAGCAACAAGCACGCTGCTCAGCCCTGTCCTTCACCAGCAACTCACAACGGCCCGAGCCCTTTCTGAGGCTTCTTGCTCAGCTGATAAGAGACCAGGAACATGCCTCCTGTGCGCCCGTTCCCGTAGGAAGGTGGGGAGCTTGGTCTGTTGGCAGGTAGCTGCCCCTTGTTGATAGTGCAGTAGCAGTTCTGAGAGACATCAGCTGTTCAGAGCCCAGGCAGATGAGGCTGTTGGACATGTTAGCGTGGAGCCTAGTGGTGGAGAATGGGGCAGAGCAGTGGCACAGCTGTAATGGAGATAACCACGCCTGAAACACCGCACAAAACGTCTCCAGCCAAAGCAACACGCAGCACTTCCACTCACAAAGCGACAGCAGTCTTAACGAATCAAAAATGCGGCTCCGCCACTAAAATCTCATGCAATACCTAGAAAATCCGGTGTCAGGTGCACCAAATGTGCCTAGGCAGCATGTCCTGGTAGCTGCCTTGCGTAATTAAGCTGTACAATATTTTGTCTAGATTAAACTGGGCAGATGGAGAAGGTTTAGGAGAAGGTTTACCCATGTGGCTTGTGCCTCGCTGTGCCCAAACAGAATATGTAAAAAGCGCTTCCGACAAATCTCACTGACATGGCCACAGGGCACGGGCAAAGAGAAGGAGTGTCACCCCCAGAGCTGGGTCCAGCTACAGCACATTATCTGAGAGAAACCCAGTCCTGTGCCACCCTGCAGCTCCCACGCTTCGCAGCCCTCCTGCTCAGAGCACCCTCCTTCTCCCCCACTTTGTCACCACACATGTGCTGGGGGGCACCAGGATTTCCAGCAAGGCCAAGCACTGAATTTGGAGGAAGTCCAACTCACTGGATGGGAAGAATCCCACTGGGGTTGGTGGGACCACAGGACACAGCCCAGTGCTCCTGAAAATCCCACCCGTACCCAGTGTTTGCAGGGCAAACAAACCTCTGCCGGGCAATTTCCTAGGTGTGAAAAAATATACATCCTGTGCACCCTTACAGTATTTTGTTTGTATTTGAAAGGATCAAAGTTCTGTTTTACGGCTTTCCCACTTTTTTTAAGATAATAGTCTTAAAACAAGTCCAAACTTGACAGACAAGCTCTGCATCTTCTCAACAGCCCCGAGTAAAGATAAAGGGAACATTAATGTTGGTCTGAATTATGAGAGGGAATGGGACTGCACAAGAACTCTAATCCACAAGAATGAATTTTCATTCCACTTGTCCTCCACTTTCAGCTAATCAGAAATTGTGATACATGGTCCTACTTGTATTTTGGCTTTCAGCTCCCTCCTATATCTTATGCGGTTGAAAACTGAATTCCTGATTTATGCTGAAGATTAGGGAATGATAAATGCTATCACTTACCTGCAGTCGCTATTTTAGAGGATTCTGGCATTATAAGCAAAACTTGCATTTCACGTATATGATTACTAGAGCTGACAATCTGTCATGCTGCTGACAAAGACAGCTCAGACTGAGGGCCAGGGTCTGTTCATAAATAACAAAGATCTCAAATTCCGAATTTAATACCATGCACCTTTTATAACTGAAATAATCAGATGCTTGCTGCAATGATTAATTTGCTCTGCAAAGCCACTGGCGGGGTCACACGCTTTTGCAGATTTTCTGATTTAATTCAGTTTTTCTCTTTGGACAGTTAGCAACGTGTCCCACAGGGCACACACTTGTCATTCGGCACTCAGAGGGGAACGTCACTGAGACACAAATAGTTGCTGTGTAGGTTGTTCGTTTCTCCCAGTGTTTCCAGCATCGTTGGATGGGACCCTTGGTACAGTCTTCAGTGTCTCTGAGGCTGCAGAACAAAAGCCCCCATTTCCAAACAGACATTACTGATGCCAAACAAATGCAGCAAGCACACAGCACAATCACCTCAAAGCAAATACGTGCTACGTTTGGGCACTGTAAAACTGGATCACAGAATAAAAGAAAGAGAAAACATAGCGTCTATCAGCCTTTACTCTGACCTATGAGCATGGTTGCTTTGCCTTGTGTTATTTCTATTAACCTGCGCTTTTTGATGTTTTATTGAGAAATTCAATCAGAATCCAAGATTTTTGAGCTTCATTCCTAAATTTACGCCTAAGCTGTTGCAAAATTTTCAGAAACAGCTGATGAGCACAGTGCTGCTTCTCCTGTATTCCCCAGATGACATTTGTCACTCTTCACATTTAGGTTTCCAAACCTGAGACTGATTTCCTTGCATAAAACTAGACACTTCCATCTCCATATTTTAGCAATTTTAGGAAAACCCAACAGAAGACAGGTATTGGCCAAGTTAGCAGGAAACTAATGGTTAGGCCAGGCTGCTCACCGGGAGCAGTTTTAGTACACAGACAGGCAGTGTTTATCCTGCACACACTGAATTATGCTGGAGATCTTCCACTGTGCAGGCTCATTCACTCCATCTCTGACAAAGTAAACCCATTCACTACGTCACTCTAGGTTTGCGTGGTTGAACCTCTGCTGCCATGCTGTGCCAGCAGAGACAGAAACAGAAACCTTCTACAGTTACAGCCCAAGCCTCTCGAGTCTGAGCTGAAAGGATCTCCAGGATCATTCCAAGAGCCCTGCAATGATGAGTCAGTGACGTGAACTCGGTTACCTGGGCTGAGCAGAGACGTTCGCAACAAGACATAACAGAGGTTTTGGTAAAGATGAAAGTCAAACCAAGGCTTGGCTCAAATGCTTTGTTAGACACTCGGTGGCAGAAAGCTCATGAAGCCCTGAACACTCACCAAAAGCAATAATTGCTAGCATCTGCTGTACAAATGGAACAGACCTTTGCTTTAATGGAAAGAACTTCCAGGTATTTTGATGTAAACAATTAAAAAATCAATTAAATGAAGAACAGCCTTTTAGTCCAAGGACACAAAAAGGGCTGTTCTGGTACTGGCAGAATGCAGAATGGATCTATTAAAGGATAAGGGTTCCAGGTAACTGCAGAGACAGGGCTTGGCTCTGCATGCCCAATTACTGCCAAAAGGCACTAATTAGAACTGCATTAGAACCGGTTATTGGAATGACCCTGAGACTTCAAAGTGAGCTGCACCTAAGAGACTACATTTGGTCCTCTGGGACAAACAGAAAGAGTCGGTATTCACAGACTCTACATCAGATCTAAGCCAACATCTATTGCTAGTGCTCTAGCAACAGGTTCTCTTGGTAGCGTCAGCTGGTGGCCTATGCAAACTAGCCTTGCCTTAAGCATACTGCATCTTAGAGTAAAGGTGAGACCACACGCAATTGTGAGCACAACCATACAGCCTCCTACAGGGCTATTCCCACACGAGATTTTAATTAATTCACAGCACATACTGTTATCTTTGGGGACACAAATCCTGCAGTCATAAAACAATGACCTATTGAGATGGCACAAAAGCGTTTGAATGAAGAAGTTCAATAAGGAGTCAAGAACGTGTCCAAAAGGCTTGGATTAAGACTTGGATAAAATAGAAAAGCTCCAGGAAATGTAAACAATGAAACAGCGGAGATGCTCTCCTGCAAAATCGTGGTTTGTGATTTGCCTGGGATCTACCAACACCAGCATTCACACTGCCCCTGGAGCACTGATAGGGTCTGTATCCTCCCTGGGGTCTTTTATTTCACAAAGTTTCTTCAAAATCTCTACCCTTTGTCACAGCTGGTTGAAATGAGTAGAAAGGTGCTGCTGTGACCAACGGGCCATGAGCAGATGGGAAGGCAGAAGGGAGCCAGACACCGAGTGAGTACTTAGGCTTTGTTTTCTCAGGAAATCAATCTGAGAAGTCTGTCATGCTATAGTTGGAGCAAATTTAGACAAAAAGGTGTAATCCAGATCCTAAAATAATTTCCAAAAACTTATAGATGTAAATAACTATGTTAAGGCATACTTTAGCATTAAAATTGCTTTGTGATTCTACTTAACAGAGTTATACTTTATATTATGGTTCCCCTTAAAGAGAGAGTTACAAAATTAATATCTGATTAATGCAATAAATGTGTGCTACAGATGTGCACAGTGTATTTAATTGATGGATTTATATTACAGGCATCCTATGATCTTCTGAATTAAAGACCTGGAGCAATTGGTTAACTGATAAAAACATCAATATTGATGTCAGGACTCATTTATACATGGCTTATAAAGAGGAACTATTAATGGTATTGTTGGACATTGCTATTGAATTCACCTGTAAGTAGCAAACAGGTAGATCTATCAGCAGAAAGCAACAGCTATGTGTGATCTGGAGCATAAGCTGACCGAGGGGAATTACACGCATCAGCATGGTAAACCTCAAAAGCAAATTTCTGTTAATACGTGACTGCTCACCTGTAAGACAAAAGCTTCAACTATTGCTTAAAATACCTGTTAGCATGAAAAGGAGAAAAACTAATAAGCCAGGTGAGCAAGACAGAAAGCCAGAGGTTTGCTTAGACTGCACTAGGCATCATGCATAAAATTAGGAAATTCCACTTTCTTCTGTATAGGAGGAAATTTTCATTGACAACAGGCCAGGAGATCCTTGTTAAAATTCTTGGCCTGGATACGGGCGTGCTGATCTTGGCAGCTGCTAGGCTACAGAGATAGGCTCTGCTGGTAGGATCTTATCTCTGATAAGTGGAAGCTATTTGAAAACATGGAAGTGTGGATCTATTGTCCCAATTGCAACTGGAGGGGGAAAGCTCTTCTGTAAAAAACTTAATTCGAAATTCATCTTTGTGGAATAATTATTCTCACAAGAAGATTACAATTAACACCAAAATCATGTTACTTTATGGTACTGTGAATATTTTGAATTGTAAACACAAAGTGTGTGGGAATAGGCTCACAAAACATGGTGTGTTACTGTGGTCACGTTTCTGCCTTATGATGACTAAAATAACTGCATGCTGATTAGCTGGAGCAGTGATGGGAAACTTCTCTTAAAAGGACAAGAATAGCCACCACTTTCCTGAGCAGCTCATGCTCGATGTGCCAGCATGGTGACATCCCACCCTGGGTACAGCCACAGTCTAGGTCGTGTCACCTCTGCAAAACAGCGTGACTGCAGGGAGTGGAAGGGAGCTGGAGCTAGCTCAGGTGCTCCGTCCTGCTGAGTACATGGCAGGTAGGCAGAGCAGGCCATGGGGACACCTCCGGTGGCATTTCCCAAGTTGGGAACAGTATGTCAGAGATTAGGATTGAATCTCAAAGATGTCTCTCTGTGAATCAAACACGAAGATACCTCATGCTTCTTTCTAGACCAAAGGAGTTAATGAAGAAGTTAAGCTAAAACTATTACATTTTTATAAAGGCAGTACTGAAACTAATGCAGAAGTACTTTGACATCACCTGAAAAGCTTGACAGAAAGAAAAAACATCCTTTGTTTACTAAAAACTACTGGCTTGGAGAACTAAAATTTCTGCAAGTTTTTCAGCATGAGAAATATGCCTTGCATAGTATTATTTGCTGAGTATGAAGGGTTAACTCTTATAGTTTGGTAAGCTACTAAATGAACCTATAATTAACTGTGTGTGGCTATTGGTTAAAAATGTTTGGAAGCAATATGAAGTGATATTATTTTGCAACTACTACTCCTGCCAGTATCTGGCTTTATTAGTTTAGCACAAGAGGTGTTTTCTGATGAGTTGTCTGGAACAAGTAAGACTGTTCTTTTGGTTTCTATCACTCTTTGGAAACTTTTCTCTCAACAGCTTAAGCATTTGTCAAAACGCTCTACCTGGTTGCTCCCAAGTCTTTGGAGTGCCAGCACCACCTCACTGGAGTGCTCCACTACCAGTGGGGAGAGTCCCACGGGAGGTGAGGTTCAGCGGGAGTGAGTCAGCCCTGCGCCGTGCCTCTCTGTGTGCATTAGCTGTGATGAGGATGAATTCCAGTTGTGTCATTTCCTGGTTTCCCTACTTTTTTTTATGTGAAGAATGACTCAGGCTCCATGACACAGCCCAAAGTGCCGGGCAGCAAAGACATCCCTGCCTGAATAACCCCCCAGACTATTTAACTCATTGTGCTCCCAAACTGAGGAGCGTAGATAAGTTTAGTTCATCTGAACTGAGACAGTGAGACACTGGCCCAGGGTGCCCAGAGAAGCTGTGGATGCCCCATCCCTGGAGGGGTTCAAGGCCAGGCTGGATGAGGCTTTGGGCAACCTGGGCTAGTGGGAGGTGTCCCTGCCCATGGCAGGGGGTGGCACTGGATGATCTCTAATTCACTTCTGGCATGAAGATGCTATCTGCTATTTTTTCGGAGAGGAAGATACATACTGTAGAAAACATACGTAGTGATAGGCAGGTAAACCAGATAATATAACCAGTAAGTCTATCTGTAATTCTGTAACACTGTCCCCCTTCCCAGTCTATTTTAGCTTCATTGTACAAAGTGCCCAGGTAGCCAGACAACAAGACTATTCAGTATTTCACAAGCTAAAATCCATCATATCCACAGTGTCAGTTTTGCTTGGACAGCAGCAAATAATGATCCTAGATAAATTTTCCCTTAATCTCACAATCCCATTTCAGTAAGGAGCTGGGAAATCACAGCTTCACTTAAACAAATACACACTATGAAATAACACGTTGAATGTCTTTAAGACAATTCAGCTATATTCCGGTAACAGGGGGTGAAAGCACATTAAAGGAAATCAGATTTTTTTCAGAACTATTTTTTCCAAGTTCCTTTTTATGACTGATTTTTAAACTTCCTCCTTGATGACACTTACTTGGCACTGCCCTGATCCAGTCTAATCTAGGTGATAATGGGTCTCCCAAGAGCTATTTTTTAAAAACAAGTAGTTTATCAAGTCATGTTTTCAAATTATTTCCATTTTTTCTGTAAAAATATTTGTCTTGCTTTTAAATAGAAAAATCTACAAAACTGAAACGCAATGCAGACAGAGGTACCAAGAAGCCATCCCAGCAGTAACCCCTCAATAAACTGGCCAGCCAGCTCTCAAGTGCTGAGCTTTTGTCATTAGCAACTCAGAAAGCAAAGAGCCGCCCACCAGGACCCCCCATCTCACCGCCCATTTGCCAGCAGACAGTAGGAACATGCTCTTTTCCATTTATTTCCTGATACAAAACTTACCTAGAGCTTCAGTTTGACAAATAGTGGGTGAGAGAAACTTTTATAACAGGACTTCCTGCCCAGAGGAGGAAGGGTGGGTACGAAGGTTTTGTATTTGATAATAGACAGAAAACGTTGTCACCCACCACGTCCCTTAAGAGTGCATGAAACTCCACCTGGAGCTCCCAGTTCCAGCTCGTGAATTAATGGTTTCGATTTGCATTTTAATGACCAGAGAGAGACGAGGGTGAAGGTACTTTCTCTCTGGGGAAAACTGGAGTGTGCTCATGAGAGATGTGAAAACCACGAGGAATCCCATAGACTGGCCGGCAGCTGTTATCAGATACGATGGAAAAGGGAGGAGGGAGGGAGAATACCTGGCATGGGCGCTGCTCCGAGGGGGGACTGTCTGATGTGGCAGCGTGGGTTTCTGCAGGTAT
Organism: Pterocles orientalis; assembly: GCA_011057875.1. Lineage (NCBI taxonomy): Eukaryota > Metazoa > Chordata > Aves > Pterocliformes > Pteroclidae > Pterocles > Pterocles orientalis. The sequence continues at coordinate 27,783 of WKFP01013389.1, forward strand.
CATTCCTCTCCAATCCCCATCAGATTTTGCTGAGCTATTAACATCAGGTGTTGCCACATCACGCCCGCTATCTCTGCAAGCAGTATCTTGATGAAGATAAATACTTAAGAACCTTATTTGACTTTCAGAGACCGTGCTTAGATTTGCGGAGCTGTCTGACAAAAATACGGAGGAATGAGCAGGCCGGATACAGCCTCTGAGCCACATACGTGGAATCCACTTTCAGAGCTACTTTCACAAAACGGAGAGGGGTTTGCAGAAGTTTATCCTAGGAGCAGCTATGGCGGAATATAAGGTGTTCTCCTAGAAGGAGCCCTCAGTGACAGAAAGCTGAAGTACTATGACACCTTATTTATTTCACATAGCAGTTCCTACAGCTTGGAAAAAGGCAAAGGCTGTGCCTTATGGTTTAATCTGAGAAGAGCATTATCAGGCTGTGTGTGTGAGAGTGGGTCCCATTGAATCTCTTTTTTAAAAAACAGCGATGTCCTTTTTATCCTAAGTTCAATTATTCTGCAGAAACAGCAATTTTGAAAGCATCCTGTGACATTTATTTTCTACTGTGCTTTTGGTTTTTGGTCCCAGAAGTGGTGATACATTGATTTAGTACATGGCAAGTCATGAGGGTTATCGGAAGTATAAGAAAAATATGTAGGAGAAAATATTTTTTGCTGCATTCCTCGCAGCTTTTACTGGTCTTGCTCTCAGAGTTCTGTGTTCATTCGCTGTTCTGCAGATTGCTAGTCATTGAATGATGGGTACCAGGTCTCCACAGCAAGTGCGCAGGCGGGGGCACCACCTGTGGTTCGTGTAGCGGGACGCTGAAGGTTTGCCGGGGGCAGAAGCTTCACGGGACGGCCTCAGGAGCCTAGCAAGCAGGCAGGGTTCCTCTGAGGAGGTGGGAAGACCTAAAGACCAAGTCCTGCACCGGTGGGTGAGGGAGGTTGTGTGGCAGGACACAGGAATTCTGCCCCTCCTTGCTTCTGTGTCCTACCTATCTATTGGTAGTCTGTCACAGCTGTTTTGTCATGGTCTCCACCAGGCAGACAGCTTGTCCCAAAAGGACTGTGGAGACCCAAACCGAGGGTTTATTCCGAACGGTGGCTACCCAGGTTTCTGGCTGCAGGGAGTGCCAGAGCCTGCTGCTGCCGGGGGGGGGCGACAGTCCTTCCACTTGCATGAGGTGCAAGACGGTGGAAGACCTGCTCACCATGGTGGCTGAGCTGAAAGATGAGGTGGAGAGACTGAGGGCCATCAGGGACTGTGAGCGGGAGATCGACTGGTGGAGTAACTCCCTGGCGTA
>WKFP01013389.1:29105-90352 GCA_011057875.1 Pterocles orientalis
TGTCCAGAGAGGTTGTGGAGTCTCCTTCTCTGGAGACATTCAAAGCCCGCCTGGATGTGTTCCTGGGTGATCTGATCTAGGTGTTCCTGCTCTGGCAGGGGGATTGGACTAGATGATCTTTCGAGGTCCCTTCCAATCTCTAACATTCTGTGATTCTGTGATTCTGTGATTCTGTCCTCTAGTTTAAACCATGCAACTTACCCAGGGAAAGAGAAGAACTTTCATTTGGTTTGCATGTGCTGACAGCATTGCATGAGTACTGTGACTGTACCAAAAGACTAATATTTTTTTTTCTTTACTCATTGTGGAAATAGAAACTGCATTTAGAAAATAATTGCTGCATGTGGTCAACTTTTTTTTTTTATAAAGCTGAATTAGAGGGCAACCAATATTCCAGGGCAGAAAGTATAAAAATAATTATGAAACTCTATAAAGTGCATATTAGAAATGTAATGAACCTCCTGCTTTGCAGTGGCATAGAGGAAAAGTCAGAAATAGTACATCAAGGGTTAAATTTAGGAGAGCACAAAATTTCTGAAGTCTTCATTTTTAAGGGTGTCATGAATTAGAACCTGGAAAAAAGTGCTTCTGCTCTTTCAAATAGGATATCCATTATCGAAGGTAGATGGTGGTGCTGGGAAATACCTCCCACCTGGGATGTTTGCAGCATTATGGCATTTATCAGCGTTCTCTTGGCTGTCCTCATAATTAGTCCTCAGACCAGCATGTCGCTTGATTTTCTTTAGACATCTATTCTGAGGAAAGTGCAATGGTGATTTGATTGATGCAGGTCACCTGCTGTGGTGATTTCCCAGCCATTTTTCACTCGAAACAAAAAAATTCATGTAATGAGAAAAATGGTTCAACCTGCCAGGGGTGGGAGGGACAGTGACGGCTCCCAGCGTTCAGCGTGTCGAGTTTGATACCGACTCCAGATATTATTCTTTTGCACAGATTTGCTAATCAAAAACGTAAGAAAAAGACCCTTTTGGCTCTGCTTAAAAAGGTCTTCAGAATACATTCAAGTGAAATATGACAGACTGTCCAGAATGAATCACTCAGTACAGGACACAACCGCTTCCGAACTCAGGCACGGCTAGTTTGCCACAGGACATCAATGCAGAATACGTTCTGTTTCTGCAGAAGACATTTCACAACAGCTCTATTAATACAGTTAGTGAACATCCACTGGTGGGAAACAGCATCTTCTGTTTAAATACGTCTTTGCTAACTTCAAACTTGCACGTGGGTACTTCTTTTATGATGCTGTTTCTCTCACTAGACATTTCATAGGGTTTGCTTTTAACGGCAGCGTTTCTTCTTTCGTACTCTCTCATGTTCATTGTTCTCCAATGAAAAAAGCACCATGTATGATTTCTGCTGTCCTCAAGTTTCAGAGCTCTGGTGTTGAGAGAGTCCTACAGGTCACTTAAACAGTAGGATCCTTTTCAGATTACTGTCACACGGGAATAAAACAAGTGGCAGGGTCATTTCCTTGTCATTTTAATTAGACTTAGTCCTTTTACTGCTTGTCAAATCAACCCCACATATACATCCACTGCCCTTTCCCGTGCCCAGTCTCACTCTAGACCTCACTGCCAGTCCCACTAGATATGACTTGGCACTTCAGATTAATTTGCTGAAAGATTATGACACAGTATTATTATATTAGCTTAAAACAGTATTTTTACTTGATGAATCCCTCTTCAAAGGCAAAAAAACTACCTCTAACATAATTCCTGAAGTTTGAGGAGCTTTGTCTTATAGCTACAATTGCCTGTGAAAGGAATAAAAATCACAAATCCTCACCTGCCACAAGCTGCAAGGGGCAGGTTTGCATCTGCCATTGGCCTCCCCAGCCCGCAGAACTGCTGTGAGCACTCTCCGAGCCCTGCCATGTGCGTTGCCCTCTGGAGTGACAAAGCCACTCTTGTTTTGACAGTCGTTGTGTTTCCTTTGACCTATAGCAAAGGTATGTGTGCAGGTACTTGTAGGAGACAGGTATTTCCTGACCCAGATGATCTGATGTCAGGCAAAATTAGGAAAGATTATGGCCTTGGTGGGATAGGAATCAGTGGCTGTTGTCTCACTAATTACATCTGCTGCACACACAGACTGGAGTTGGAGCTCTCTCTGATGAAATACCCCCAGGTGACCGAACCTGGGGCTGTGCAGCACCTGACCCCATGGGATCGGGCGCGTGGAGCCCCAGACTGCCCGGCAGATGCGCTTGGGAGGTCAGCTGGCTTCAGATGCTGGAAACCCAGGGAGGTACAGACACCGATTGACTTGGGTAACGGGGACACCGAGCTGAGAAACACCCCTGCGCAAGGGTGACCAGCCTTTCTGGGGCACACCAGCCACCTAACAACCTCTCCGTTCACCCAGAGCCCAGCACCTACAGCATCTGTCCCACTGACACGGCTGCAGGGCAGCAGTGGCAGCACTTGTAACCAAATGCCACTCCAGCACCAGCCAGTGCTTTCTGCTGGTTTCACTGGAAACCAGGGCTGTTGGCTCCGCCAGCCCCCGCCAGGGCACTGCCCCCATCCCGCCGGGGGACCGCACCGCTGGCACCAGCCCTGCAGCTCCCGGGCTGCAGGTTCTCCGAGCCGCGGCTTGCCACCCTCCCATGATGCACTCTGCGCATTCTCTGCAAAACTAAAGGCAAAGAAAAAGCATGTTAAGTTCCTAATGGCAGTGCCCAAAGGTACTCTATCTGAAGATAACATCAACAGAGAGAGCCAGCGCGAGTTCTCTTCATACAAACTATTTCCCAGAGGCTAATGGCAAGGGGGAGAAGAGGAAAACAAGTACTGACAGTTTACTGTAGGAGCTCAAAGAAAAAGTGGACAAAGCTAAAAGAACTCCAGCTCTTTGTTCGCATTTAATCCAGTTCAGAGCATTCACTGGTGCATACAGATTTACTTTCCATGGCTGACAGAGCTGGATATGGTCATTTGGTAAGAAATAGGGGATCTAAGATTTAAATTTGTGCCCTTCAGGCTCTTACATTTCAGGAAAAGTCAGTCTATGATACATATAAAGTATGAGCTCCTGGCTAATACCTTCAAAGAAACAAATCCTGATCTTGAAAGGCAAATAACTCTTTCAGGTTTTAACACAGACCAAGTTTTTAAGGGGTAAAGAGCTTCTTTTAGCTCATGGAAACGCAGGGAAAGACTGAGGACTCTTGTCCCTACCCAAAGAATCCCCTATTTTATTTTCTTCCTTCTCTTTTCAACTGCCTTCTTGAATGTATACAGGCACTGATTTGTCAGAGGCTATTAGAATAATGTAATGGTATTAAAATACCACCATCCACATATTTTAATGCAAAACAAATAGTACTGATAGCCCAGTACAATAAAACTATCAAATCACCATTGCTGGCTTCTGCTTTTGCTGAGGACAGACAGCTCCAGTTACATGTAGCCCATTTTCTAAAGAGAGTCACTTCATCTCCAGATGAATTTGCAAAACACCGCTTTGAAAAAGACAGCACCAGCGAGGAGGACACGTGTGCAAGACCAGAGCCAACAAAAGGGCTTGTGGGCGAAAGGCGGAGAGGCTGGGTTAGACAGGGCAGAGCTGGAAGGGTGCACAGCAGGATGTGCTGCAGTGATTTCAGCTCGGCGCACTGGAAATGCACCCCCAGCAAGCGCAAGGAGAGGGAGGGCTAGCCAGTAAATCTTACAAAGTGCTATCCACCAACAGAGAGCAAGAAATGTGGCACAGTGTTAAAAGACAAAACTCTTTCTCATGCCTCTGCCCCCTCCTGTCCCCCTCCAAGCATTTTGGTCATCTAAGATGGGCCCCTAGCACTCGGGCTCAGACTCCTCATGCTCAGACAAAACCAGACCTTCTCATCCTAACTGCTCTGGCTGGCATCATGTCACCCGGAGCAGGACACCAGCACATGAGACGGGGCCACCGGCTTGCTGAACTGCTCCAGCCGCTTGCTCAGCTCTTTCCAGGGGAACTGCTCATTCTCTCAGGGCCTGCTGGCTGCAAATGGGACGGTAATGAAATAAACCAAAAGGCAATTTAGGCTATTTAAGTACGCTTCAGGAAAAAAGCCCTGAAGATGACACTCAGCCACGATGTATTTCTATAAATGTTGCAAGTCATTTTGGCGGATCCCAATGGAAGGAGAGTTAGAAATATTTTGTAGCAAGTTTGAACGTTGCACCAGGATATAAGGCCAGACACTCGAACAAGAGCAGTGATTGAACTAGGGCTGAGCAATGCATCCCTGGCTAGTTTCAAAAAAGAGAACTTTTAAAAAGGTACAAATGAGGCTAAAGGAATTTATGTTATTTTTCCGGTTTCTGTGCTATAACTCCTTTTCCATCTCCTCATCTATCTTCTCAGTGTACTACCTTATGAATGAGTGAGCAATAAAAGAAGTATGCAGTGGCTGAGAGAGAAACTCAAGATAACAAGATAATGCAAAATGTGAGCCAAGGCTTGAGCAGAACTGTGAGTTAAGATGTAGACCTCAACATAAAAGTTTCTGACATCTGAGTTTCAGGGCAGTCATTAGATAGTTTGCATGAAAAAAACTCATTTAAAAGCGGTAGCATAAAATGTGACCTAACATATGGCAAGTTCACATCTGTCAAAATCTTGGACCTGTACTTTCGAGGGGTTCCAACCCAGTCCTCAGACCACACGTGCTGACAGGTCACTCGTAGACTGGAATACATATAAAGCTCTTTTAACGCCTTTGAAATCCCAGTCTTCACTGAAAAGGGGCAGAGGAAGAACGATGAGTAAAGCAGCAGCTACAACCTGTCCTAAGTTAGGGAATGGCCATTACTGCGCCTAGGTGAAACGGAACAGCCTCAAGACCAAAAAGTATGAGAATAATCAGTTACTATGTGCAGCCCTCAAATTACATGTTTTAAGGCAGCCAAGAACAGGATGGAGCCACGTTCACCAGTGTTAGTGTGCTACTTATGATCAGCTGGCTGCACAGCTGAAGATGTGCTCTTTCTCCTGGCCACCCCCAGTTTGTGCTGAGATTTTAGACCTGAAGTCCCAGCACACGTGTCCAGCCTTGGAGCTGGACTTGGCTCCCGCAGCGCAGGCTGCCTTTTCCAGCAGCAGCCGGTGGAAAGGCAGCTGGTGTCTGCATGCTAAGTTTTCCAAATGCCCAAAACCAAAGTGGAGGCTTACAGCAAAGGGTTAATGACAATTTCTGTATCACTGACCTCCCTCCGGGCTTCTAAGCTGCCTGGGTTTGGGGCTGCACAGATCAACTGGGGATTCTCAGAGGGAAAATGACATGACCACGCCCTGAACCCAGATAATCCCTCTGGCTGGGCTTTCCACAGCTGGGATCTGCCAGGTTAGGCAGAACTTCATCATCAAAATTACTATGTTCTCTTTCAAGCAAAGACCATTGGGAGATGGATTGCTGGAATTAGGGATGTTCTCCAGCATTAACCCAACGTAGCTGCTAAGCGAGGTCAGTTCTAGGGCGCAGGACAGACAGCAGGGACTAAGCTGGTCTCCGGTTTTATTTGGCAAAGAGTGGGTTGGTGAACAAACAGCAAGAGGGAGAAGATCCAAGGATAAAGTTTCAAGGGATGTGAAAGTTGGTGGGAAGATGAAGCTTGTTATCTCCAACAGGAAAGTGGTGACAACTCAGGCATAAGCATGAGAGCACCCTACAAAGAGGAGAACACGAGACAGGGTGGAGCGAGCCGTAATGTTGAGGTGTTTGAGACACTTTTACAGTATTAAGGAGGTAGAAAATTTTTAACCAGAATTGATGACAAAACATAAAACCAGTTCCTCATCTTTACTCTTACTCTTCATGCTCTAAGACAGACCTCGTTTTCTTGAAAAGTAGCTGGGACATTTTGTATGTTCCATTATGCATGTGAGAGGAGGCAAAATACTTCAAACCCTCCAGAAAGCACAAAGAACTTGTCTATCGTATATTAAAATGACACTTAGATTTCCGAATTGGAGTATTAACTTGCAACACTGAGAACAGATGATGCCTGTATGAATAAACGATTGCCTGCTCTCCATCACTGATTAATGTGAGACCACCAGGAGGATAAGCATTGAGTTTATCTGCTTGTTCACATCTTGCACCAGCTTACCTCATTTTCAGGTGCAAGAACTGAAATGCAGTTTTATTTTTGAACCTCTGTTTCCAAAAATCAAGTTCTAGTACCCATCGTTGAACTTTGGAAGCATCCTGCGTGTGGCATTTCATGTAAACGTGTGATTTTTTTGCCACTTCCTAATTTCATTGCCATAGGGGGAAAATTGCACCACCAGACAAATCTGAAGCACTGTACAATCGTATTGCAAACGAAAGTGAAGAAGAGCCATGGTTAACGAGGGTCCCATTGGACCTTTGGTCCATGGGCTGTGAAATTAGGCAAAGCTATCTTCCCTGTTTACCCTGAAGAGCAAATGGGGAGTCAGCTTTGCAGGCAGACTCAGCTGGACAGCAGTATCGCCAGGCATGTCAAACCCACCGCTCTGGGGGAACCTGGCCTGGGGCTGGTGGCAGCTCACGCTGGAGAGCAAACCAACCCATGACTGTCATTCCATAGGCATCACGTACCCCTGTTATTTTGAAGATACTCTTGGCTTGTATTAATGCGTCATTCTTTGTTCTTCCAAATACAGATTCTGGAAGAAAATATGAAGTTGGAGTGCAAGTGCCATGGGGTCTCGGGATCCTGTACCACTAAAACATGCTGGACAACCCTGCCTAAATTCCGGGAGCTGGGCTACATCCTCAAGGACAAATACAACGAAGCTGTTCAAGTGGAGCCGGTGAGGGCGAGTCGTAACAAGCGGCCAACCTTCCTCAAAATCAAGAAGCCACTTTCCTATCGCAAACCCATGGATACAGATTTAGTGTACATAGAAAAATCTCCCAATTATTGTGAAGAAGACCCCGTCACCGGCAGCGTGGGAACACAGGGAAGGATGTGCAACAAGACAGCCCAGCAGTCCAACGGCTGCGACCTGATGTGCTGTGGTCGAGGTTACAACACGCACCAGTACTCGAGAGTGTGGCAGTGCAACTGCAAATTCCACTGGTGCTGCTACGTTAAATGCAATACGTGCAGTGAAAGAACAGAAGTATATACCTGTAAGTGAGCGTGTGGCCGGGCAGGCTGGCACGTCCCCGGCCACCAATACATTTGCACATGCACTCAGCATCCCCTACACTAGGCTGTAGGAAAGACCTGCTCTCCCAGAAGCAGCGCTGATGAACAGAGCCCTCTCTTCTCGTGTTTCATTGCTTCTGTGGATACATATTTCAGACTCTTATGAAAGTCAGCCAAGAAACAAAACCAAACCAACCCCACCCCAAGCCACCGGACACACAAAACAGGGAGGAAAATATCGTATCAGTCAACCGGCACCTCTAGAGCAAAAAGCACAGACTGCCTTGGGAAGAGACACCAGCCAGAGGAAAACCTCTGAGGGTGGCAACTAACTCTTGGTTTGGAAAAAAGGTGGTCAAAAACTTCATTGTGTAAGGAGCAGGGAGGTGTAGGGGGAGATCCTCAAAAAAGGGCTTTGGACGGGATGGACAGTGCCCACGAATTGCCCATGTGAGCGTGTGGGTGCCACGGCTTTAGGCTTCTCCACTTGTGAAAGATTTTGCTGGTCTTGGCCATCTTTCCACTTCCTACTATTTGCTACAGCAAGTAGAACTGGTGAAGTTTTTTGTAGACACTGCTTTGTCTGCCTTTTTTGTGTGTGTGCGCGTGCTGCAGATTTTAGCACAGGGATTTGGGACACTTGGGCATAATAATAGCAATATTTAACAATTTATTCAGATAAAACTAATATTAATTTATTTAATTAAAAGAACTCTACCAACATTTTTGGAACTATTCTGCAATTAAAGTAGATAGCTGGCTTTCTTTGTGGAATAATTTTGTAGAAACAGCAAGGAAAAACTGGAGCTGTATATATTATTCTTAACTAGGATATTTCTATTAGTTGGACTTGCAGGATATGTTCTACGGTCCTAGATGTTTAAAGTACAAAAAGTTGGCATCTTTATATATATGTACATACACAAACACATACCATTGTTTTGGGGGGTTTTGTTTGTTTGTTTGTTTGTTCTTCTCCTGTTTGCTGCTAGTTGTCTGGAACAAAAGTCAAGCGGTAGGGGTTACGAATCGTTACCAGTTTTGGTTTTTTTCTTCAATTAAAGAAAGAAGCAGTAATAAAATTCTGTTTGGAATATGCCTAAAAATAAGAAAATCCAGACAAACTTCCTTCTTTTGAAAAAGTCAACCATAGGATAAGAGAGTATATTTTGTAAGAGACTATTTTTATATAAATATTTTATTTATACTATGTCTGCTTGTTCAACCTGTACTTTTTCTCAAAACAGGCATACAATTTGTAATTCTTAGGCTATTTAACAGAGAAAGGGTAATTAGTTTGTGGACACAACAGCAGCAAGCTGGATACATTCAGCTGCAGTCGGTGGATGTGTCAGAAAGCGGAATGAACTTTCTCTCCGGATGTGTGTACAAACCGGCTCTTTTCCTGCAGCTCAATTTGCAGAATATGCAAAACAAGAACAGGGTATGTAGCATCAGTTTTGTCACATGGCTTGAATTCATGATTGGTATTAACTGGATGCTCATTTATGCCATTCAAGAAAAAAAAATTCCAAATTAGCTTCCCACATGCGTCAGTCATTAAACTGTGTCGTTATGACTAGCAAATGTGCTGTGTGTGCTGTCAGTTAAACCTCTGCATTGTCCTACTGTCAAACTGGATTTTAATCAGTGCAAGACTGTAGACTATGACTGTAAAAACTAGCATGACACACATCGTCTGATTCTCATAGATAGGATACAAAGCTTACTTTTTGTCCAACCCTTTTTGGCATTTACATTATTCTTTCCTCCCAATAGGCCAGAGAGCTCAAAAACCCAGAAAAACATCCCGGCAAATTTAAAGACTGCTCACTTGTTTTTCAGAGCCCAGCTAAGCCATTTTGTGTTCCCTTTACAGTATTTCCTTTTTAGCACTGCTAATTTCTTCAGATATTTGAGTGGTCAATACGCCTTCTTTTTTTAGGATCATTCTGTTCCTCCTGCTTGACTCATTTATGTGACCGATAAAAACCAGTAATTTTTATGTTGTTTTTCATTGGTTAAGAAACATGACCAAGGACTACTGGTGGTACTGCAGGTTCTGTCTGGGACAGACAAGATTCCTCCCTCCTTCCAGACTGCAGGATCTCACGCCTTTATTGAGGCTCAGAGGGGCATCGGTAAAGGGAACAGAGCCCCATCCAGCACGCAGTGCCTTTCACTGGCTCCTGCCCAGGGCAGCCAGCGGTACAAGGAGCAGATGATACAGAGACATCCTGTGTCTATGGGGCTGTCTGAGGCAAAACTCCCACCTGAGACTGTGAAAACTGAGAAAGTTTTCCAAGAAAGCAAGCAGAAGTATCACAAAAGATGCTGCAAAGTTTCGCTATGACAAGCCAACCTTTCACAACTTGTCTGAGTGTGGCATGGTGGGGTTTTAATATGTTATTTATTGAAGAACACAAGCCCACGCAGTACCTGGTCCTAGCGATGTATAATTAGGATGAATTAGGCAAGTTTCTTTGCAGACCTGCCACTTAATACAAAGTAGAATTTTTAGGTAATTCAGACACCAGCACAGGATATCAAAGTAAAATGAGTAACAGAATTTAGTTTCAAACTTACAACTTGCCAATATAAAACAATATGAAAGCAACTCTTTTTTTGGGTAATTGAGTCGCTGCTTTTAGTTCTTCTAAATTTCACATATCAAGAATTGTGAAGACATAAAATATAATGAAGTACCTATGGTATGGGTGTTAATTACAACACGATATTATGGTTAAATAATTCAGCTCTAACATTTAATTCTGGAATCCCCTCTTCCCGCCCCCCAGGTTGTATTGGTTTTTCACTTAGTGGATACCATATCATAGCCAAAAGTGTGTTTTCTTCACCGATTAGAGTTATTTAACAAGTGATGACTTTGGCAGCATGTTTTTACCATAGACAAGTAACCTGTAAAACGCCTGCTTCCTGTATATTTCCGTACGCAGTGATGTGCAATGTACAGCTAGGGGATTAACTACTGAAGGACAAATATCTTTAAAAAGTTTTACACTAATAAAGAACTGGATGCGCAATGCGATGAATTGGGTACACACTTTCCCTGTGTTTTACAACATTGCTGGTGATCCATCCATTAATTACAGAAAAGGTCGATCTGTTTGATAACTGGAATAGGAGCTATGGATTAAAGAGCAAGGAAAGCCAAGTGCTGCCTGCATTCAACTAGAAAGTATTTGGGAATTTGGCTGTGTCATCTGAGATAGGAGAAATCTGGCCCATCAGAATGTGCCACGGGTCTGGAGTTAATTGGTCGTTCTCTAAATGAGCTTGAATGGCACCAAGAATAAACAGGAGAAGGAGAAAAGATTTACGATGTTGTAGGTATTCCTCCCCCCGACAACAGCTTGTTCTTTGTCCTCAGGGACAGAAGAGCTCTGTTTTCACTTGATGAGGAACCACACAATGGGAGTGAAATGCACACAACTGCAGAACAATGCACCTCTCAAAAGAAAATACATCTTTTCACCTCCGCTAACCGAGGGAAGCACGGGATTGCTGTCTGTGTTCATAACCTAGCCCAGGCTTTTAAAGAAAACAGAGTCAAGAAGCAGGAAGAGTAAGAGGAATAGGAAGTGCAAGGGAACAAGCATAACTGCAAGTTGGGAAGCTATTCTTTATGAAATCTCCCTTATTTGGTAGCAGAACCCTGATTCGTGGAAACGAAGCACTTCTGCCTTGGGAATCCTAAGCAAGTTTTAAGGATTTTACCTCTCGGCCTTTTCAAAAGGACAACTAACCCGAATACAATTAGCTTGAATGCTCTAAGTACCTACATAAAACATGAATCAGTCAATGATTAAGTTTTCTTTGCCATGTATGCACAAACCTAATGGAGATATGTCTTTCAACAGTGGTGATTAAACTGAAAACATCCTTAAAATGTACTCTTAAGTGGCTCATTTGGTAAAGTTATTGTAAGGGTACCTAGTCACTTAGAAAAGGAAAGTAATGGACACCTACCGTATTACACAAGGCTCTTAATGAACTCTCCTGTGGATTACAAAACTGTTTTTAACTGACCACACTTAAAAATCAGTGTGTTGAACACAGCAACACTGCAGACTGCAGTCAGGGTGCACGTATTCTAATTAAGATCCAGCACCAGTATTTGTGACAACATTTTTCCATTTATCATTGTAACACATACCAGGAAACACGCACTGTGAACATCCAAAATCAGTGTATTAACTAACACAGCCCCCAACCAGTCAACTGAACAAGCAGCTCCCCAGCTCTGCTGTTGGTAGAAGGACTAAACCGCAGCCTGGAAAGAGCTGGCCAAACCTGACTGCTGCTGTCACCGGCAACTGACAGGGTACAGACCGAGTCAGGCGTGAACGTCCCCAAACTGAGGACAAGAATTTTATCACCCAGCAGAACTTCAGTTGATAAAGCTCATCTAGATTCCAAAATTCATTCCTAATTCCTGGTTTTCTCAGGTAGTTGTCACCATGGCAAGTGACCTAACTGGTTAACTTAATTCATGTTCTTCTGGTCAAAATTGTAGCAGTAATTCCTCAAAGGTGGGCATTTCAATCTCAAACAAAAATCAAGGGAATCCTCCCTCTAGAAACAAACAATTAACCTATGATTAAGTCACAATGATGAAGAGATGTACTCGGACGTGCAGGACTCCAGCTGTTTGAAAAAGGATACCAGACTTTGTGATCCTCTTGTCCAGAGAGATGCTGTAAAACCCTAACCGCTTCTTTCGATGCTTTGGAGTGTTATGACATTACAGATTTTTCCATTTTCTTGTTAGTACGTATTCATATATTCATCAATAGCACGTATCATGAAATTTGCAATTGGAGGGGAGGGGGGGGGGTCAGAAACAAGTCCCAGAGAAATCCCACTTCTAACTGTAGCACGATATATTTACTCCTGGCTCAGGTTCATATAATTCCTTACCTTGACCTTGTATTTTTGTTAGCAAAGTCACTGCATCACGCTCTTGTTAGGAAAGGTGCCTGCTTTGTGAGGAGGCTCGATATCTCTGGGAGACAAGGAGGTTATATTTACCTTAGAGAAATATTTCCAGGATTGTGTGCACACACACAAAAAAAACCAACCCAAAAATGAGGTAAAGAGGATGGTATCAAAAGTGCACCACTTACCTATGATTACACATAGTCAAACCCTCCTAGCACAGAAAACTTAACTCTAGTTTTTGTGTTTCCTGTGCTAGCTTGTGTCCTTTCCCTATACCCCAAAATACACGTTGGGTATATAACACCAGCTGCACAGCTGATTTTGTGGTTCCTGATACAAACAATTTGCTAGCAGTACATTACAAGCCCCATATACCAGCACACAAAACCTTGCACACCTCTAAGAATGCACAAAAGTTTTTCCTGGGAAAAACCCATATGGACAACTTTCTGTTACTGCAGTGCTTCCCTCTCCCCTCTTCACCAGCATGCCTGCCTGCCGCCTGTACGTGCACGCGATGTTATCCTCTCCAAGCACAGAGAGTTTCAGTTCTCTACAGAGTGTTTACGAGCTCTCTGATCCCTTCCCATCCACCAACGGCTTGTGTGTCTTGACTGTCAGTCTGTAGGTGGGGTTATGATACCCATGTAGATAGAGGAGGACACTCAACATGAAAAACCATTCCTCCTCTCACAGTGTACCTTTAATTCCTCAGACCAATACAAGAACTATGGAATTACTCCAGTTGTCGAATACACCATGCGCTCCCAACTCATCTGTTCAATGTTATTGGGAAAGCTGCACCGATGGTTATTTAAAACACCAGAAGAGGTGTACAGGGACAGTGCTGAGCTTTCTTCTCCGTCAGGCAGACTCATCACTTCAAACAGGGCTTGATGTGAACCGTACCACAGACAGTGCTTCACATCACCAGTTAATCACTAATTTTTCTTATTATGTCAATGTTATTGAGCTCGCTTCACTCACACAATGTCAGCAAGCTCTGCTTTAACTATTAAGATTTTACAAATCAGTTTGGCAGATTCCCTCCTGATTCCTTTCTACCATTTCTTCTTTTATCCTGAACTCCATTTACTATTGACACACTAAGAGGCCATAAATGCCATAACACTCTTAGCACCTCAATGACAACAAAATCCCAAAACTTATTTTTGGCCCTAGAGAAACTACAGAATATAGAAAAAAATCAAAATCAGAAAAATCAAAATACAGAAAAAATATCAAAACCCGTTGTCCCAAGGGTTACATTTTACTATCACGTACTTTGACTCAGTCTCAGCAGTGGAGCACAGAGATTCCCATGGCGATGGCAGCAGTATCTTGAAGAAAAGTAACTTCTACCAAACACCAACAGACTGCTTTTTAGCAGGGTCAGAGAAAAGCAGTTCATCAGACAAGCGACAGAGGAGGAAACTAGTGGCCTATCACAGGTAGGGCACAGCCCAGAAACACTTTGGAAAACAGAAGAGAAACCCCTGAAAAGTTCCATGTGTGGAGGGCACTCTACCAAGTCTACCAGGGCAGGCAGCCAGGGCTCGGCTAGGCGGACGGACCCCAGCCCCAGCCAAGGCTGCCCAGCTGTTACACAGCCCATAGCGCAATCGCCCCAACATCTACGCCATTGAATCAGCAAGAAACCTGTTTTGCAAGTTGTTTCTTGCACTTCATTTCTTTCCTAGCAACTTTTCTTTTGCATGTGGGCCCACGGCAATAGGTGCTATGGGCAGCACATCTGGCTGCAGATGGTTTATTTTTGAAATGCTTTAAATTTGATCTGAACTGGTTTAAACTACGGGGGATATTAAATACCTGGCACCTTGAGAAAGAAGTTCAGGAGGAAGGACAGAGAAGATCCAGTACAGGCAGGAGTGTTAGACCACAATGGCATCACACAGGAGTGGAAGATATACAGTTTAGCCCAAAAAACCCAAGATTTTTCATACATTAAAAAAAAATCAGGATAATTCCATTTGACACCACAGCTTTATAGAAGGCCAAGTTGTACGAATGTTCTGTGCAGAGCCCGGCCTCGGTCAGCTGCTGTTATCCCCACAACCAGACAGGAAACCCGGAGACACAAAGCACGGGAGGGCTGGCCAGCGGGCACAAAGGAAGGCTGTGAAAGAGGCAGGACGACGGCCCAGATTTCTCTGCTTTTGCCATCCTGTTTGATGGAACTCGAACAAGGACCAGAAACCTGGTCTCGTGATTTGTCTCCTTAAGTTAACTGATTAACGAAGGTGCGAAGATGTGAGGCGAAGGAGATAGCAGAGAGCAGATGTTTAAAGTCAGCAGATGTGGACAGCAGTTCCGCAGGAGGAACACACAGCCTCTGGCAAGCTGTAGCTCACTGCAAAGTAAATAAAGCAGGGACGAGTTGCTGTGATAGTTCATCACTGCAAGCTTATAGAAATGTTTAAAAATATTCTAATATTCCTATTGAACAGGACAGTGCTAAACCACACTGTATTTTCTGCCACCAAAAGAGGGGGATGCCAGGTGACTCACTCAGGTCAAGGAGTTGTACCAACTAAGTAGCAACTGTGAGAGTTAGACTAGAAGCTAAAAAAAAAATAAATAAATGCATTAAAGCCTTTCTGAGCAGTTAGAAAGGCAATTTATCTGCTTCTGTCTGTCCTTTTGTGCTCAGCCTGGGTACCAGTCAGGATGTTTTGACACTTGCCCATCTTTAGTTGCAAGCCACATGAGCTGAATTCAGATTAAACAGTAAAGAAAAAAAACTTCCCAGAATATATATTGTGTTTATTTAGGCCAGGCCAGCTTGGATGAAAGTGCGAAATCAATCAAAGCCTAAAAGGAAGCTGGCAAACTGTCAGTGCCTCAGCACATCCTAGCCGCGCTTCCTCCATGAGAAAGGCCACGGTGAGGGGCTGAGAAATTCTGAGCGCTTATAACGTAACTTTGGTTCATATAACAGCAAGATGAGCTAAGGTGACACGCAGACCTTCACTAATAACTGCGCACCAAAGTTGTGATTTTGATGACTTGTTTGGGCAGGGGTGGTAGTGGCCGGGTGATAGATTATTCTCCCTTTATCCTTCCACAATGACATCTGCTTTATTCACAGATCAGCCACCAGTTGCTACAACAACACCAGTGTGCTTTAGAAAATGTTGTTGAGCTGCTGAGAGAATCTTGGCTACCCATTAGCAAAATGTTAACTATGCAAAACCAAATAGCGCCTGGTTTTGTTGTAGGAAAGAAGTCAATGCTTTGCAATAAGTAAGAATGTCAAAAAGAATTTACATTCAAAAAGTAGAGAGGGGGTTTAACCCATGATATCACCATGATTCAAAAATCCCCCTGGAATTCATTAGCGAGACGTTAGGCCAGAAGAAAAGAGAAAATAAATAACGTGTTTTAAAAAGAAAGAACAAATACACTTTCCTCTGAGCAGCTTGTCCTCTGCAGCATTTTAACATGCCCGTCACCCTTTCACTTTTCCTGCTCATTGTCTTAGATTTTTACACAGTAATCCTTTGCTAGTAGGGTTTTATTTATTTTTATTTATTTCCTTTCTTCCCACTGCGCACTTTGAGGGGACACTAGGTGCTATTAAACCATCCCAGGAAACTGCTTTGGCTGCCAGCAGAGTCCCCTGTTCCCACTTCAGCAGAAAGCGAGAGAACCATAGAGGTTCCTTAGAAAGCCAATTACAGGAAGCATTTGCAGGCGTTCGTAGGAGGAACAGCTTTGTCCTCCAGCCAAAGAAGGTGTTGGAGAGCCAAACAGGGCACGCCGTGCCTGTGGAAATAGGAGCAACACCGGGAGCAGGTGATGTCCCCCTGCTGAGCTACCTATGGGTGGCACAGTGAAGATACACGGTCACAAGCACTGAAACGTCCAGCCACTGAAGTCAGTGGAAGATGTGTCCAAGCTGCAATGTTCAGAGTGAAATTCCTCCAATTTCTAGGAAAGCGCTGCTTGTCATCTCCCGAGTGATTCATGCCGGGCTGCCTGCCACCGCCAGCGCTGTCAACATGTCAGACGGCATCTACCGCAGTGAGAGGCTTCCCCTGCTCCCCATCCCTGCTTGCCTCTGAAACAGGACGGGTCTATCTGTCTTGGTCATAATTTTTCATCCCTCTCAAAGTTAAGTGAATATAATTCTTAATTTGTTTTCCAAATGACTCAAACTATTTTCTTCCCTTTGTCTCCCCAGCAAGATGAGATCGATTTTATAACGTGGTATTTCACATTTAACTTCATTAAATGTTTATAACATTAAGAGATTAATGACATAAGCCCTGTCTGCGGCATTTATAGGCTTTATGAAGAAACTGAAGACCTGGAAGGACTGAAGTCCAGGTTAATTCCTTGAGAACTAATTTCAACACCTATTCTTACCTGTGAAACACAAAAGCCTACTGCTGTTTGAGGGCTATCACATTAACTCAACTGCACATTAACTGTTGGAGTTAGAAACCGAAACCAGCCCACACTACATCATAGCTGTATTGTTTTTCTGTCACTGTAAATAGGTCCCAAATGTTAATCTAATGATCTAGTTACAAACCAAGCTCCAGAAATTTTAAGCTACTGATTACTGGAAGAATACATGTGGAAAATCGTCAGCAGCCATTTTTGCTCCATTCTAAACATTTCTCAGAGTCCCCTCGCCAAAGCGCCTTGCTGTGTCACACATGCCCCAGTGGGATGATTTTAAATAGGCATTTTCACGTTATGATTGCTAAATTGTATTTTTAAATGAAGAATGCTCCTGTATTTTGCTGCTCACCACCATCATGTCCAGCTGCCATCTGTCTGTTTTTCCTCCTCAGTCCCGAGCTTTCTGCTCCTTCCAGAGATTCCTTCTGGAGCTGCTGATCTTCAGTCCGTGGGAATCAAAGGGAGATCATGAATACCAGCGCTAATGCTGAATTAGCACGAGTTGGATTATATTCCAATGCCATGTTAATTTTCAAAGGAGTAGAAGTGGGAAGCAGTTTGGGGGGTTTTGGTTGGTTGTTCTTAACCTTTGTTTGTTTGTTTGTTTTAGTTCATAGTACAATCAGAGTTTCAGAAGTGCCAGGAAGCCGTACCTGATGCCCACACCTGAGCCCTGCCTGTCCCAGTCGCCCGGGGAAGGCACTTCTGAAGCACAAGAAGAGACATCCCCCTGGCACTGCTGCTATCTGCACTCCAGAGAGTAGGAATAAAACAGGGAAACAGGTGTGTAACGGGACTAATGGGCTGTTTGATGTTGGATCATAGCTTCCCAACTGCCCCCAGCAATCCCAGGAGATATTCGAGTGTAACTGAGCAGTGGATTGAATTCAGATTGGTCTCACATGGATCTGGAACGAGTATGTGGGACCCAGTGCTGCTCTTTTGGACTTCATGCCATTCAAGACTAAGTGCAGCAGCTCAGCACATCTACCCAGAGCACCGGCGATTCGCTCGGGGTTTCATCTTTGCAGAGGCTAATGTTCACTCTCAACTTTAAAGAAAGAATATGGCACAAAAGGTAATTTTTAAAAGGACCATGTGTATCGCAGGTCCTGCAAGCCAAGAGAAAGGCAGCATTCACCAGCATTGTTGCCATGACTACAGATTTAAATCTCTATCTTCCACAGGCACGGTATGCATTCCGGGAAAAGTCCAAAGAACATCCTTCAAAAGCCACAAACACCCCATCGCAGCACAGCGCCTGGGGTGAGAAGTGGGGACGGTGGCGTGGGCTCAGCCCTGGAGCCGATCGGCTCAGGGGAGCAGCACCGGCGGGTGCCACCCTCGCTCGGCCACCGCCACCCCACGCCAACAGCCCTGTTTTCAGCCGGCTCCCAGGCTTGTGTGCAGTATGGGCAAGGAGAACAGGTTTTTCACAGCTATCCAGCTAAAAACCAGCATGTACCCCTCCTGCCCTATGGACTGCCATTTAAAGCTAATTATATACTAGGAACTTTATTTCCTGAAAATGCATATTGCCTTACCAAGAGGTATGGATAACATCTTCATCTGTCAGAAACAGGATTAGTTTTGACAGAGTTATGTTTACAAACATAAAATTTATCACTTTTTTTTTTTTAAATAGCACCTGTGTACACCTGGAACAAGACAGTAGCTAATGATTTATGTCGGACAGTAGCAACGGCTGGCTTTGCTGGAACTATGCCATAACTTAGTGTCTGTTATTCTGCCCTACTGGGTCAAGACAACACATCAGTCAAGTAAATCACCTAAGTAAATTATTGAGAACTTAAATTGACTTTTTCTACATAATATGTAATTACTTCCTTGAACCAACATTCCCTTACATCACCGACCTAAAAAGCTTTCTATTTATTTTTTAACTGAATATTGATTGAATTTAAATTACAGCCAGCGTGTACTATTTATCCAAAGTTCAGATTCTAAGGAAAAAACTTTCCAACAACTTTGTCAGCCTTTGCTCGCAGTTCGTTGCCACCCACACACCCACGTCACTCTGCTGAGCGAGTCCCAGAGTGGCAGATTTGCCCGACACATTCACAGCACAACAACGGGCTCGGTGCATCTGCTGAAACCTACAGTGCCAAGAGCCTTGGAACAGAATTGCGGGAATTGCTGGGAGGCCAGGAGATGCTGGAGGTAGGGCAGCAGTACAGGGAAAGACAAAAGACGAGTTTGCATCAGACAAGTCCTCACCAAGAGGCTGTGAAGCAATGGGGATTTTTGCTGTAGCCAGCAAGACACTTAAAGCCCAGAACTGCGAATTACGAGTGTGAAATCTCCATGGGGACTACAGACATCTAGCGTCCCCCAAGGCTGCATCTGGCACAGACTACACCTTTACTTCTACCCAAGTCTAGAAGAAAACCCAAATATGCAGAGATTTCTCATGTCATTGCAGAAAGACGGCAAGAGAGACTTTGGCAGATCCCATTCTGCTCTGAGCTTGTACTTCAGGCACGGGGGGCACGTCCACGGCATCGCAGCGCTGTCAGAGCTCGGCAGCCCCGAGCCACAGAAACCTGACCAGGTCGGCTGCTCCACACAGAGTTTTGACCCGTCATCTATAGTGTGAAGGCAATTCAGTTAATGGGCTGTGGGCCTCTATCTCTGGAATCACCTCAGATGTTAGGAGTGCAAATATCCATCCTGTCAGAGAGCTGCTGTGTGCTCTCCTCAGTCCTCCTCCCCAAAACTACCCTTCAAAAGCCTATTAAAAAAAAAAATCACTCTGTAAAGTATTTTTCCTGCTTTAGGAGAGGATCAAGTGGCAACAAACACCATTCGTTTTCAAAAGTGTGTGTGTGCGCAAGTGTGGTGGAGGGGAGAGACAGGAAGGAGACTCGGCTCAAGGGAGGAACTTTTCAAGTTGGGGGAGCCCCACCATAAAACCTCTCAGACAGAGCTCATGTACCCTGTGCTGCTTTGGGCATAAATAACAAGCCCCTTAAATTTAAGTTTGAAACTGCGGTCAAGCGACCCTGGGCAGCAAAGTATGTCTGGCTTTAAGAAAAGGCCGAGGAGGTGGCTGTACATCCCAGCAAGGGCTAGCAGGAGAGCAAATCTGGTGGTGTGCAACGTTCAGTACTCCTTACTCAGAAACGTTTCCGGTTAGCATTGGCGGAAGCGGTGAATATAACTCTCTTAGTATTTTATTAGGGAGATGGGAAGCTAATGGGAAAGGGCAGCTAAAAGTACTTCTGCTAAAGCTAGAAAATACATTAAAGCCAGCGCTGTCACGGATGGCACCCGAGGTCACAGGAGTCAGTTGCAGGAATTGATCAGTGATATTTACAACTCAACAAATTGCTTTAAGCAAGTGTAACATCATGCCCCACGCTATTTACCAGAGGAACTACGTACAGGGAGGCTATAAAATAGCTCATCAGTCCGTGACGAGGTTAATGCGGTTGGTGTGATCTTCACCTAGAATAAGTATAATTCTGCTCTCTCCCTCTGATATTGTGTATGAAGCTGCAACTGCGTGGACCTAGCAAAGCGAGAAGGGTGGTGTTAGCTGAACATCCACACCTGCAAGCGCTCTGCTGACTGACATTTATAGCAATCCTTTTTATTCAAATGGGAGATTAGAGAAAGCTGCTTGCTATTTGATGCATTTAATTGTATTTTAATTAAGAATAATTTAAAAAAGCAAGGTCCTACTTGTAACTGTTGCAACAGCATAAAGGGAACCCTCTCGGCACACCAGCAGACGAAAGAGCACACCATGGCCAAGCCAGCTCATGCCTGGATCCTGAGAATTTTCATTAGCAGACAGTTACGGACACCCGGACTGAATCCGTGTCTCTCTTTACCATGTAGAATCGTCTAGGCTGGAAAAGACCTTTGAGTCTAGCCCAGGTCGCTCAAAGCCTCATCCAGCCTGGCCTTGAACCCCTCCAGGGACGGGGCATCCACAGCTTCTCTGGGCAACCTTCCATCAAGTCCAACCGTTAACCTAACACCGCTGAGCCCACCACTAAACCACATCTACCCATCTTTTAAGCACCTCCAGGGATGGTGACTCCACCTGGGCAGCCTGTTCTAGTGCTTGACAACCCTTTCGGTGAATAAATTTTTCCTAATGTTCAATCTAAACCTCCCCCGGCACCACTTGAGGCCATTTCTTCTTCATATCCCCCTTCAAGATTTACAACACACAGGGTCAGGTTTATGCCAGTAGATTTGACATTAGCCGAACAGGTCAGTGGAGACGGACACCAGGGAACCCTAAAGCAGGGTCATTCCATAGGATGTCTAAGGTCTGTGCAGACAAGCAGCTGGAGGACAAAGCTCCTCACCTGCCCTGATGGCGGTGTGCAATGGGACACTTCCTCCATACACGTCCCAGCAGAAGTCTGGAGACAGGAGCACTCCCAGACCCTGCAGACAGCAGGGAGATGGATCTGGCCTTGGCTCCGGGCACCAGCCTGGTCCAGTGGTGGAGGGAAGCACTCCTGCTGTGCTGACATGTGCTCCATCTCGTGCTCACCATCCCACCCCGGTGCCATGCAGCTCCTTGGGAGGCTATGGGCTGTGCCCCAGCACCCCCTGGAGCTGCCCACAGTGGAGGAGCCTCCTCCAGTCCCAACCTTGCTCAGCAGTGCATGGTTTTCCACTCTACAGAAGTCAGTTTTTTCAATGGCCAAAAGAGGCAAATCCCCTTTTGTGTCACTGCATGTGGACTTTGAGTCAACTGGTTTGTACAATCAGACTTTTTCTCCTCCCTGTTGGAATCTGTAATTTTCTAATGCATTACATTACATAGTAAATTGAATGTGGAGGGGTTTTTTGGTGGTGTTTTTTTTTTTTTTGTTAACCTTTATGAATACTCTTGAGTGATCTGTGGATGGGATCAGCAAACAAATTTTGGTCTAGCGCTCCAATTCCTGACACATGAATTGATTTCAGCAGGACACATTAAGTGAATGATGGATCTCTGCCAAAAGGGCATGTAGGATTTTGCAAGGGGGAGGGGAAGAAGGAGACTTTGCTTTCTCCCTTTTTTCTCCTTCTTAGCCAGTCTTGTTAAGAAAGGGCAAAAGCACTTAAATTCATTGCTCTCAAAGTAAATTGGTTTTCTTTTCTACCCTCTCAGAAGTCCTTTTTCTTCCGGGCTTATCCCACTGTTGCCTTCCTCATCCTTAAAGCAAAAAGAGGTGAGAAGCCTGCTTGCCCCTAGAGCCGTGCCCACCCCACGAGCGGCCGTACCACTGCTCCGCCGAGACGCGTGTTTCCTGTGGGTTCGGTTTCCCACTGGCCGCCTTGGCATTGCCATCTCTGCCCTTTGCTTTCCGAGGCTCAGCTGACAGTTTCTCAAGCACGTTAAGGCTGGCAAGAAGAGTGGGGCTGTTGTAACAAATGACAGTAAGATCACAAGCTTGAGGGAGCTTGTTCCCCTCCGTTTGCAGCTCTCTTGAGAAGTTTTCAGAGGTTGTAGTTATCACCCTGCTCTGTATGCCGAGCCAGAGCTTTTGATGCTAATTTGTTGGCATTGCAAACTGCCGCTGCAAACGATAGATCCCATGACCTTCTTCAGTTACAGATAACACAAACTACAGTTATATTTAAGTGGCATATTGGTTAACCTCAGTGGCTTGCGATACTTTCCTTTGACTCAATTTCTATCATTAATAAAGGGTTACATTACAAAGGCACCTTGGAGTTTCTCGCAGGGAAATTTAGCCAACAAGCTCTTTCTTGTGAGCAGTTGTCTGCACTGAGCTTCTCTTGTAGCCAGGCTCTGCATTACAAATGCTCTGAAACACCAGCAGCAATAAAGACATTAACGCTGCATTAGGACAGGTATTTGGGCAAAATGCTTTCAAAATTAGACGCACTCAGTAGAAACTATTATTGCTGCTATCGCTTTCAAATCCTCTGAAAGGCTTTGTGGACAGAATCACCACGTAAAGTCCGGTCTGGCTCACCACATCCAGTGGGACTACTGGATAAGTGAAGAGCAAATAACAAGAGAATGGCGCTGGGGGGGGGGTGATTCTTGTCTTAAGAACATGAGACACAAGCGACCTCACAAAGAAAACCCATGAGACTCAGCTCCTTTTGCATTTTGGGGGAGTTGAGTAGCGTTGCCTTTTGTAGTCAGGATCCAGTTTTCTCACCCATATGTACACCCTTTTCAACACTCAGTGCCCAACGCCAATAAACATTTGACACAAGCCTTGAAAACTCCTTGCTGTCAATCCTGAGCAGGACCACGCCAGCTGCTCCTGGCTGTGTCTCTGGTGCACGCAGTAGGTCTCTGCAGTAACACCCACAGGAACCTACGTCACGGAGCCGTACCAGCGACCAATGCATTAGATATGCATTGCTTCTGTGTTTGTTGGATGGGAGAATGAATGCCTAGTGGTGACAAAGCCCCCCCGAGACCTGTCACAAGCTGGTGACAGTCAGCAGCTCAGCTCCTGGGGAAAGCTGCAGACCTGGGAGTCTAGAAGCACCAATAGAGCCAACGAGGAGATCAGACTCCTCACTCTTCTGGAAAGATTTGGACAAGGTCCTTTGGTAGCTCTTCCACTCTTAAAGCCAACACACTTCCCTCCATTGAGGAATATAATTCTCTTTCTTATTGAATAAAATGGGATCTTTTTATATTAATCTAATCAAATGATAAGAAAGCAATGAGGGTGCAGAGTTTGGGTTACTGGCAAGAAAGCCATGCCCCACTAGTATATTTTATAAGCTGCAGAACCAAATATACCAGACTTCCTTCTGGATACTGGACACATGGGTGACCAAACCAAAACTTGCCATACTTCCCACTGGAAAAGCCTGGGACACACCATTCTCTTCAGTACTGCTCCCAAAAGCATATTTCCTCTTATCCCAAGCAGATCTGCAACACACTGTTTTCATAAGAAAAACAAATAATAATTTCTTCATCTCCTCTCCTTCCCAGCAACAAGGCAGAGACTTTCTTTCGCTAACGGAGCAAGGCAGCCACCATGGGTTGTGTACGCTGCTCAAGGAAGGGTTTAATCCATGCGAGTTCTTGCTTTCATTGACATCCCAGTTGCCTTTTTCTGTGGATATGTGCTCAAAAATGGTACTCTCAAGAACCAACCTGGCAGCGTCCACAAAGTGGACTTCTGACCAGAGCTTTATACTTGCATGGGCTTTTGGTCACCTTTGAAGGAAGGCTGGTTTCACCCAAAAGCAAAAGTCAAAATAGATATACAGATTTTACTGCTTCACAGAAAGCCATCCAATACCAGAACAAAATATTCAGTAACTCTTAAATTTTACTTCATATGGGTATATCATATCTATAGCTACTTTTACGTATAACTATCTAAAAATCAACCCAGGATTTCAGAGGACAACGAAACTTTTATCTTACTAGTGGTAGTGTGCAGCCGTAGTAAATTTAGTCCTCTATGGTGTACGCCATGTAGCTTGTACGTTAAGAATTGTAACATCTTCATCACAGAAACCCTGTTCCGTATCAGAGTTGACTCCACGGCTCTAGATCTCAGAAGCTATCATTCCTCCGAGACACAGCGTGGCAGGACCTGCAGTATGTAGTGGCAAAGTTTACACCAAACGTGTGCACAGCTGTCAGGTTACAGCAGTGTTTCAGGACACCATCAGTCTGTGTAAGCATGCAGTATACAGGTGATGACAGAATTCCAAAAACTGAAAAGTATGGAAAAATAAGTGGGTTCTAAACTTTATAATTTTTTTTTTTAACTCTGTAGTTCTTTTACAGTGCAGTCAACACAGCACATAATTTAGAGCTGCTCTTCACTCTGGTGTGCTGCTACTGAAGGGAAAGAAGGTGCAGACAGCTTCTCACTTCTTCTCAAGACAAACAAGTTCTAGATGATTTACCTTCTCTGAAGACACATAAAAGAGTCTAACAAGCAAAAAACCCACAGAAAGGAAGCTTTCTCTCCTGAGGAACAGGAGAACAAAATGCATGGGTGCCAATCCATGCACATAGATGTCATTTACACCTGTGATTCTTATCCTTTCCCTTCTATTCTCTATCCCAGTACCTCCATCTTTCATGGACCAGTTCCTCTCCTCTTACTCCTTTATTTTCACTGGTACCATCTCCCCACTCACTGCTTGATTGTACAGAACCAGGTAAATTTGATCCCATCAACACAAATTGCTCCTTGTTTCCAATATATCGCATCTGAGTCAACTACGTGCCAAAATTGTCTTAGACCTTCTAAAAGCTGATGTAGTTACATAAACAAAAAGTCATTATTGACTTGGCTACAGATCTGCTCATTCATCTAATTCCTCGGTAGTTTGTTCAAGAATGTTAATTATCATGAGCTAATCATTAACTGGCTTGTTTTTGTTTCCAAGACTTGTCTTTGGTTTGCCAGGGACAAGACTGCTGAAATTCTGTTGTGTTGTTTGACTCGCATCTTGTTGAAGGTTCTGAACTAGATTTCTACAGTATGAAGTGATGAATGGGGATTGAGTCATTTCTTATATTAGCATTTCATACTTGCTTACATGAGACAATTAATTAAGATAATTTCTACAACATGTGTAATTGTTCCTATACATCTCAAGTACAGAAATACTGCAACCTCACTATGTCATAGTAACTCTGAGCATCCAAATACCTTTTAATCCTTTCAGTGAGATTTATGATCATGCAAATGATACATCTTCTCCTTATTACTAGAAAAAGGCACTAGCACAGGACGGAGATGCCAGCACCTGCCATGTCTAGAACAACATTTAAACCCACGCAGCAATGCACCTACGCTGCAGCGAGTGCACCCCTAAGCAAGTGGTTCTCCTGGAAAAGACTTTCCTCCTTCTTGTACTTCCTGGAAATATTTATCATCAACTCAAGATAGTTAAAGAAAGCATTAGGTCAGGTTATGCGGCCAGTACACAGGGCACTGGGGTGCAGGGAGACCCAGAAGAGGTAACGCCTGTCTTTAGTCCTGAGCTACAGTACACGGGAGGTGCAGAATCGCGGCAGAACCGTGAGCTGGGGAGGAGTTATTCAACTCACTTCCCCTTTTCTCCCAGTTGCTAAAGGTGATGAGCAGGATACCGGTAAGATAGAGAGGTCCTAACAACCAACAAATGCCAGAAAATCACAACTTCCCAAACACTCAGTGCCAAGTGTCACTCCATTTCTAGACCACAGCAACAAGAGAGAGAGAGAGAGACCCCACAGCTCCTTCTCCTGTGCACATCGCTTCCCCTCTCCCTCTTTCTGAACGCCAAAGGACCTTAAACTCTTTCTAGACTAGCTCCATTTCCTTTCCATAGCAGTCTCCATGCGAAACATGCCTTCTAGGATTGATATTAGCAGCAGAGTATTTTGAGGTAATTACACCAGGTTGATGCCCTCCTTCTTCAGTTATTGCTTTGGTAACTAAAAAGCATTAACTAACAAAGTCAAAGATTGTCAGGTTTACTGACTGGCTGGATATTTACAAGCATAATGTGCTTCAAATGATTCCTCAGCTTTCAGGAGTAGCTATTACAATGTACATGAATGTATTGCATTGAGCACTTCCTCCTGTTAGATTCTAACGTAACGAGAGAATTTTCTTCCTTCAAGAGTAGTATTCATCTCAACATAGGAGATTTATTCCTTTCTTCTGGGGGGTATTGGGAACCACTCCGTAGTCCATTCCTACAATTGGTTAAAGCACAAGTAGTTCAACTTAACGAAGCAGACTGAAAGCACACACAGGTTTGAACAACTAAGGAACGCAAATCAAGTGACGATGTGCTACATTTAATGATGCAACAATGGAAATATAAACCCCCAGATCCCTGCAAGACACATGGCATTAAAAACTACATTACAGTGTGAGACACCCAGGTGTGTGTTACTCAGGACAGCTGGAGTCACGCAGTCAAACGTCACTACATGGTAACTGTGATACGGGGGGGCTGTTATTTCACGTTTTGGGGCACACGGCCTCATTCTCTAAGCTACAAAGCATTACAAATAGGATGTGCAGGGTACGCGTTTCAGTTTTTAAATGAAAACTTTGCCACAAAACAAGCAAAATGAAGATCTGTATGTCTCTGAGGGAAGAGTGGAGACAAGTACAGTGCAGCCACAATCAGCTGACTCCTATTAGGCTTCTTATTCAGGGTACAGAAGAGCAGAAAAGTATTCCCTTAAACAACAAACAAAAAACCCCCTCTTCAGTGAAATGCATGGGAAAATTATTAGTATTTTCTACAATGGCTAAGGTCCCACCTGATGAGCACTGAAGAACCATGGCTACATCAAGACCAATTGCAGGGCTTTCACTCTGCAACACCCTTGTGTTCACCTAAACACAGCTCAGTAACTGCTGGCAAGAGACTCATGGTAGATTGCTGAATTCTGGTATGTCCTGTCACAGAGATGTGCCATAGTCTAATTTTCAAATTAATGAACAGCGATCCAGGCTGTGCTCTGGGACAATGTTGACCCATGTATTTGATATAGTCTCACACCGAAGCCTAAAAAACTTCCATTTAACTCTCCTTCTGTGCTTGTGAGTTTGAGTATAGCAGCCAAAATATTAAAAAAATGTAAGAAGCTATTCAAATTTTCCAAATCAATTTTTGCAGACCAAATGAGCACAGACAGTCATGTCACAGTTGTCATCTGTCCTGAAGCCGAACTTCCCAAGCCGTCTCGGCGCAAATTCTGAGTCTGTCCTTTGAAACACAGATGAAGTCCTTTACTAACGCCGTGGCGAGCTAAAGCAAATTCAGATCCTGTCAGGCTGTTTTGAAATGCAGGATTTGGCTCAGAACAGATTACCTTTCAACATTGAAACATTTCAGTCTTTTCTTGGATTTCATTGTCTTTCATTTGTTGTGATTTAATCCAGGAGCAGGGAATGCCTGGGTCCTTTCGAACCGCCCCTTCCAATGGCTTCTTTGCCACATCACTCCCTATTCACTCTGTCACTTGTGAAACCATTAAAAACGTCTTTTGATCTCACAGGCCACATGCATTTCAATAACAAGGACCTCCTTCTGCTTGTTCCCCATATTGCACCTTACACCCAGACTTAAGCCAGTTTGCAGTTCAGAAGGTCCTCAGAGACGGGAGGAAGGGATACACTCTGACCTCACAGTTCACACTGACAATTTTGATCTTTCTTCAATTTCTGGGGTTGTATAGGTTGCTGTCTTTTTTTCAAATTCTTTAAATATCTTCAGATTTTCCCTGCAGCACATCCTTACTGGTTTCTCTGAAGTCTTTAACCAGTAATTAGTAAATCTGTCAAATCACACAAGCACCTGCAATATGTCCAGGGTGCTACTTGCACTCTCCAAGGAAACACTCTGGTGGTTTGTCACTTCGGTCTTGGCACTGTTTGAGACCAAATTAAAGCACGAAGACTAAATGGGTTTGGGCACCAAAACACCTCATCACGGATATAGGAATTATAATGTTACGAATTATACTACTTCCCTTTCTCATGGGATAGGTGATGTGGTTCAGGAAAAGAGCCTGGCAGGTCAGTGCAGTGGTACCGACAGCCCTGGGGCAGGGTTGTGGTTACCTCAAGTTCTCCCAGTTCTCTTGGTGCTGGAAAGATCATCCCAAATTGCTCTGCAAGATCTTGGGGTCCCGTCGGAGTATCTCAGGTTCTCCCTCCTTCCTGGTTTTCCTTGGAACCTTCTCTCCTGGCACCTCTGCCCCCCAGAGTCTTCCCAAAACTTCCATAGCTTCCCCACTTAGAGGATTGCGTGACTGATTCATTGAAACCATGCTGCTGTATTCCGACCTGTTGTTGTTGTCATTGATGCTCACAGTTTGCTTGATCAGAACACTTCTGGACAGGCTTGCACTTCTTCACGATGACCAGGGTATCTGGATAGTTTGGCTATTTATTTCCTTGAGCACACAAACACTATTCAAGGTTCATTCTGTTTGGGACAAGGGGTTGGCCATATTTTGTATACTCCCACTAAAACATCCATGTAAAATGGGTAAATTTATTTTGTCAGTGAAGAATCCATATGTACCTCTCCTCTAAAATGAGTGACGTAGGAAGCCTAAGATTTAAGTTCTACATTTCATGAAACCAACAGAAGCTTGAATTTGGTGCTCCAGGACCTGCTGATTACCAGAAGGGAAGTGCTCCCACAGAAAAAGACATTCCTTCTGTCTGAAGAGCCTCACGTGTCAAAATTTCATTGAAGTTGATTGCAAGTCATTACTGGAGTCAAAATTAATCTGCTTTTCACGTGCATTCACAGACTGTGCACTAGTGATACCCAACTGTTTAGAGCTCTCCATGTGAGCAGTTTTTAACTGGCTTGTATTTGTAAACACTGTAAAAAATTCTTGCAATTTAAGGAAATCTTATTATGATTGGGGAAAATCCCTATCTTTTCTTCTCATACTAGGCAGCCAGGAAACAAGGATGCTTTAAATTCCTTGACTTTAAAGGAGTTTGTGCTTTGAAATGAGCATTGTATTTCCTCTTCCTGTCTCAATTTCCATTTACTCTGAAGAGCTGAAGCTACTCTATAAATGTTTTATATTTAACAGAAAAAAAATTAACAGCAAACAGATCGAACACAGAATTTCAAAACTCAGAGAATGTTTTTTTTTTTCTTCCCTCCCCAGCTCCTTCTATGCCAGTTAAAAGAAAGGAAGTGGGGCTATCGTCTTATGAAGAAAGTCCAAGTCCCCGTGCATACGGGAAAGAAGAAGGAAAACATGAGAGGCAATACAATTCTCATTCCTTCTTGGGGTAAACCCAAGAGTTTTTCCTTTCCTGTGCGTGACAGCACACAGCCTTGGTGGACACAGGGACTCTCCCACCAACCTGGTCCTTCCACAGCCCCTCTGCTGTCCCAACCACGTGGTCACTCAGAGTTGAATAGAGCAGAAAAATCTTCTGGGACTTGAAATTAGTATTCCTGAAGACTTTGCAACCAGGTGAAATATAACGCAGGTACATCCAAGCTACTCAGAGCATCTGGAAAGCCTGGCTCCACGGCACCCGTGAACTCGCCCCCCGGCACGCCATGCCCACGGTCTGACAGATGGGCTGTTTGCTGAGGCCGAGGTCCACGTCCCCAGAGGAGCTCTCATTCCTTGCATTTTTAAGGGAAGCAATTCCGACACTTAACACCAGCAGAATCAACAGTTGGTTGTTTCTCCTCTACTCTACCAAAGGCTGATTTTGAGCTGAATTAAAACGGGACTTGGAATGAAAACCAGCCACTTTTGCTCTGCAGCCTCTCATTACGCAAAGCCATTAAGAAGCTCTTGTGGAAAGGAAAAGCTGCAGTGTATTTTCACTTCCCTCTTCCCTTGTCGGTAACCTGCGCAGCACCCGAGGCCCTCTGTGCACACTGAGCTGGGCCTGTGAGACAAGGTCTGTACAACACGCGCCATCTAACGAAGCTGTTTGAGGTAAACAGCCCCCTGGCACCCTTTGAGATTTTCTCTCTTATTTCTGCTCTGGTTTAATTCCATCTCAGCGATCGCTAGTGCTCGGGCTGAATGCAAGGCCCTTCCTCTTCAGAAGCTGATTGTACAGGACTCAGATTGCTGCCTCTGTCGAAGAAAAATGCCTCTTGACAGCTCTTTGGAACGAAGGGGGAGCTACGTGCGGGAGTGACACTGGCAGAAAGAGTTGGCTCTCACCGTTTCTTGAAACTGCATAATGAATGAAATGTCTAACAGAAGAGAGGATGTAGGGCTGGCAACACGTATTAGTTAAATGGCTTTTTGAAGCCATCTGTCCACCAGCTCTAGCCACTACTGAATGAAAATGCGTTTTGAAAGCAAAAGGGACAGACACTCTGAGCTTCCAGCTCTTCATCCTCCACTGCGAGCCAACCAAAGCACTCGCAGTGCTCAGGGAAGGCTTGCGTTCCTCAGCCGGGGAGGACTGCTTTGCAACCACGTTAAATGGTGATGCTGACAATGCTCACATCAGTTAACAGTGTTTATAAATGCAAAGTGCCACTAAGGACTGAAACAATAAAAACCAGCTACCCCTTACATGCACTTCAGAGCACAAATTAACAGCATTTCAGATAAACCAGAGAGAGCTTCAGCCTCTTTTCCAAAAATAAAACTGCTGTTTAGTGCACCAGCCAGAAATCCTGACTTTCGGCTCCTTTCTTTAATCACCCAGCCCAAACTTGCCTGTGATGGCTGGCTCTGCTGATGACGGTTTTGGAGGCGTCCTTGCTTAATGATTTATGCTCACCTCTATTTCTGCACAGACTGAGGGACAGAACACCTCCTGTACTGTGGAGATAATTGGTGGTATTTACTCTTCACAGGTCATGGACCAAATAAAAAGCTTACTAGTTGGTCAGTGCAAAACTGAGATTTGCATAGAAACATTTTATTTAAAAGTTTAGAAACTGCCAGACGAGAGCACAAACCGTGACCACAGTTGTAAGCAAACAGTAAGAAACAGAGAGCGTTTCACGCACAACAGACCAGGAGAACACCACGGCTCCCTGATGAAACTCACTGTACTGGAGACTGGCTTCCTACCCAATGCTGTACACTGTTGATTCAACACAAGCGCAAAAGAGAATGAAATCATGTTTAACCACTAACCCTGTACTACCAAATGTGGGAAAATGACGTGTTAATTTATGCAACAGGATCTGAAGAGCAATGTAAAAGGAAAAAAAACCATCCAGGCAAATGTCTTGGGTGCGCCCTGGCCTACTGGATCCGTGCACCTGGCAAATCAGCAAACTAAAGCAAACAAATGTGGGAAGTAAGTTCATGTTTCTGAAGAAAAGAAAATAAGACAATTTCCCTCGCCCCCATTCTAAGTTTGCATTATTATACTTTCCCAGGGCTATTCCATGTTAGTTGTTACCATCATTCACAGCCGTTGTTTAGACAGCTTGAGCAGCGGCAACAGAAGTGAAGCAGATATTTATCCAGTTGAAACTACAGCATACAAGAGCATCTTTGGTCCTAATTTCAGCAGGAAGAGATTATACGGAGAGTTAAAACGGATATAATGTTGAGGGAAAAATAAGTCCTTGAAAGCATGGTCCCAAAATGTTCAAAAGCGGCATTTGGACAATGAGGGTTTTTGTGGTGCCTCACTGTTTAGGTTGCATGGTTTGCTATCCAGAGCCCAAAGAGCTCACACAAAATTCCAGCTCTGAGAAAAGGCTGCGGAGCTCCAGCCCTGCTCACAGCCTATTTTGACATCGGCTTGCAAAGGGCCTGTTTGTTAGCTACGAGATGCATGTGTGGGTGGCAAGAAGAAATAAGGTGGCACTTGGAAATGTCTGTACTCCCCATTGGCAAAGCAGCGAGAATCCATGCGTGAATGGTGTGCCCGCGAGACAGCTCCAGGACTGGGGCCTGGTGGGCATCGCAATGAACCACCAACAGGGATCAACGTGGTCCCATGCGTGCCGTATGTGAGCCAGAGGCCAAGCTGGTCACAGCCCCAAGGGGACTGAAATTGAGACCCTGCGCTGAACGATCATCTTCTGTCCCAGGGGCCTGGAGAGCTGCGCTAAGGGACACCAGGAAAACTGAATCCAGGCTTGGCTAGAAGAACACAAGCAGAGAGGAGGACTTGCAGATCTGTGGAGAGCTGGAGGAGCGGTGCTGGGGAGGAGGCTGTGGAGCTGCATGCCCAGAGCACAGCGAAGCCACCAGACACAGCAGTTTGCTGTTATTGCTGCTACATTTATTACCATCGATCAAAATATTTATCTGCAAAGTGCAAATTTATTAAAGAGCTGAGTCCTTTGCTGTTCTCAGAGCACTTAATAATTAATTAATAATTACCAGCCTTTTCAAAACTGCAGAAAAATAAAGGAAAAAACCTGAAGATAAAAGGTACCAGCTACTAATTCCACCAGCAACACATGAGTCTGAGTAGATGCGTGTGTAGTGGATGGTAATTCACCACTGGGAAAAACGCCACTCTGACTTGTGCTCGACTTTCTCCCAGCATTTACTTTAGGCAGGGCTGGACAGAACAGATTAGAGCAAAACATAATGAAAGACAGAGAATTTGTTTTGTCCAAATGGAAATGGAGTTTGAACTAACAGTTGTATAAAATAGAGTGTGTATTCCTTTTTATGTGAAACAAGTATCTACAAACTAAAATGACTGAGAAGTATCTATATAGGTCTATTTAAAACTGGAAAGAGAGAGGCAATTCGAAAAATAACTTTTATCTGCTAGCAAGCTGATAAGGGAAGTGATGTGACTGAATGCTGCTTTTGTTTAAAAGCAACTGAAAAGATAAGAACCAGAATCCTCGCAGAGATGTGTGGCCAGGCTACATTACTAGCTGGACACAACTTAAAAAACCCAACCCCTAACTAAAATGGCAAATGACTTACTTGGCAAATACAGAAACCTAGCCCCAGCTTGTGCCAACTCCCAGTCCCAGCTCCGTCGAGGCACCTGAACAAAGGCCTTTCAGAGGCGGTGTAATCGAGGCTCCCCGAGTTGGGCAGGATGCTCAGGTGTATAGAGGGGCCTCACGGAGCGCCAGACAGAGACAAATTCACATGGAGTAAGCGAAGCACTTTGCTGGCATGTGGACGTGGGTTCCGGAGGCTATTCCCAACACAGAAGACAATCACTGGCAGGTAATAAAGGAGGCATTTATGCGATATGTCAGCGGTTAGTGCAAAGCTTAAAAGAAATGAGATCATGTGGCAAGATAGCATTCTCTGCCTCTCCCCCAGGGGAAGGAGCATTACTGTTATTACTATAAGCCATTGTTACCGCTACTTCTTTGAAATAAAACGTGACACAGTATCGTCAGCTGATACTTGTGCGATCGCAGCTATCATAAATTGTGGTTTCCAGAAAATTAATCTCCGGTTACGCTATACAGCTACCACACAAGTGTACAGCACAGAGACAGACAGATCCCCAGGAAAAAACCCTCCAACAACCCTCGGTGCTTTCAAAAGTTAAAAAAGAAGAGAGCAAACCACGGTAAGAACAGGTTAGTACAGCAAGTTTCACTCGCCCTCTTGGTGCAGACAGTGCAGCTACAGCCATTCCGCCCAGGAAGGCCAAAAGGCATGAAGATTACCCAGTTCTTCATGCTGCATATACTAGACTTTGTCAGACTGATTTTCCACTTGTTTTCTGTATTTTATATAGAAAAAATAACTCTACAATAATCTTTCGTTTGAAATGCAAATCTCATCGCATGTTGTAACGGGCAGGTACAACGTGCCTCCCACAAGGACAGAATATCTTGAGCAGAACAGCTTCGTTACAATTTCTTAGTACATGGAGAAAACATAGTTTAATGAAATGAATTTATTTGAAATTTCAAATTAATTTCTATGGTATCCATAAAAACTTCATTTTTCTTTAGAAAAGCCACAGGCATGCTATTCTTTTCTTTTTGATCTTTAAATGAAGCATATGTATCGCAACTGTACTTCAAAAAATTAAACTAACAGATAACTGAGGAACAGATGAGCACCTTCTGAGATTGAACTGTTGTATATGTAGTAAAACACATCTTGAACTATTAAACACAGCGTTTTAAAAGCTAGCCCTGTCAGAACACCATGTAATAGGTCACTTCAGCTAGGGTTTAGCTATGTCCAACTAATGGTAAGGTTTAACCATGCTAAAAAGTATTAAGCAAATAAAACAAAAGAAAATGCTGTGAATATTTGTGTTTATCCCTCTGTGTCTTGCATCTATCAATTTTTTGTGACTGTCATTTATTTTTTGTGATAACTAAATCATATCATTTATTGAATGGAGAAGATTTTGCCCACAGATTCCAGACCATGAATCAATGATGTAAGAGGAGGTGGATCTAAATTTCCAAACTGTGGGAAAAGCATGCTGTTTATTTTCAATATAAGCATAGAGAGTTGAAGTAAGCAGGGATGTAACAGCATCAGAACAGAGTTTGTTAAAAGAAAGTTTCCCACAGGAAGCCATGGCCAATTCAGGAAAGAGTTTATGTTTGGTTTCTCAAATACTTCTGCAAAGATGTTTTCAAAAGCCTCCTTGAATACCATTGAGCTACCTGCCAGGACTGGTCCCAGTGCAGTATTTACCACTAATAACATCCAGGATCATCCCAGCTACAACAGCTTCATACTTTCACCTGTAAAAGTCGAATACGGAATGAAGACAATACGCGCAGTCACAGTTTCATTTCCATTCACTGTACTCCCGTTTCCTGGAACTTTGCAGCTACATGAGAGATGAGCAGAGAACATCCTACAGCCCAACAGCCACCGAGTTTATTTTTTTACTCTCCAGGGAGCGATCTACTGCGCCTGTAGAGAACATTTCATCTAGTACGAGATCCTACAGCGGACAGGCTAGCACAGCAGCCCCAAACGGAACTGAAGCTGAAGAGACAGTGGACTAAAGCATCTATTTCCATCTGCTTATACACTGTAAAGTATTTCATACAATGAAGCTCCGCAGGACAAGCCAACAGACTTCTATGTACATTATAATGCAACCAACAGCTCCATCTGCTTCTAAGCACATGTGGTCATAGTTCCCACTCAGGACAGCTTAAAATCTCAAATCAGGTGTAAGTGCACAGAAGGATTGGATTGAATAGCTGCAGACATGTTTATGCCACATTTATGATTAACAGCATATATGTTCTTAGTCAGCTACCTGTCTAATCATCTTCAAATTGGCATTTTATTACAGACATGTCTGTAGAAGGGGCTGGGAAGAGGGTCCTAGAAGAAGACAAGCTGTGCCGCTTGTGCATGTCATGTGTTTCCCAAACTGAGAGCAGAGGGGCACAGAGGGGATTACTGAAGAGACAGGCAGGCTGTGGATGGAAAGTAACAGTGATGCCGGGTCACAAAGATGAGTTTCGTTGATCACTTCAGTTGTTACATTACTAAATTGAAACTGAAGCTCCGGAGAAAACCATGGTAGAATGGAAGCACTTCAAAGCCAAAGGAAGTCAAGGGTAGATTGCTTTCCAATGACAGAGAAAAGTGTAAACTCCCGCTGTGATAAGGAGAGAGGGAGCAGGGGGGACAGAAAACATGAACAGTGCAAAAGTGGGCGGGAAGAGACAGAATCAGCTGATGCATTTGGAAATATGGAAAATATTAAATACATAAGGAAGCTCAAACAGGAAAAATGATCTGACTTGGGGGGTGGGACTGTCTCAGCGGACAGCTAGGAAAGTTTGAGGAGGAAAACAGCCTACCTACCTTGGACAGAGGAAAGGAAGCCGTCACCAAGCAAATTTGCAATCTCTTCCTGGTAGTGTAGCAGTGAAGGAAGGAGATGCTGGAGATAAAGCAGAATTAGCAAGAGAGGCCGTAAGAGACGTAGAGACAATGGCACAAAACTCAGAGTGGAGCAATTCCATAACAGTACGAGAAGCGTAACCACAAGCCAAGAACTTGCTTATGTTCCTCTCTGCTGGGAAGGAAGGCAGCTGGAGTAACAGGCACAGTAGTGAGCTCTGCAGTCCAGACTAAACTCTTTCCCTCTTAACCGGTCCTAATTCACCATTCTATCACATTCCTTAGCTCACTTGTATGATGTTCAGGCTGCTTCATTTTGTTCGCAGCATCCTTAACACACTGGTAAAAGCACATCAGACCTGTGACATGAGAGGTTTAAACACATTCCCTCAGGCACAGGGTGCTCCTCAGCCCCATCCTCGCAGAGTTTGTACACTATGGATTAACGAACTGGACAACATCCATTCCTTTCTATTAACATGGGGGTTCTGCCACCACCCATGTGCACTCCATCCCCACTCTGCTCTGCAATGGAGTTTCCACCAATAACTTCAAAAATTCAACGGACCCCCAGCTATGCAGACAGAATGGTCCTACAGACCGATGCTTATTTTGAAGAGAATGCATTCCAGTGTACGGAAAACTTACATCTCATCTTACTGAAAAACCCCACACTTCCCTCCAGGCAGCTCACAAAATTAAGAAAGCAAGCAGGATTTTATTTCTAACTTGTACTTAGCAATCAAATTGCTACACAAGCTTGAACAGGAGATCCAAGTTTTGTCCCCATTTAGGCATGGACGAGGGCAGCAGGTAGGAAGAGTGGAGCAGCACAATTACTGCTGGTAGCAGAGCTCACCAAGTGTGATATCCAAACCCAGGAACAGCCAGAAACCGCAGAGCACAGGTTGTGTATAGAGGCAGCAGAGAAGTGAAAATACCTGACAGCTTCTCCCAGTAAGCAGGGCTAGCACAACGCGGCTTTATTGACCCGTTCAAGCAATAACGACTTTAAATCATGTGTTTCAGATAAGAAGCCCCTTGGATCGGTGGCTGGTCTCAAACAGGCCAACCTCTGCAGTTCATTTGAGAGGACTCCCTTAGAACCACAGCTTCTGCAGAGAGATGGCCAAAATTTACGATTTTTCTTTCATGTTCCTCTCCAGTAGTGGCCAGTGAAGCTAAGATACACCTCCTTTTCATCTGCTGGAGGAAAGGTCTCTGACAAGGGAGAGAGAGCGAAGACTATGAAAAGAGACAAAACATATAACCAAAAAGTGGTTGAGAAGCAAGAGGCAAAGAGCTGTTCACAGTGGGACATGCGCAGGAAGTCCAACAACTGAGAGGCTTTATCAGCATCCAAGAGGATGCGGATTGAGTGCGGTTATCTTCCAAAGAGAGATTTTAAGATAATTGGAGCACATCTTAGGCATGCAACAGTGTGCAGACATGGTATGGTACAGAAATCGCACAAACAAGCATATTTTGCTAGAGTTTCACACACCAGCTAGCACAAACCTGACATCACCCTCAATCCAGACAGTAGGATGATATAAAAATAGTTTTGTGGCAGCACTGCAGAGGTGTTTTGGGTACCAGTGTTGGTACACTCCTCCAAGCTACCTGGCTTTCTGCTTTTGAATTTTTCTTTGCTAAAACAGCAGTGGCTGACACAGTCTCTTGCAGCAGGAACTAACGATGGTCTTCTTCCACCCTCAGAATGTGAGCTTCTGGAACATGGGTTTGTAATTGCACAGACTGTAGGACTACGAGAGCATTTTAGCCTCTAAACAAAAAAAATAATTTTGCCTGATCTCAGCGAGATTATTGCTTCTGGTATTCCAGTGGGATCCCATCACTTGTCTTCATGAATATAAAGACCTGACCTATACACAGGACTAGTAACTTAAAAAATAATGTGTTTATATACATTGCATAGTAACTGTGTAGACAGTGGCTATTTTTTTCCTTTTATAATATTAAAGCAATGAAATCTAAAACATAAACCCCAACAAAACACAAACAAAAAGATCACGATCTCTAATTAAATGGAATTTTCCTGTTGATACATCACATACAGATTCTCCCTCTTACCTGATCCACCTCAAACCTCAAATATCACTGGATGCGACTTTTGTTATTCTCCTGCTTTTGGCCAAAACCTGCAAGCCTTACATGCAAGAAATCAAAGAAAGACGTTCTAGAGCTCTGGCACTGCCCAAAGATCGAGTCCTTCAAAGCTGATTTCCATAAATCGCAAGATTTGCCAGAAATTCCCTCTACATCCCTAGAATCCTGGGAATAAAATCCCAACAGTTGGAATACTGTTTAGTAATGAATTAGAATTTTCTTCTTTCTTTTTCTACAGTCTAGCTTCAATGGGCTCTAAATAATTTTTAAAAAATTAAAAATTAGTGTGAAGACTACTCATTGCTTCATTATAAATCAACAGATTTAAAACTTTCTTTTAAAAGATATAATTCTGCTAAATATAAAAAATGCAGTCTTAAAGAGAGTGGGAAGGCTAGCATGAACTCCCACACCCAAGACTCCTCCTTGTCTCCTGCAGCAGGGTAGCTGACCTTGATTTTCATTACGTTTTCAGCCTGAGACATATAACTCACTTTGTGGTTAATTATCTCGCCCTGGAGCCCACGACAGTGGTTTGAGCACAGAGCTATTGTGGGTATAACCAGATCCATTAGAGTCTCACTGAGTCCGGGAGCAGACCTATGCTTCAGAATTTACCAACTCACTCAGTGTAATTACTGTCAGCATGAGGCAGGCAGGTATGGAAGGAGGAAGAGAAGGATCATTTGGTTTTTTCCTTCCCTGGAAAGTGCCTGATTACAAATGGACGGCAGCGCTAAGGTGAGAACAACCTGAAATTCCTGGGTAAGGACATAGGGGTTTGTAGGTTCCTAGTCTTCAACTTCTCCTTCATGTTTTCAACTCAGCAAATACCTGAGCTAACCTGCAAGTAATTAGTGGATAGTTCAAGGGGCTTTTTTTTTTGTTTTGTTTTGTTTTGTTTTGAAAGAGGTGGAACATTAAGGATGTGCTGTTTCAGAAAGGCGATGAGCAAATAATAGGGAAAGTGGTACAAAGATGCGAAGGATACAAAGGAAAGAACTGAAAGGTATTTATGAAGCAGCAATTGCAACACAACACTGCAGACAAGTCTTGGCATAGAAGTTACAACAATTAGAGATAATTCTAATTGCATTTCAAATATATGGAAAGCAGTCTTGCAGTTTAACATACATATTAGGCAGGGTTGAGGTGCATGCAGTTCCCTGAAGGGGCAACCCCTGCAGGGCAGCAGGTTACCTGGCAAACATGCTTAGCTATCACCTGGGCAAAATCCAGAGCACCCAGGCAGACGTGGCCCATTTCCAATGCAAAGCTGTGTCACAATACTGCTGCTGGAGAAAACTAATTGGACATGCTCCAGCCAGGGTGTCAGCCAGCCCAAGGGTGGCAGCTTAGAGATCCCGGCCCCTCCACAGACACCACTTGCTGCAGGAGAGGCTCTGTCTCTGCGCACGGAGTTTTCACCAGGGTCAGAACCCACCCTGCCGCCCCGGGAGCACGGCGAGGAGCTGTCCACAGAGGAGGCAGCGAGCGGTGTCCTGGGCTGCCGGCACGCCTGGAGCTGCTGAACGGGAGCGACGGGCTCAGCTCCTTTCTCCAGCAACACCCCACTGTTTCCTCAAGCCCACACGATAAACCTCACAGGTTTCTGTTCGAAAAGCAGCTGCTGGGTTTCACTCTGTAGTTCCCGATGAGAACAGGAGCTGTCCTCCAAAGTTCAGCCCACTGCCTCTGGGGTGTTCCAGAAAGTACACGGCTTCTGGAAACAGCCAGGATAATCACGCTGTTGTAAAGTGTAGCTGCTGTTAAAGACTATAAAAGTTCAAAATACATATTCCCTTAAAAAAGAATAAATCACCTTGTCACGGTGAAATATCTGCTGGCTGCTGCATAATCTGCAGATTCTCTTTAAAGAGAAGTGACAGAATCTGACAGTTAACTATCTTCAAGCTGATGTGGCCACCAAAAGCAGCTTGGGCAGATGTCACCCTTTCTTGTTTGACAGCAGAATTTCCCAGATTACTTTTGTTTTTTTTGGTTCTGCCACTATTCACCATGTTTTGCAATCTTAGCAACCAGGGGTGGGAAGGAGGAGAGAAAAGACTGCACAAATCTTACCCTGCAGCGCTTTTTTCCACAGTAAGCGTTGAGCTGTCATGGGGACAGTGGACTTTTTGATTCTTGCCCTCCCATCTACTTGCATGTGCCTGCATCAAGAGGAAGGTATGTCCCAAATACATGTATTTCTCCTCACTGCTATAAAGCCTCGCCAATGTGTTTCCATCTGTGAGAAGCTGGTGTAAGTACAATTACATTGCTAATATTTGTGCCAGGGCGGTATTTTAGCATCTGTATAAAACCTTTCTCACCATGAGCTGAGGATGTGCAGCTCGTGAACAAGCTTCATGTAATATTTTCCAGTGGGACAGGCAGGTGTGTGAGCTCCCGGAGAGGCACTGCTTGCTGCGGCAGCTTTGCCAGTTCAGCGCACAGCTCCGGGGTAGCCGTCAGCCAGTCAAGTAGCTCCGACATTCTGCGATCCCACGGAGCCACACTTCGCTGTCTCCTAGGAGATAGAATCCCTTATTTCCTGGTACCTAGTTTTACTCTGTAGCCTCAAGAAGGATTCGCTCAATATTGTTCTGCAAATACTTTGGATATTCAGTTTGTGATAGCTTTATCAAAGCCTGTGATAAAGCTTCTCAACATTTAAGCACTTGTCTGGTTATACTTAGAATTTACTTGAAGTATAAAGAAAAATAATTAGTACAAACATGACCTGTGCCTATATAAATATTTGCCCATATTTGGTAAATGTTTATATATATAGAATTTCTGAAAAGCTTCTCTTACTCTCAAGGTTTAAAAAGGAAAAAAAAATCTTTCCTCTCTGCTTTATTCGTACTGTTACAGGAAATCAGTGGTTAAGCAACCCTTTTAAAAAAGGCTTAACAAAGCATATTTTGCAAGTTCATTCAGTTTTGAATGAACTTGACAAATTTTGAAAGCAAACATCCCTGGAGTCGGACCGATTTCGGAGTTCTGAGGAAAGCCTCCTTTGATATTTGAATTTTAAAGACTGGCCAGAGCCTTATGTCAGCTGCCTTGCTCTGCAGCCTGTCTTTGAATCCTCTTAGGGAAGTCAGGGATACCCCCAAACAATAGAATTAAAATCTGTCTTTAGGACTGGCAAACCATTCAAAGTTCTGTCTAGCTGCTTAGCATAGACTGTGCTAGGCCTCAAGGAGAGAAAGGGCCCCTAAAGAAGCAATAATTTTCAGATTGTTGTGTACAATGCAGTGATAAAGCTCCCTGTCACATTTTTCTTCCCAGTTACTGAAGTTCCCATTCAGATGAATTGTCACAGCTTCTTCAATCCAAACAAGTACCCTTCCGGCCTTGTTTGCATTAAAATGTGATAAAACCAAAGGTGACTTTAGCACAGCTGTGCAGAAAAGTGGATTAGGTCAAAGTGACAGCGTTTGTTAGGCCTCGCCACAAAGGTAGTTCAAGATTTGTCTAGAGCGCTGATGTGGGAGTGTCTTAAACCCAGACACTTGCAATAAGGCTACAAACAAAAAATACATTTGCTTTCACGCAAATGTAGTTTCCCAATGGCAGCAGGCCAGCCCGTTGACCTGTTGTCACCGAAAAATGTGGAACGGCACCACAAAACAAAGCACCCCGGATTTTCTGTTGTTGCTGGCAGGCATCACGCAGAGCTCGAGCACTGCTGTCAGCACCCAGCGCCCCGCAAAAGCGAGGGCCAGCGCCCCGGCAGCACGCAGCAGCTCCAGCTCCTCCCGGGCAGGCAGGCGCCGGCTCCAGGGCTCAGCGATGAGATCCCAAAGTGCACAAATGTACTGTAACCCTATTTTGGACAGAGAAGCAAGGAAGACCTGTTTTCCTTATTCACAGTGAAGCGGGGATCACCAGTCTCCCAGCAAACAGGGCATTTCTCACTCACCATCTTCCAAGCTCCTATTTCTACTTTATTTTATTTTTAAGGGAAAACTCCACCAAAGCAAAAAGCCATCAGAAAGAGCACCCTTTGCATGCCACCTGCTGGCAATATTTTGTATTTGGTGAAGATGGGGGCAGAGCATAATTTTCTCCGTGACAAGAAACACTTATTGTGTCAAAGACAGGCAGAAAAATCAGAGAAAGTGCCCTGTACAAGCACTCCGGGCTATCCGAGTAGAACCAGCAAGAGGCCACCAAAACCCACCTTCTCTCCACAACTCCGCTAGTTATTTCTTCAGCTTATTTATGGTTCCTAACCTTTACAAGGACACAGCGACGTCCCATTAATCAGTGCACACACAAAAACTCTGAAGACACTATTGTATATCCTCAGGTTCTGCCTGATGGACTTTTACTTTCTACTACCAGAAAGATTCCATCCTTATGGGATTTATTTTCAACCTAGATTTTACAGATTGTTGTCATCATTTCCATGCCCTGCACTAGTGTTCCTTCCAGGAAACGCGGTCCCTCAGCAGGAGTGCTCTGTGCCACAGGATGCTGCCACGTCGCATAGGACCAAGAACAACTCCTGGGTGAGGGA
Source organism: Pterocles orientalis (assembly GCA_011057875.1). Classification (NCBI taxonomy): domain Eukaryota; kingdom Metazoa; phylum Chordata; class Aves; order Pterocliformes; family Pteroclidae; genus Pterocles; species Pterocles orientalis. The sequence goes on from WKFP01013389.1 coordinate 71,557, forward strand.
GCTCACAGGGATGTTAAACTGAAGGAAAAATAATAGGGGGCACTTTAAAGGCTCTTGGATAAGTTATAAAAGAAAGAAATTTCTGAAAGAGAAAGCTCTGCAGCAGTTCATTCTTGCTAGCAGATGAAAACACTTGTTTGATCAGCTCCAACAAAGGAACTATCAGCTGCCTCTGATGTAGGTCACGCATTGTACAGTCCCAGTCAATGCAAAACAGAAGCATCATTTTATTCTTACATGTCTAACCCAAGGTAACTGTACATAGCCCTTCTCGAAGGATTCCTTTAGCTGGAAACATCAAGCACTAAACCTAGCCTGTTGAAACAAACCCAGCTGCTCAGAGAACAGGACGGACACAGCACCACTGGGGTAAGGGAGCTGCAGCGTCAGAGCCCACACCCGGAAAGGTGCCAAAACACCCTGAATCTCAGTGAGGGGCACTGGTTTATTTTAAATAATAAACTCTCTCCTGGAGAGTTGTACCTGTACAAACTCTTCTGTTGTACCTGAATAAAATTACTGTCTTCTGTACCTGCAGCATTACACACCTGCAGGGACAGCAAGCCCAACCGCATCGTCAAGAGAGACCAGGAAACCACTGTCTTATGGAGCTGGCTATCATCAGTGTAGGCTCATAGCAAAATGCAGAGGAGACAAAATCCATTCCTGGTTTATGACAGGGCTTCACAACCCCTCATGGAGAAAGGAGCCTAAAAGATAGGTCTGTCTGGGGTGGGGTTGAAAATTTTGGAAAGGGTTCAGGCATTCCAAAGGATAGAACCTCAAAACAGAGGGCAAAAATCTGACTTTAGAAATTAATATAGCCTGGAAGCAAGTGCGTCTGAAGCCTAGCCAGCTAAGAAGCCAGCTGACATTTGAACAGCTCTGCAGCTTGGCAGATGCTCTCACAGCTAACTGCACGCACAGCGCTGAGCTAGAGACGTACACACCAACACTTCCCGGTGTAGCACACAGGAGAACAGAGCTCAGCACATGGTCCTGCTAAGGCCAACTGCATAAAAAAGATAAGACAGATTTTATGACAAAATTGTTCATGGTATAACATGTAAGTGTATGTGCCAGGGAAATGAATCCCAAGACTATCAATTGCTCCTGCTGCATTCTTCCCTGAAGAGAGCATTATTTGCTAGTGAAGATATTTCATCTAGAGAGACCAGACTTCAGGATCCTCCTCCTTTGGTAATATATTTCCCGACAGAAGATTCAAGACTTACTCCCTTTCCATCACTTCAAATGTACTGCTAGGCTTGAATTTAAGCTCATGTTAAATGAACTTCAGCTCACTTCTGCCTTTGTAAGCACTAACCAGGCAACCCACAAGTGCAGATGCGCACAGGTTACCCTGGTTGGAACCCAGAGAGCACCCAATTGTATTTCTTTTTCCCCCTTTGAAAAGGGGAGGTCTCTGGAGGTGTCCATGGAGTGACAGCAGAGCGAAGTCCAGTCTACAATGGGCACTGCAGCTGGAGCTCGGCAGCCTGCAGAGGAATTCCCCACCGACACGCCTCTGCACCACATTTGCCCCTATCTCTGCTGCTGGAGTTCGCAGGAGCGGAGCCTGATGACGAAGAAGCAGACAAACTGCCAACTAACCCAACTTCAGTTTGTGTTCACACATTAATAGCACTATGCATTTTTTCCACATTGATCCTCTGGAACAAAGCACGGTGAAACCTTGTACTGCAGCCCATTTAGCTCTCAACAATGACCTGTACACAAATATTTTCAATGCAAATTCACTACGGCAATACTGCTAGGGTACAATAGTTTAAAAAGTTTCAAACCTCAAACATTCACTGGTTTTGGAACTTTTAAGTCTGGATTAGGAAGGATCAGCATTATTGTTCTCATTTGTTACATCTTGTGAAGTTTTCTGCTGAGTCGTCATTCCTCCACTACTCAGTCTGCCACTGGTATAGTTTCACTGTCAGTTTTCCCCACATGAAGAACAAACTGTAGAAGTATTTATTTTACAATAAAAAGCATTGGACTATCATCTTTACTGGCTTTACACAAATGTACTTGAAGGTTGACCTATTCCAATTTGTTGAAAGGCAGGGATGCCTAGCAGTGCATTATTTTTTTTTTTTAATTATCCCCACTAGTGTTCTGGCAGAAGGACAAGCTCCTGATTTTTAAAACAGCAGATCAAATGAGTGAGGTGTTTTGTTAATTGCGAAGTTGTTGATAAGATATCCTAAAACTGTGTTTAAGGAAGTTTTAGAAGTTACAAACTGTATGTTCTTATTTACAGAGGCACCTAAAATCGAGAGGCCAATTCCTGACCACTGACCATACACACACAGGTGTGCTGAAGGCAGCAGGCAGATCTGTTGGCGTGTTTATACACGGACCCATGCAGCCATTCTTTAGTTGCAATGGAAAGAATTGCATTCTTTCTGAACAGCACTTCTCCATCCCAAAACATACTCTCAAAGTGTTTGGTAAAACCACTTCAGGAATTCATATCACACCATGCCATTAAAAGAGCCTGAACAGATTAAATGCTGTTCGGCTGGGGACAAGTCTCTTCGTTCCTGGTTCAAGGGAGTTTTGCGGCAGACAAGCTGAGAAACACGGAGTAACTGATGGGCGAGAACCCTGCCAAGAGAGGCAGCCCGAGGCCCTGCAGACGTGCCGCCTGGGAATTGCCAAGTTCACAAAAGCAGGAGTAGCCTACGTTACATCGGGAACAGGTCCCGCTGAACCTGCCGCCACCCCCCAGCGGCCCCTGTGCCAGCGCTGCCGTGCGTTACGAAGGTTCTGCAGTGGCTCTGGAGTCTGCAGGTGCCTGCACCTCACCAGGGAGCCACGCTCTGTGCGTCACCCCTCCGAACCCTCGCAGCTCCTGGCCACTTCCGTGCCCGGGGCACTCTTTAGGGGCTTCTCTGTGGACGCAAGTGCATTTCACTACAGCATTCGTGATGGAGATCTACACGCATTTTGAGCATGCAAAAAGCAAATATGCCACCTACACCTACAGAAACCAGAGAGAAGAAAGCCAGTGCCAGTTTACACACGAAATGCCCTGCTTCTGTGGGAACTCGCTAGTCTGTGTAGCCGGTGTAGCAGATATTTGAAAGCCAAGGAGTCACCTCCACCCTGCTGATAGCAAAGGGATGCATTGCCGTCCACCTCCAGCTGTTCTAATGCTTGCTAGAAACTCCTGGGAAAGAACGAAAGGGGAAGGAACAGAAAAAGAATGAGAGCGGCACACAGAGATGTTTTCAGTATGATAATGAAATTGAGGCTAGAGATTATTACAATGATTCAATTTTTCAATGGAAATACACAGGGTTATTCCTTTGCTAGTTAACCTGGCTACGTAGAGGGTCAAAGTGTTAACACTACACAACCACAAGACAAAAAAAAAAAAAAATTATCCCTTCTCGAAAAGCTGGTAAGTGTGAACTGACCAGATTTAATGATTTGCAGAAGCATATACATCCACAGTTTAAAAGCCTGATTTTTCAGGCTCACACTGGTTAACTGAAGTGCAAGCTCTGCAAGCCTATGAGCATGGTATAATTTTATTAAACCGAGTCTCACTCCTAAGACTGACCTTTAATTTTGTACTGATTAAAAATAACTTCTTTTTATGTCATTGCACATACCCCATACTCTGAATACTGCAAGTACTGTAATGACACTCCCAAATTTTTTTTTATCCTTTGGTTTCTTAATAATTATATCCTTAATTATTCCCGTTGGAGGAATTTTCACCTTGTTATAACTGCATTCTCCAAAGCAAGAGAATGAATTTACTGTCTCTGCCGACTCTTGCCTGTTGATGCATGCCCCTAGGTCAGCAGTACATGCGAGCTCTGATCATGCCGAGATGACGTTAGTTTAAGTTTTTCCCAACCTGAAGGCAAATGCCTTCTTCAGCACCAAAGTGTACTTTCATTTCAAGGCATCCAAAGTTAAACCTCGAGGCTTTGGATTCAAAGTAAATGCATTAAGCACATAAGAAACAATTTGGTGCAACAGTTAGAGGATACACGCTATTTAACCTGCAATAAAGGCTTTCCTTCTTTTTTCTCCGAGGAAAAGAGAAAGAAAGAAAGAAATGTGATACACTTTCACAGATATGATAAATGAAATCAGCTCAAGTTTAGCTTTCTGTTTCCAGAAGTGCATTTGTACAGAGTCAAGTGAGGCAACACTTCACTCTAGAACAAATACAGGGATATTTTATACGCAATTTACTTAAACTTTTCCTGAAGTTGGAAGCTAACACTTTAAAATGTCTTTAGTGTTAATGATTTGAGAACCTAATGTATCCTATCTACTATGTATAACTTTCTGTGGTTCTCTTAATGTACCCACTTGTCTCAAACCGAACACCTATGAAAACCCAAAGCCCAGACAGGGTTATTTTATAGCTACTTCTCGTGGCCTGCGCACACACTGATATAACTTTGCTCAGACACCAGATATCACAGGGAGAGGATCATTATTAGTTTTAACACTTTCAACTCATGCAGTGACTGTTTTACATGATCTTTTCCTCCCCCTTCTACATCCCTACCAGCAATCTTAGGCTGCAGGACGCAGAAAGAGTTGACAAATGACACTGTCCTGTAATGAAGCAGGGAAGAATGTGGACAGTGATCTCTGGGGGCAGAGTACTGGCCACAGATCACCTCCCTCCTATCCAGTAGGGCCCCACCAGGTTTCCTGGGAAGTCTGAAAAGACATCTCTGTGTTCAGCACGGTGTACAGGTGAACTGCAAGGTAAGGTCACTCCATCTCCTCTCCGTACAACACTTCAGCTCTCTGTAGAGCTCTCCTCTGCTCTGCTGCTGCCGCACATACTTGCTCAATCAGAACAAACACACTCCAGTGCTGCCCGAGTACAGCACTTTGAAGGGCTGGTATTTCAAGAGGAGCCCTGCTGCCTTTAGCCACATTGCAGAAAGCAGAGTAAGAACAAACTGCTGGGTTTCATAAAGCTGTGAGCTTGAACCACAAGCTGCTGGCTGAATCCAACAGCACTGCAAGAACACAGATTCAGGCACACACCTTACTGCAGACACAGGGAGTTCTGCTTTTGATGTGGTAGGTGGCTTCTCCCCCTTAGGATCACAGAATCACAGAATGGTTTGGGCTGGAAGGGACTTTAAACCTCATCCAGTGCCACCCCCTGCCATGGGCAGGGACACCTCCCACTAGCCCAGGTTGCCCAAAGCCTCATCCAGCCTGGCCTTGAACCCCTCCAGGGATGGGGCATCCACAGCTTCTCTGGGCACCCTGGGCCACTGCCTCACCACCCTCCCAGTGAAAAATTTCTTCCCAATATGTAATCTAAATCTCCCCTCTTTCAGCTTGCAACCATCATCTCTTGTCCTCTCACTACACTCCCCGATACAGAGTGCCTCCCCACCTCTCCTGTAGCCCCCTTCAGGGACTGGAAGGCTGCTATTAGGTCTCCTTGGACCCTTCTCTTCTCCAGGATGATTTTTTTCTATTCAGCAAGAGTAACTTCCAAGACTGATACTAAGTGACATTCCTATGCCTTCATTTCCATCTATAAAATAAGAATAATTTGTACACTAAAGTCAATGAAATCTAAAAAAGTGCTGAGAAAATTTCCCCAACTCTGAACTTTGATATTGGGGTCAGAAGTGCTGCAGCAATTAGGAGTACACTGAAATACCCCATCTGGAATAATCACCTCTCAAACAGCAGCCCCAGGTTCTCTCTAGCTGTCATAGATCACCAGCTGCAGGAATATCATCTTTACGAAAAGCTCTAAACTGACATCTTATAATTTCCAACAAACCTCAAGGGATCTGAAACTTCTCAGAGAACTTTAAGAAGTCACTACTGACCCACCACTCCGATCCAAACACCCTTACACTGGTAACAGAGTCTAAGTGGTGCTGGAACCTTGCAAACTTAACTAGCTGAAACCTTTCTGTATTGTTTCATAACATTATTTCAGTACAAGTTTGTCTGCTATTTAATTGGAAAAAATAATTAAGCAATAAAACAGGCACGTACTAGCCCAAAACAGAGAAAATTGCTTATTTGTCTGGAGTCCTGGCAACTAACTTAGACATTATTTGTCTAGAACTTCTTTCAAGAACAGCATAAAAGCAGCAACAGGATAGTCACAATTTTACATGGTATTGCCTTCTGCTGCAATGCAAGAATTGCCGTAACCCCTCTGTCTAAGCCCTAAATTGTGCACTGAAAACCAAGGTGACTCACCCGACACAGGAGCAACTGAGGAGAATTTCAGTTCTATTCTTAACTCCCTTTGCTGCCTCCTTCCAGTACTGTTCAAAGATGTCTCATAGGTCAGGTAAAACCCCAATTTTTCCATGCTATAATGCCTCTAAAGCGTAGCGAAAATGCAAATGATGAGGAAACCAACTCTTGGCTAAGAAACCCATACTAGAAGTCCAGCATAAGCACTTTTGATGTAAACTAAGAAATAGTCAAAATCCTAGCAGGATATAGAAAAATTTGAGGCAGCCTCCTAACTCATGCACTGACGCTATGAAGAAATCCCATGGGTACAGAGCATCTTTCTCTTCAGCAGTAATTCTTCAGTTTAATCTCCATTTCAAATTAAAAAGGTTTTTCTCTGCTCTTACTTCATCCTGAGTGTGGTATCATGTCTCCATCGCTGAGCACAGGTTTGCATAAGCTATGTTAATAGTGGCCAGGTTGATGTCTAGTCTTCATTTTAAAACCTACAATTGATGGGAGTGTATCACTATTATGAGCTGTCACTACATTCATACATTATGAGCTGTTAATAAATTAATACATTCCTCCCTCTTTTACACGGAATTCCACTGCCACTTACAGTGAAGGCAAAGAGCTTGAAAGCGAACATCGACTTCTCTGTAGAAGGAGGTCACCCCATCTTTAGTTCTCAGCGTTACAACATTTCTATGAGGGATCCAACCCTGGAAGAAGTCCAGAGTTCAGGAGAAGTGCTCAGTAGATGCATCAATCCACGGTTTCCCCTTCCCATGAGGGGTGCAGGAAGGCTCACAGTGGGACAGGTAACGGATGGGCCCATTGTCGCTTGCTCCGTCTGCTCTGGCGATTACGACATTCCTATCGTGTCACTTAAACTACAAAACAACCCCACAAACACCACTTCTTTTTTTTAAATAAGAGAGATGTATTTTTCATGCTTCTGATTATTTGGGCTGAATTTTTATGTTTTATTACATAATACGTTGAGTAAGTACTGAAGGGAGCAGGCCAAGCAAGATTCGCAGGAAGATACAATGGTCTTCATCAGACCAGCTGAAAAAGTAAATTTTAAACCACTTGAAACCCTTCTCCGACTTTGAAGACATAGAAGCATCTAGCTTCGTATCTAAACACAAGTTGAAAGCAACTGCCGCAAAGGCAAGGAGCTGAAACTGCACAGCAGTGAGCTGCTGAGCCAGGACACACCGACTGCTTCAGCCCGCGGCCAGCACAGGGCAACCCGAGGCCCTGGGGAAGAAACGCTGCGCTGTAGCGCTGTAATTGCCGAGAGCGCTGTAAGGCTATCCAGAAAGAAGAAGAAAAGAGGACATCACTATTTCTCCAGACTTTTGAGAATAGTCCATATAAAAACCACAACATAATAATTACTGGAAGACTTAGATAAAGGGAGTATTACTTAAGATTGCTTGGTTAGAAAATTAATCAGAAATTAAGATAAAATATTCCAGAATTTGTAACAACTTTCCTGTGCATGTGTTACAGTTCTAATAGAGAAGTGTACTTTAAAAACCCAACAACCCAAACCAAAACTCCAGAATCTTTTTCTGATTAGCCCGTAGCATAGCTTATATTCATTCAACAAATGATTCTGCATTTTTAAAAACTAGATTGCTCAGTGCGTGGCTTTGCTAGAACTCTGTACAGACCCAGCAGAGACATGTGAAGCGGATGTTTTCTAAACCCAGCATTGTCAAGCCTGGCAAACGTTTACACCAAAACTTTTCTTCCCCTTCAATTTAAAAAAAAAATAAATCTCTTCTTCAAAGCTCAGACATGCAGAAATGTCTCAATTCAAGCGTTTAGCACGGGTAGAAGTAGTTCATTCTTTCTAGACAAGACCAAGGCATTTGTATGGAAATACTCTCGGAAGAAATAATTAAAAAAAAAATAAATCACTGAATGGCACAAGAGTTGCATAGTTGTTTCCATCTTGGAGTATTTGTAAGTTTGGTCAAATTTTGACAACTGAAAACACAGTGTTAGGATAAGGGCTGTGCTAGCTGCTGAGGACGACTCCTCTTCACCTCTGCGGAGAACACCTCCTTCAAAGAACTCATGGTATTTCTTACACAACAAATTTAACTTCACCATCCCACTATTTGGAAATCAGTAAATAGGCTAGAGAATTTTTTTCCTTTTCTTTCAAAAGGGCAATCACCACCAAGGCTCAGTTTTCACTTCCTAGCTACAGCTCGGAAGGTGAGCCGGTACCTTCCCCCGTACAGCCTGCTGACACCCCCTTCTGCACTAGGGAGAAAACCTTACAATGGAAAACACGTCCAGAAAGTTACAGGGAATTCATATTAATAAGTAAGCTAGTTGCTGGTGTTAAATGTGTTTGTATGAGCACGCACCAAGACATGTCGGAGCAGTGTGTGGCCCGCTGTTTAGTGACAGGTTCCGAGTGCGGCATTTTGTCATTCTTTTGACCTAATACGAAGTGACATCTACATCGTTGCTTTTACAGTTTCTTATCAGTAGGGTGACTATTAAACGCTCAGAGATTTTACTACAAAGTGATTATTCAGAGCAGAAAACACGTAATTTTTTTGCAACAGGGTTTCAAGAATTCACTTTCAAAACGCTGCTGAAACAAAGCTGAACAAATACTGAACCATAATTAAAGGGCACCAAAATGTAATCATTTATTTATATCTTAAATAATTCTGTAAATACAGAATCCATCATTATATCCTTCCAAAAACGGGGGTTAGGCTTTCAAAGGACTATGTAGGGGAATTAGCCACAAAGTTCCCATTAACATCAATGACTCACTCAGCACCACTTTGAAAGGTTACCCGGGGCGGTTATCCTTCTCTTACTGCACAGGGGCTTTATACCCCCAGCTCCTCCGCATGCTAGGAAGAATAAAGTTTGTCTCTTTTCTGTTCCCTGATCAGATAATAGTTTTTTTGTAACTTCTGACTGATAACTTTCTAAGTCCCAAACTTAAATGGCTGTTTTGCTTTAGGGAAAGGAGGATCAACAGGCTCAAGGTTTTCCACCCTTAATATCCCTCTTCTCAATGCGAAAGAGTGCAGAACATATATTTTCAATATTGCTGTTGCTAAAAATTTCATTCAATTAACTCTGTGCACATACACACAAACCAATTCTGTTTTACAATCCTTAGCCAAAGCTGCATGTCAATCTAAGAATTAAATAATGGAAAACAGACATTTAGCTTAGTTTATATAACCTGACAGTGCTCCTATCCTTCCTCTAGTGTCATCTTTCAGTGTTCCTCTCTAATTTTATTTGGAACAAAATAAAAAGATTAAGATAAAATAATTCCCAAAAGATAATTGCAAAATGATTTATGTGCAGGTGTTAAATTATTTCTGGCATTGATGTTCCATAGAGTGGAACATTACAACATTATGGTATTCAGCAGAGCATCTACCCTTGATAATCCTGCTAATCATCAAAAGACACTGGATCTGAATCCCGAAGGCAACGTTACGTTTTGATTAAATTTTATCATCAGCAATTCTGTTTATGGTTCGCTAAGGTATTAATTTCTTTCACATTCCATTGGGTTTACCGCTTATTATGACTTGGAATACAGTCAGTTCAAGCTTCCTATAAGCCACCAGTTTTTCAGCTACTGCTCTTGCACTCTTTAGACGTACCGAGTAATTCTCAACAGAAACAATTAAACATTTTTTCAGTGTCTCTGGTAGGGAGCTCGATCACCATAACGGTGAAAAGCCCCCATCGCAGACAGGACGCGATCACAGCCTGCTCAGCATGTCCTCCCAGCCACACAAAGCTCCTTCTCCGCTGCCTCTTTGAGAGAGAGCTCAGGCAGTAAAACCTGTGTCTAGAACGGCATTGCCAAACGGCAGAACAACTTGTAGAGCAGCCTGTGAGCATACATTAGCATTGTGTACACTGCTGCCAGTTGTGTAGTAATGCTTGAGAGAGCTTGTTGTAATTAAACTCTACTACTTTGGAATCTTAATCCCGAGGCTTTCTGATTCGTAATTCCACCTTCATGGCTGCACAACCAATTTTCTCTTCTCCAGGCGCTGCAGTACAACCCTGGGCTGCGGTATCTTTCCACACCAGCCACACAGCAAGCGGGGCATGCATGACGAGCCCCACTTTAAAATCATACGCCTGCCTGGAAGAGCCAGCGCTTCTCAAATACAGCTGGGTGCCTGCGGTTCCTCTTCACGCTTACTCCAAACCAAATCACTGCAGTTCCACAAGGTTTCAAGTCTTTCCCCCTCCCTCCAGCTGCACTCATATGGGTATCTCACCACCTCCTACCAGTGCTCTCAGCCCAGCCGTGCTGCCTCTGCACTCAGGGGAGAACACACTTGGCAACTCTCTATATATAAAAGTAGATGCAAATAGAGTTCTTCGTCATTTAGCTAAGAGGATTCAGGAGCTTAAAGGAAAGGAGATGTTTGATGGGTAAGCAAGGAGACCTTCAAGCACCTTCCAGCGCTGAAAGGGGGCTACAGGAGAGATGGGGAGGAACTCTTCATCAGGGGGTGTAGCAACAGGACGAGGGGCAATAGTTGCAAGCTGAAAGAGGGGAGATTGAGGTGAGATCTGAGGAAGAAATGTTTTCCTGTGCAGGGGGTGAGGCAGTGGCCCAGGTTGCCCAGAGAAGCTGTGGATGCCCCATCCCTGGAGGGGTTCAAGGCCAGGCTGGATGAGGCTTTGGGCAACCTGGGCTAGTGGGAGGTGTCCCTGCCCATGGCAGGGGGTGGCACTGGATGATCTCCAAGGTCCTTTCCAGCCCAAAGCATTTGGTGATTCTGTGCACAGCTAGCCATGCGCGCACACTGACACAACATGGGTCACATTAACCATTAGCCACTTAGAGCAGCAATTCTTACGAGCAGAACCACATGGAAAAAACACCCCATCAAACCCCTCATCATCCTCATCCCATTATTTGCGCTAATAATAATAGTGCCACAATGAAGCCCACGGGCTGTGGGGCTGGCTGCCGATGGCAGATACCAGACGAAAGCTGCATTACCATCCCACCGGGTCTCTGCTCCAGACCAGCGTAACTGCAGACACACACCACTGCCTGCGGTGATGCCATGATGAGTAACAAGAGTGGCCCTGGCAGGCCAGACCTTGGCACAGGAGCTTATTTTTGATGTATCATGAGGCAGCAACAAAACTTCTGCCTCAGGCTGGGGGAAGGCAACAGGAAAATGGGAAGATGTCTGGTTTTTCTCTGTTCTTAAGTTTACGCATCTCTCACATTTTGAGGAATAATTCTGCGTTGCCTTTTGATACAGTAGCTGTTTTTGTATCAAACAAAGAACAAAAGGAAGGAAAATGCTTAGAGAACAAAGAAAAATGCCCTTAGCATTACAGGTTTGAAAAAAAAAGAAAATATGACTATGAAAGTTAACTTTCTTTTCAACATTCCTCACATGTTTTTGGTGATAAATGACTTCACATGTAGTTGCCTTCAGGGTTATATCCACAGCATTGTTTCATGTTATTCTAAATAAAATTTAAGGTGGACACTAAAAGAGGCTTTACTAAAACCTGACACATACACACAGTGCACCTTTGATTCACACAGGGAAGCACAATGGAGTGAGAAGCAATGCACGAAACACTTTTATTGCAAACGAAGCTGGTATTTGCCTCTTGCCTACAAGTGCATTATTACATGATTAGCCTTTCCTAGATGGTTAAGGCAAACTTCAGCAACATCTACTGAAAAGGTGAACAGTAAAAGGAACCAGGCTATTACGTGAAGACTAGAATTCGTTAAGGGGCCTTGATTCTTTACTGCACACAAATAAATAATGGTTTCTTGTAATGATTGGGTAGCTTTAGTTACAAGAATAAGGCAGAACTGAACAGAGGGAATGGTAAGAGATTCTCATATTTCATCGCAACTAATGAAAAATACCAAGTTAACGCCTGTAACATTCTGCAAGTCAATCAATGGGGGCACACAGCCAAGCAGTGCGGGGGACGTGTCATTAGTCTTTGTTTTATGAACTTGTTCAGCTCCACTTAATTGTTTCAGAGGCTCAGCTTAAAATTCACACAAATATTTCTTTATTTACTTTCCCTTTTTTTCATGTAAACAAAGAGTTTGGCATTGACCAAACTTCATAGCTGGCACCTGACAACCTGCAGTACATCAGCAGCCAAATATTTCACCTGTAGTTATTTTGTTTATGGTTGCACATAGGTGGTGGGAGAGGACCCAAAGTGTTCGCTCTGCTGTAAGTGCTTTCACCTTTAAGGAACGTTGGGGTAGCAAGGGCAAGAGCAGTTGTCTTATTTTTCCCCCACCTGTGGGAGGGCTGGAGATTTCTGCTGCTGAAAGCAGCTGGAACTCACTCCAACTACCATCTCCTGACTAAAATGAGAAAGTTGGTTCCTACCACGTGGCTGGGGTTTCCTCCCTGACCCCACGCTGGGTGGCACTTAATGCCCGCTGCACAACAAGGGTTGGGATCTACAGACCCCAGTGGCTGAAGGACCTTGTAGACAGTGGTCCTGCACAGTCCTGCCCCACACACAGGCAGATCCTGGGTCGCTGTTCTCATAAAGGACTCACGGCAGCTTCAGTGCCATGAAGTCCACGGGCATTCCCTTAGCCTGACGCAGCCTGCAGACAGGGTTCTCTAGCTCGAGCGAAGCGGTACTCTGAGCACAGGCCAGGTAGCCCCCGTGGCAGGCAATGCTGGTTAAAGCTCCAGGCTTGCAGCGTGCCTAAGCCCCACTGAGGACTCCGATGCTCCCTGCTGATAATTCCAGTCCTGCCGTACAGCTATAGCATTCTGTGCTGCGATGTGACCCTTCCCACTCAACCAGGTCTAACTGTAATGCCAGTCAGGATGAGAACAAAGCTACGAGACATTTCTCCATTTTCTCAAATTTGCCCTGTGCAATAGCAGGCTGATCTTTACAGAACACCGACAGGAAAAACCCCCAGCCAACATGCACGTGAGGAACATGTAATGCATGCAGATGGATAAGTTGCTACAGAGGACTTTGGAGCAAGAATATCAAAAAACTATCAGAGATGCACAGACTGAACTCAAGAACGTGTTCATTCAGAAACACAATGGAAATGTCAACCGAAGGGCTAGAGAAGAATAAGCACGCAGAAGTAAAATAACCCCTATCTCACTGAACTGCAGTGACCAAGACTAGGCTGAACTTGGGTTAGCAAGGAAGTTTTTGGCTTGCAGGAGGGGAGCAGCAGACAGACATAAGACAAGAACCCCAACGTGAAGTTAGAAGGCAATTCCAGTATGATCTAAGTGACTTATTTCTCATTATAGCTTCTTTGCACGTCTACGTCAATAAGTAATTATTCTTTTATCCCTAAAGGGCATCTACTAATAAAGCTACCCCTAAGGTGGGCTGACACAAGCACTCATTATCACAAGGTAAGGTGCAATATGAAGCGTATCTAGGTTTTAACAAGAGTCCACATTCTCAGCACGTGCACCACAAGAAGCACATCTTGTTCCCCCAGGAGCTGCACAGGTTTGTTTAAGAAGTACTAACACAGAGATAAGGAAAGAAGACAGCATCTTCTAATGCCTACCCATAGCTAGGAAAGACCATCGTAGAGAGGCAGTAAGCAGTACAAGTCATTCTTGAGCCTCAACGCACGTGCGATGTTAGTTCTGCCACAATAAACGCAAGCTCATTCACGCTGCGGTTCGGATGAGACACAAGTACCCGGGGACGCTTCGCAGAGCACGCAGCCACTTCTGGCGTGAACTCCAGTACATGATACCCAGAAGCAACAGTACACAAGTGCCTGAACTGGGGCACTTGCAGTCTTGGAAACCCTTCTTTTACCTTGGTAGCTTTCTCTGCAGCTTTTATTGGCACCGACAGGTTTCTTATTGGGCTGTAGGGCATTCCATATATGTGCTGTTGACACACACAAAAATCAGTTCCAGCCACAAAAGGACCAGCGCCCTTCCACAGTTTCTCTTACGATGTCGACAGTAAAAATGTGTAAGTGGAAGTGGAAGTGGAAGACCCTACTGCAAAGCAATAGCAGAAAACCCCAAAAAGTCAGCAAGGTCACTGTCTGCCTTGAGGTCTTCAGCACAGCTCTGCATTAGCTCTCTATCTGGGAAGTTGGCATTTTTCTCCTCTATTTCTCCCTAGAAACTTTCTATGAACATGAACACCTCACAGCCCAACTAAACTCAGCTGGGCTACAAGCATGAAGAGTCCATTTCAGTTGGAAGATGCATTTCCCCATGCCACAGCGAGATTTGATGCACGTGCTCCATTTTCAAGAGCAGCATTCGTATTAGCTCAGTTCCTGCTCACACATCAGATGTGAAAACGGATTGAAACCACCTTCCTCCAAGTGGGTGTTAAAGAGCGTTACCCCAGTACTCCAAGATTCTATGTTGTCCTACAGATTTCTTCAAGCTTTCCTTATTGTGTTACAATTAACCAAACATTCTGATGGTATGTCGGGGAGAACTTTATCACAGTGTGTTTTACTTGGAGCAGTGTACTTGTAAGGCTTAAGTAAGAGCTGAAGGAAACGATGACAAAAGCTGTTGATTAGATTTTTATCAAGACATCTTCTCTATAGCTACCTCTGATTTTCTGCATGTAATGCAGCTTTTACATCAAAACAGAAAAAAACAGGAAAAAGATGGCACACAACAAGCAGTAACCAGAAGCCGCTAGACAGTTCAATCTGAACTTGAACGAGCTGTAACCACTTTAATCTTTCTTTGAACTCAGATGGATCTTTCCACTCCCTTTCATGCTGTATGCATTGCCAAACTTTACTCCCACAATTTCACTGTCGAGTTGAGCAGCTGTCAGGAGACACAGGCAGCACAAGACCCTGCAGTAAAGAACAACCACCGGAATGAACCTGTAATCCCCAAGTTAGAGAGCAGAACAGGCCAGGTTTTATAGGAGTTAAATGTGTAGATATACACAGAAAAGTAAAGATCAAGATGACATTAGATGGAACTGAGGTTTCAAGCAGAATTTCTAGTCTCATTGTTAGATCACAAATAATTCAGAAGGAAAAAATTCTATACCAAAGTGAACACACCTGAAAGTGCAGCATCTTCAAATGAGCCACTTCCCTGTTGGGAGAAACAAAGTATGAATTGTGGAGCAAGCTGGGAAAATCTTTTCTCTGCAGGCTGCAATACTTGAGGTGAGTGTTACTGCTGACAGTAGGAGAGCAAGTACAGATTGTTATCTTTGTAGTAATGGAAGGAATTACATCCAGAGCAAGGAGTTTGGGAATTGAGAAGAATTATATTCTTGGCTCACTCTTTTTTTAGTGGCAAAAGGGGAAAAAAAGGGGGAGAAACAGCCCTAGGAACAAAGATCCTGGTTCTCTCCAAAAAGATTTGGGTCAGGTTATGGTCGTTTCGAGTCAGTTATCTAAGAACACCGGAGGGGCAAAGATTATGGGGATGAAAGGTACACTATTATACTGTTTATATGATCTGTCTTCTAATTATCTATATTGAATTCTGTAGGTAATTTTCTGAAAGATGATGCTTGCTTATTCGAACAAATTTAGGAAGTCCTAAACTGCTTTCAGGCAGCTAACATCGCCGTGCTGTTGGCTATTAGAGTACAGTTGAGTCTCCATTCCTATGCTTATCTGAAATCATTTTTTCAGGATGCCAGCACAACCGTGTACTTCTCTGGGAATGGAGCCCCCCTCAAGGGAAAATCCTGGGTCATATAACAGGAGGTGTAATACCCCTCCCGCAAAGAGCTGGCACCTACTGGCTTCGGACTCCTAACAGTCTGCTTGCTAATGCAAAGGTAAGCTAAGAGAATCAAACTGCAAATTAATTTGTGAATAAAAATCCCTTCTCCCTATTTTTATCTGCCACTTGGTGTAACCTACATACAATTTTTGTTAACTTCACGTAATTTATTTCAGGATTTAAAAATCTTTTATTAGCAATAGGCCTTTTCAGGAAAAAGATTTCATGTAGCGGGAAGTCTGTCTTGTTGTTTATATTTTTGGAAAATTGATTTTTGTTTTACAGCTAGTAAAACTCTGCATCTTGTTGAACAAGCTCTCCCATATTAGCATTAGAAAACAGACTGCCTCATTCGCTTGTTCTGTAAAGTGAAAAAATACCTCAGATGTTGACAGATGACACTTCTAGTTAAAAGCACACGTTGGGATAAAACCAAGTCAATGGAAAATTAGAAGACTGAAAAAGTCTATTCCCTTTCATTACATATTGTTGCTACCAGCATGTTAAAGGGAAGCAAGTTATAACTGGCCAATAATATCCTTCAGGTAAATCAACCCATACCTCTCATACCTGTTTTCTAGATGTAGAAATGTAGTGTCAGATGTTACCCTTCAGTAAAAAGATTGCACAACAGCTGTAAAACAGACTAGATGATGTGAATAAATACAATGGGGAGCACAGCATCCCCAGCACGCGTTGCAGTCAGTGCTACAGAAGGACTCTACGGAAGCGGCAGTAACATGCGGTGTGGTTACAGCACTCAACGGGCAACCCCACCAGCCCGGCAGGACACGTAGCCGCTACGATTGCTGGCTGCGGCTCCTACACAGTAAGTCACGCAGGAAACGTTCATGGTCTTGCAGGCAAACTGAAAATGAAGATCGATCCTACTCCGAAAGAAGGGGCTGGAGTAGATGGCCTCCTGAGGTCCCTTGCATTACCAGTTGTCTGTGCACCTGCAAAGGTGAAAATGGACTTTTGCTCTGAATATGACCATGCTTCAAGTTTTATTTATTTATTTAAAGACAGCTTCATGCTTTCTTCATAAAGCAAAATGGGATGTTATTTCTGGGAAAGCAAGGAACTTGCTGGGAAGTGCAATACAAAGGGAGGGTCTTTCTTCCCTTCATGTAACAGATTTCTAGTTCACAATGTAAACAGCTGCAGAGTTCAGGTTCACTAACCGGGCTTTAGTCAGGAAATCTGCAGATGTCACACAGTTAAGGTTTTAGATGCAGACAAACAACATACACTCTCCTAAACATCTATTAATACTCCAATACCAGCACCAGTAGATGGTGCTCAAGAATACGCAGCACCACCCAGGTGACTTGCAGCATGGACACAACCTGTGCACCAGAAATGGCTTCCTCTGACACCTTCTCCATGAACACCACGAGAAGAGCATAGTCACCGTTTCACCAGCAGTGGGTGGATGAAGTAGCCCCCCTCTCACCATTAATACCATCCAGGGCAGCAGGTTCTCACGTGGGAGCATCTCCTCCTGCCCAGGTCATGGTGCTGCCTACCTCGGTTGCACATGGGTCTCAGCTGAGAATTAACAAGATCAGGATTAGTGAAACACATCAAATGGCAACTATTGCAAACTACTAAAACAGAGGGCCACCAAAAGAGAGGTCTGGGGGGAGGCAGAGGTTGAGGCAAAGTGCATACAGAGACGTCACTAAAAGGCATGCACAACTCATCACACCTCATCTGCTGCATCAACACTGGATGAACTCGGGTGTGAAACTGGTGCATTTCAGGCCCATCTCTCACAGGCAACATTAGAAGCAGAACTCAAACAACCAAGAACCACACCAAGTTGGTGCCAAGAACCCCAACACCAGCAAGAGGTAAACCTGCCTCCTTATAACTGATGCCCATCATCCGCTCTGCAACTTGCAGCAGAAGCAATTTCCTCTGAAAGAAGCTGTGCAGCTTCTTGGGGAGGGAGGTATTTTTGCAGTGAGAAAGCAAAGTTTTTCTTTTTTAAGAAAAGTTTTTCCATAGCGTGTCTGGCTGGCCTCAAGAATGACTCCAGATGCCATGCAGTTCATCCCTGTCATCAGATCTAGTGCAGCAAATTGGTTATTCTTCCTGGGAACAGCAGTTATTGGTACCATCTTCTTGTGGTTTTAACCCAGAGATTTAATTTAGAAATTCCATTACAGAGAGAATCTGTATAGATATAATGCTCAAACTTTACTGAAGTCAACAACTTGAAAGACCTGTGTCACTTTTGTCCCAGCATTTACAGGTTGTTACAAACTAAGGCATCCAGTTTCCAAAGCTGACAGTTCTTAGGACCCCTAGCCTGTAAAAATCACACCCAGGGTTCTTTGTGTACCTTTGTTCACAGCAGGCTTCAAGACGCTTGTATGTTCAATGTCACCTGTCATTCAGGATTTCTTTTTTCAAGAAATGAAGGATCTGCCATCCTGTCATCAGTTCACATTATGGAATCTTTGGCTATGGATCAACTAGGACCAGCATTCTTCGACTTGAATCCTTGTTATGATTTTGCAGAAGGAATATTTCACTGGGAGCATTGCATTTTTAACCAAAGCATTTGGTAGGATGGCAAGAGATCAGAGAAAGTTTCTTTATATCAGCATGAAAACCTGCAGTGTGAAACCTTGTACTGCTTCCGAGTGACATTCCCTCCACAGCACACAGGCGCACAGCTGGCATGGAGCATGTCCCCCATCAAACCACATTGTTTCCTATAGTACCACTTGGGCTCTCCAAAAGGAACATCTATATTAAAAAAAAAAAAAAAAAAAAAAAAAAAAAAAAAA
>WKFP01013389.1:90372-137350 GCA_011057875.1 Pterocles orientalis
GAAAATATATTTTAAAAAAAAAAAAAAAAAAAAAAAAAAGGACGCCAAACAGGACTTTTAAAATGATCACAGTTTGGGTTTGGGTTTTGTTTGTGGAGTTTTTGTTTGGGGTTTTTGGGGGATTTGTTTTGTTTTGTTTTTTTGTTTTTGATTTCCACTTTCATACCTTACAAGGTAGGAACTTCTCTCTCTGAATTACATGGCTAATGCAGGTTTGTTTGTTTTTTTTTTTGTTAACTCATTGAATGCCATCTACAAATGTGTTCACTGACCAAACTAAAATATGGCAAATCAAAAGCCAGGTATGTTTAAAGAATCTGATGAGGGGAAAAGGAGAATGGAAAGAAGTGAGACACAGAGAAACCTGCAATTATCAATAGGATGAATTTTCTTCCCTTTTTGACAGGGATAGAGTTACCAAACCTATTATTATGTGGTCCTAATTACATATCACTCAGAAATATCTACTGACTGGGAAACACCACTAATTGTTCCTTTTTTGTTGGCATACTATCTGATCAGAGTAATTATAGAGCTGCTTCCCCATTCTCTTTTGCTCTGAAGATTTTGAAGACATATTGCTCCACAGATTGTATAGACTTTAGCATCTTGAATCTCTTGATTTTGGCTTTTGTGTTCCTCTTTCCTACCTTTTCTTCACTTGGACAGGATATTATCTACATTACTGTGTTTGAGGAAACCTATTGCAACAGTCTCAGCATCCCATCATGCTATACATCATACCTGCTACAAAAAGTCCTTGCTTTCAATCATTATGAAGTTCTTCCACTAATTTCATAAAAACTTTTGACTTCTAGGGTTATCACACATAGCAAAAACAAAAAAAACGTTTAGACCTATGAAGGGGCTTATCTGTTTAATATTAGTAGTTAGCTGATTTGCTTTGTTATACCGAAATCAAGCTTTGACTGTCCGGGACATATCCATCCATGGATGGCATGTCAGCACGTTATTTAACAAGAGTCTGCAAACATAGCTATAGGTGCCGTAGCACACACTTTTAGACAGGTCACACACCAGCACAAAGTCTAAATAGGAGCATGTGATAAAGCCCTTTAATAAGCAGGACTTTTACTGATTAAGATTTTTACTGATTTTTGCACTGAGCCCAGCGGCTTGCATTTGCATTTTAACTTAGCGAGAGGCATTGCACCATGACGGAAACATCCAGCAGTGATGAAGACCTGCAACCCCTTTTGAGAGGTTTTTCCTACCTAACTTGGCAGTTCTACGTCCACCATTTATTGCCACCTTGAATTAAGATAAATTAAATCTCCTGACATATAAACTTTTCCAGCTGCAGCGCTTCTCACCCTGACTTACACAGAAAATTTTATCCCAGCTATAGACACTGACCTTTATTCATACCCTTCAGGTCAAACCTTCTGCTCTCCTGCCATGTTTTCGCTTCTGAAATAATCAAAACAGCAAGGAAGAGTTTTATGCCAAACCAGGTTTTGCTGTAGAAATGAATCAGAATTAAAATCTCCAGCACTTTCAGGAAATTGCAATCTCCTGACTCAACACGTGTCTCTGGAAGCCACCATTCCTCTATACAATCAGATGCCTCAAAGGCTAGTAACCAAAGTTTGCTTCTACTGGAGTTCATTTATTCCCAGAAAAATTGCCATGAGAAGCCAAAGTTCAGAAGTCGCTCCATCTTTTCCCTCATCCTGTACCATGGGCTTTACAATGGATTAAAAGAAAAAAAATCTTCATCTTGTTCATTGTGCCCATCCTGTGCAAGGTTTTATCCTGCCCGGGTGCTTCTGTTCAAATACAAGTGAATGGAAGCAGCAGCAAAGAAATTCAAGAGCTTGGTTTTATAGAACAGATCTTAAAACTGGATCCAAGACCCAACCTGGTGAGGGAAAAGACTTCTTATACCATACATAGGTTGCGGCCAAGCCTTAAGTCTGGGACGACTTTGTTTATTTACTGGACCTATCTCCTGCCTAAGAAATGCCATAAATTTTCCAAGCATCAACGTAAGCTGATGATATGAAGTTCCTTTACGAAGATGTGTATCTTTGGAGCAATGAACGTATCACGTGATGGAACTGTTGCCCTGGTTACTACAGAAATTATTCAAAAACAGAGCAAATTGGTATGTAAACAGTAACACTTATCTAACCTATTGGCACAAAAATAACTGCTGACAAGTGCATTCCACACACTCCAAAGGCCCTGTCCAGCTCAAATGCACTTCCTTTTTCAGAGGTCTCCTTTATTCAGATCCTATTCCTTATTTCAGTGAAGCACTTCCCAGCATCCTAAAAGACCTCGATAACACCAACATGACCAGTATCCAGCTGCTAAAGGCATCTTTTTCCTTGGACTAGAGTTGAACACCATCCAGACATCAAACATGGAAATAATGCCCAAGAACTGCATCCCCTATCAATCTGATGTCAACAGCAGGCTATTCCTTATCAGATTAAATGCTAAACTGAGAAGACGATTGCTCAGAAGGTCAAATAACCTCAGCTTATTGCTCCTCTTGGCTGGCATTTTTAATAAAGGATTCCTGGTGTTGAAAACAATGGTCAACAGAAACAGAAATTCCTTCCCTGCCCCAGATAAGACTGGAAGAGGTCGGACCTTGTGTTCATGGAAATGAATATGGTCCCGCTATGTTCAGTGAGATAATAATCCCCGTAGGAATAAGTATGTTCAGCTGTGAATGCTTGAAACTCACTTGCACAGAACAAATGATATAAAGAAGCAACTACACAGTTCAAGACCCATCTTTTGCACAACTCCCTGTGTAAACACCAGCATGTCCTTCCAGCACCCCACACACCGGATTGCTGAGCAGCCGTTTTCATGCAACGCTAAACATATGCACACCTTGGCATTTCTTCTTCAGTTACACAGATTTATTTTTTTTTTATTTGCATGCAAAAGCACGGCCAGCTACTGCCTTGGTAACTATCATATACATCACAGAGTGCTTTTTACCTTTAAGATTGGCTGTCCTTTCAGCAGCATTTATTAGCTTTCTTTTTAAGAAATTATCTCTGAAAACAATTCCCAACTGCTTGAACTGTGCTACATTACAGAGTACTATACCTGAATTCTTTATTAATGGACTCTAAAAAACAAACTTTTCCTCAAAAATGTACCTATCTGAATGCCCCATTCCCTCCAACTCAGTCCCTTCTGAGGGCTTCCCTTCTAGGAAGGAGGATTATCTTGTTTTGTCCGTTTTTCTCCAAGAACTTACATGTGTAGGAACTAGTTTTATCTAACGAGCCAGAGAAGGGAACACCTTACCATCATGCTATGTTCTGTGGTGACCACAGGGAACTGTACGAGGCAGATGGAGCCCCAGCTGGCTGGCACAGGAAGGGACTACCTGGTCTGACGAACACCACGCGACGTACCATGCCAGCCAGGTAAAGCCCAGTCCAGCTGCTCTTCTAGCTTTACTCCACTGAGAAGCCTGCACTTGATTTACAAAACATAAAAGGCCCCTAAAAACACAACTCAGCAGGAGATATATTCTAATGCACAGCATCAGACATCAAAATTTTCCAGTGCAAGCCCCACAGAAAACCAAACCAAAACACCCCATGAGAATCTAACTGCTACAGATGTGTGTGTACTCACAGTAGGAACTTCTATAAAGGACTGACCTGGGAACAGCCACTTGTGTGCAGGGACCTTGCTACACCCACAAGCTGGGTATACATGCAGCTGGGAATGTTATTTCTGCACGCTGTGATGCACAAGACAAAATTATTAAGAAAATGTGGGCCTTGACTATGTTTTGATACCTCTGTGCCTACCTGACAGTCGCTCTCGTGTTAAAGTGAGCCATCAGGAGAGCTGTATTTTTGAGCTGTTAGAGGATTTAAGAAACAGCGTATCATAGCACGGCAGGGTTTATTAACGATCATCCTGTGCACACAAAAGTAGCACATAAAATCTAAAGGTGAAGCCCAAGTTCAGACAAACTAAGATGTTTATTTCAAGTGGATAAATTTAGACTGATGGGGTAATGAAAGGGGCATTGACAACCACTTGTGAGCTCCTTTAACATATCTATTTTCAGGAAATGTAACATCTGGTGGATACCACATCCATTATCCTATCTGTCCAACTTAAGTGCAGACAAATAATATATGTGCATGACTGATTTCCCTGCTGATGTCTTTATTATTACTTTGAGCAGATGAAATCTAGACCAGTCTTTTACTGTTACTTTTGTTTTCTGCATTCCAATGTCAAATTGCTTAATTATGTGATATTTGGTCACACTCTGTAAACATTTCTTGCTGTCATTCTAGTGCCCAGTAATTAGAACAGCAAATAGAAGACCAAGACGAAGTGCAGAAACAACAATTATTTCAATTCAAACCTCTATCAGTTCATAACCGCACTACTTACAAACACCAGAAGCAAAATCATTAATGATTTGTCAGAGACACAGTAGCTACACCTGGAACCTGCTTCCTGCGATTACTGGGCTAAGGGCAGGAGGGCCCGTTCTGATCTCAAATCCTGACCCCTCGCTCCCACCGGGCCCTGACCTCCACCCCGTCGTGTCTGCCTGGGAGAACACCATTTCTGGCTGCATTTTCGCAGCTCATTTCAAAGCCATCCAAACCTGACAAAGTAACTTCACTTGCCAGGAACTGCTCCAGCCCAGCATCGTGGACTGCCCGAGCGGTGCAATATCAGCACAGGTGAGCACGAACGCTTTTACACCCAACCTGATGCATTAAAGAGTGGGTGCTACTGTAATTAGTAACAGACAAACCAGGTGATCCTAACATTGTTCTTACAGCTATTTTCCTCGACTGGAGAGACAACAGTCTTATGTATAAGAACTACTGTCTTATCAAGGGAGCACTTGTTCTGCTTTACGGAACTTCACGTTCAGAGCATCTCAACTTGCCTAAGACAGTTTTTCCTATATGAGTAAGACCCTGAACGAGAAGAAAATAGCCCTAGGCTCCTCTTGCCTTCCCCAGTAGCTACATGCTTATAGGTTGACAGGAAAACAGCTCTTAGAAGAAGCAACTGCTTTCAAATTTTCTGATGAAACCTGTTTGACTCAAGTTTTTCAAGCTGTCAAAACTCACATTTCATAGCAACCTGTATGGAACACAAGAGCTCTTTCATTGCTTAAAATGGGGACAAACGAGCACTACCATAGATACTCAACTTTAGAGCTGGCTGACCCAGAGCAGCAGCATGCCATCGCTAGGATGCTGAGGACCCTGCTGCCCTCCCAACAGCACCCCCAGGCTGCAGACAGTATTTCTGAGCAGCACAGGAGCATTGCAGCCCGAGCCCTCATCTTGGCAGGTTGCAGGTGACACCGAGCTGCACGCTGCAATTTGCTGTCCACTCTGGCACCACCAAGGATTCCTGTGGCAGCTCTACCTCCCAAAAATCAAACTTATAAATTAAGAATACAACTTTAAAAGTGTCCTAAAAGGCAATTTTGGAAGGAATACAATGAAATTTAAAGAAGTGGGAGATGAAAGATTTTAATAAGTATTGAGAGCAGTATAATTTTTAATTGGTCCCACCACTCATTTCTTGACCATGGAACTGAGTGCCACCAAAAGAACAAGGAGCCTGAATCCCAACTGTCTGTCAGACCTCCACCATTTGCAAATAAATCTCTGGAAGCAGAGCACAAGGAGGTGGGCTGGTAACGGCAGTGGTGAAAGTGCACGTGGGTGCGAGGTGCCGAAGGGCCACTGGATTTGAGTGCTGCCATCTTTTTGGTCATCTTCACTCCCCAGACTGTTGCTTCTTCAGTACTGAGGGCAGAATGTATCAGGGGGAAGGAATCAAAAGCTAAGAAATGATGGACAAAGAAGCTCTGTGCCTTCACTTTCATCTGAGCTTTACCACGTTCCTGCTCCTGCGGACACCCCTCTTGATGCCTGCATCCTCTACCTCACTGTCAGCTTGTTAGAGTCCCCATAATGCCTCCCCTTTTGTTAGCGGGAAAAGGGAACGAGCAGACAGAGACTGGAGACAGCAAGCATGCCAGCAGCAAAAGAACACTATGCTGAGCCTCTCCTTGGATAGATACAGACACTGCCAAGGAACCAGAAGAAGCAGAAGGAGAACACTGGGCCATGTGTACACAGACGCTTTAAAACAAAGACAAGGCAAAAAAGTCAATACCTAACACAATGTTCCAGTGGGCTGACTGAAAATACTCTGACTTCCAAGCACTTAAGATGTGGGAGCTTGGAGTCAGGTTCATGGCAGCAGAATAAAGAAGGACCACCAGCATGTGCCCTGTTCTTACTGAAGGTCCATTCTTATCACAACCTTACTGAAAGCTACTGCTTCCAAAAATCCTTCTAAAACATTCCCTTCACTTATCAGCTAGTGTTAGCTACATACTGTATTTTGCCTTTCCCGAGACAAGCTATGAAAGTCAGTCCTGAAACAGGATACACTTGATCTCTCAGGGTAGATGTGTACCTCCAAACACACCTTTCTTTACAAGATTGAGAGAGTGAAGTAACAAGGCAGAAAAGGAAAAAAAAATCTTAAAGCAATTCCTCCAGTGGTGCCCTAATTCATCCCTTCACCATCAGCACAGAGGTACATTGCTCATACTCTTCCCTCACAAACAGACGCTTTGGAACAGGACTCGGAAGCCCTGAAGGACAGGGTTGTCACTGCCCTAGCCAGAGCAGGTTGCAACGACAAACCTACTTAACAAGAGCTATCTACAAACGGTCCACATTGTAGACTGGCAATGTCATCCACGACCTACCCGTAAGACATACCACCCACACAATGGACCCAACCTAATTTGGGACCGAGAGAAGGTATATCTCAGTGCAAAACGGGAAAGCCCTTCTCCAAGCAACAGAGAAGCAGCTCCTTCACCACCAAACCACTCCACCATGCAATATGGTGGCACTGACGAAGCATCACAAACCTGGAACCCACATGGACAAAATATTGGAATTCAGAATTCCAGAATGCCAGCCAATGTCTTCATCCCAGTCTTTCCCTCCAGGCAGTTATTTTGACAATGCCCAAATGTCCAACTGACTGTGCCCTCAGGACTGGAAAGACTTAGCCTCATGTTGCAAACTTGCCATGTATCTTAAATTTATTTTTCTAGTTTTTCCAAAACTTCGGTTCACTGTTACCTCAACTCCTCATTTGAGGAATTTGGAAACTTCAGGGAAGATATATTGATAATTTAGAATATCATAAGTCCTCTTTATGAATTTATATAGCATAATCTTAACTTTATGAATTATTTTCATCATCTATTTAAGCCATTAAAATTACTCGAGTGTGTTATATGACAAGAATAAAACTAAAGACTAGTTTTCAAAAATGGATCACAAATGTCCAGGTTGCCTGGTATTCCTCAAAACATTTTTAATTTTGAAATAGTCTGAGAAGTGCTACAGGAACAATATAACCTCTGCACAGGTAAAGTGTTACTGAAAAAAGAAATTAAAAAAAAAAACCAACATGCACTGAATGTTGCAAGAAATCATGAGGACACAAGGTTTTGAAACAGCAAAACAAAAAATTGGCCAAATACATAAATACATGTACATGCGTGTCATTACCAAGACATCTAGTACAGCAAAAAGTCAGCTAAGTCCCCCCCTTAATTAGTAATGTGCATGGAATGTCATTTTGTCAGTCTCAATGAGACGAAAGGCAGCACGTGCACAGAGATGCTATTCTGTGAACCCAGATGCTTCAGACTCTGCTTCCAAACTCTAACAGGGGTCAGCCTTTGATCTAAAGTACAAGTGCATTACAACAGTTGGACTCTTACTCTGATGCAACAGCCCCCATTTCCTCGCTTCATCTGGAAGCCAAAACAAACCTGGGGGATGAATACGACTATGTCAAGACACACACATACACAAACCCACACCAAACACGAGCTGAACACTGCTCTCCAGAACCATTCTTACTCCATCCCACCCCCAATTGCTCGCTCCTTCCATATGAAGTTGCTATGGTGATGATAATTATTCTTGATCAGCAGGATACAGTAATTATTGCAACAAAAAATCACGTAAAGCTTGTCACTACATGTGCGAGACAGGGATCGTCTCTTCAATTACGCACCCTTCTCTGCCCTCCCCCAGCTCTTAAGGTAGGGTGTTGGTTTTTTGTTACAATTATGTAGTAAAAGATAAGAAATTCAATTATTTCTTGCTAATATCAACTTTGCCAGAGATGACTGGCAGGTGCTAGCAGCTGTTCGGATGACTCCAATAAGGCAGTGTCTGATCATTTCCACAACAAAGGAAGTAAACAGGATTTGATCCGAGAGAATTTATTGCAAAAATTAAATGGCTGAGTATTTCAAAACACATTCCAAAGTGTTTTAAATAGTGGCCTAAAGGTTTGCAACCAGCAAAGTCCCTCCCTTCTCCTGTTTGATGCTTAGTTCCTAGATGCAGTATCTGAAACTCAGGAGAAGAGTCCCCGTAGTCCCAGCTCACACGCTGGCTGCAGCTCCCTGCTGGATGCACTTGCAATCAGGATGGTGCCAACACAGCAGAAACCCCAGGTCTAGAGTAGCACAAAGGAACCCAACTCCACTCTTACCTGATCAGCTCCACAGCAACTTCCCCTAAGACTTGTTTACTCCCTATTTGTCATTTTAATTGGTAGACCTTCATTTTCAAAGTAGTTGCAAAAATGATACAATTGATGGGGAGAGCAACATGATATCAATATTCTGAAGACATCCATCACAAATACTAATCTTATATACAACTATACATTGAAGCCCTTCTGGAAATCAATCTTCTCTTTTGCGTGCCTAAGCACACATGAAATGTTAACATATACATTTATACAAACCCACTTTGCTCTAGGTTATCCGCTGCATGTTGAGCTGGAATAACCACCGACGGGCTGAGTCACTCTTGACTTGACTAACTTTTGGGCATTCGATACTTTGGGTATTGCTTACAAACTATGTCAGACATACTGCCCAAATGTTTCTATCTCCCTTGAGACCATAAACTGCGTCCTTTCACTACCCGTGGATCAGGTGGAATCTGTCTAAATTGCATTTTACAATAGCTTGTTTCATCTCTACATTTTGTCACTACTTCAAAAGAAGCAGAGGGAAAACAATATCACACAATATTGTCAGAAGGTCGTAGGTTGGACAATAGCATAGCAGAAATCAATCAGCGTTTCAGTAATGCAGTAAAAAAGTTGTTTATGCTAGTGTAAGATCTGCTGAACCAACAGGTTTTAAAATATTGCCTTAGGAAGGTAACCGTGGTTTTTTTAGTACCTATATGACACAATCTTTTGTTATACTTCTATATGACATAATGTTCTGTAGTCATTAATATGGGACTAATCTTACAGGCATCTCATCTGCTCTTGATGGAATGGGAGTGGGGCCAGATTCTTAAGTATGCAAAAATCCAAGAAAAAGATTTATCTGTCTATCAGCATGTATTCATTACACTCAAATTATTATTTGCTCACTATGAGTGTAACCAGCACTTCACAAGGTATAGAAACGAGACAGCCTCTCTCGAATAGGCATGGTAGGTTTAGGGAAAAAAAAAAAAAAAAAGAATTCTGCCTCTCTTGAATGTAAGTCAAGGTTGAGATGCTTGCAGTCGAGGGTCTGTACAGGGAATGCAACCATGGTTTTTCTCATATTATAGGGGACAACAGAAAGGGAAGTTGGTAAATTGCCTGCCAAATGCTTTCCACAGGTCTGTTGGGTTCATGCATTTGGCCAGTTGCAATTTTAAAGTCTGATAATTACAAGTTTCAAAGCAAGGTAAACTGGAATTTTTGATAAGGATCTTGGAACCAGGACCCATGGTGTATTGCCCACTTACCGTGAGCTTTCTCCATGACTTTGACCACACCACTGAGGCTTAAATTTGAAGTCCAATAATTTGAAGGTTTTCAACTTTGGGAGGCTTTGACAAGACCCCAGATCTTAGTGCTGATGCCCAACTGCCAAGTGAAATAAGGTCTATGTCCCTCTTGACACCTTACACATCTTAAACAAAAGAACCACCTGAATGTTCAGAAAATACTGTGGAATCACTTTAGACACAAGCTATCACAGCGTGAATTCAGCATCACCTGAACCAACAGATGTTTGTCTTTTGGGCAGGCTGACTGCTAGGAGCTTCTGCTGTGTCTTCAAATGACATTTCTCAATGAGTTACCCAAATCTAAACTCATACTTACAGCTAGTTTCCAAAATGAAGCCAAATACCACCATGACCTGAAGCCTTTCCTTCATTTTGCTGTTTGTTGCCATCTCAAGTTACAACGAATGCTCTGTTTTCAGGCAGTCTAGCTCAAGAAAAACAGTGTTCTTCTTATCAAAGAAATACAGATTTATTTTGCACACACACCCTAGGTCACGCTGGCCAATTAACAGCTGCTTGGCTAACGTGCCTTTTTTTTTCTTCCCCTAGCACATCTTATTTTCTGAATTTTCCTTCCAGCACACCATAAAGGCGGTGGTCAGTGTTTTCCTTTCTATGTGAAGTATGCAGACCTCTCTGCCCCAACAAGACAATGTTTCACTTGTTCACCTTCCGAAAGGGATGGCTGGAAGATGCACCAGCCTTCCGCAAGGAGATCAAAGAGCCACTAAGACATGCTGGTCAAGAATTTCCCTTTCATCTGAATATATTGTTTGTGACCATATGCCATTCTTAAAGGGTGAAGAAGGTTTCTAATCATTGCAGGAAGAGCACTCAGAGATGACAGCAAGAGGAAAGATTACGAATTGCTTACAAGCAGCCTTATGTACAGGAAGAGCAGGTTACATATTTGAAGTAAACTGGATATAGGCTTGAGCAGCAACAAAAAAATAAGAATTCATTGAACATGAAAGAAAATCATTAAGCACTGTTACTTCACGATGTTACAGAGGTTGTTTTGTTCCCACTGTAAGTATTATACTGCTAGATATGCAACTTGGTTTGCACTTCCAAGAATTAACAATGCACAACAATAAAAGGACTTAAATTATTCGCCATACCCTTAATAACTCTGCTGAGCCAGAGAATCACTGAATTCACAAAGCAAAGCTGTGGAAGAAAATTCACCGATGTTCTAACAAATCGTATTATAGAGAAATTGCAAATGAGACAGAACTTTCTAAACTGCAAAAAAAACCAAAACCCAACAAACAAAACAAAACAGAACACTAAATGTAAAGCTTCTTCTAGTACCGCTTTTCTTTTAGTTTAGCAACTCAGCGTTGAAACATTGAACTGAAATTTGCCCACGTTTCACTTTGTTGTTAAATAATCTCACAACAAAACAGCCAAGCTCCATCTACGACTTGTTTGCTTTACGGATGTGTCCTTTATCCCTTGAAGGCATCTGATAAGATTCCTGTAATTGAAACAATTGGAATAAAGATTTTTTTCTTTTTTTATTTCTACTTTTCTACACTGTGGCTGTGCTGAAGGAACAACCAGTGAGGAGCACTGAGCTTGGCAAGACCGATAGCCATGCACCCTCAATGCGGCAGGGCTGGAGCCAACAGCAAAGACGATGAGGAACCCCAGCAGCACCCACTGCAGCACGAGGATCCCAGAGCCTGAACTGAGCCCTGCCACGCCAGTACCCACGGCGGACGGCCCAGCAGCCAGCAACTGCAGAGGTCTGTGACACCGCAAGGTATCTGGACTGAAGTATGTTTGCCCTCCAAGAATTCCGGCTCATTCAAATCCTTCAAGTGGTTCAAGTGCAACAAATGTACTGAATGAGGGCTAAGAGCAAGGGCTGCTGCATGCCTGACCTCCCCAGGAGGGGAAGAGGGAAAATCCTTGTGGTTTCAGAGGTCCCCTGAGGCCAGCCCTGTCCCACAGTAACATCGTGCCAGTAGCCTAAAGCTACAAGCTCCTCTAGATTGTTGCTACTAGTGAAGTTGAGTGAATAATCGGCGAAACACGCTAAATCTCAAGAAGCAGATGGACCTGCTATGTGTAGATAAGCTGCATCATATTTCTGTCCTGGTCTATTTTAATAGTCATATTTTCACTAAAACAAAATGAAAATAAGCAGTATTAAGTGCAAGTATCTCCTGTATAAATATTTATCTAAGGAAGAAAAAGTGTCCTTCTGTGCAACCACAGGTGCATGGACACACACTCAACACCAAATTCCATAAAATAGCCTTTGGACAAAAAGCTGAGCAGTGTTTGGACAGATGGCTGGTTTTTCTGTAAGTGCTTCATTTTACTTCTTTTGTTTTTTTTTCAAGGGGAGGGTGCTATACTGGAGAAAAGATAATCTGTAGCACACCTCTTTAATTTAGTATTTTCCATGAACTATCCAAATAGGAGTTTACCATCCTCCATGAATTAACTGCAACGTCACTTCAGACACCCAGGGTAGATTTCACAGAACACACATCGCACCAAGCACAAGCTGTGGGAGTCCCGCTTGCAAAGCAGCGACTAAGAAAGCTGAAAGCCTCAGGGGTCCAAAACTGAAAGACTAAAGAGTCCCATAAAAACTGTGAGAGGCATATGAGGGGGGAAGAAAGAAAAAAAAAAGAAAGAAAAAAAGGCTTCAGTGAAAAGTGTCAGTGAAATCTGAAATAGAGGAAAAAAATTCTTTCAACTACTGTAGCTAGCTGAGGCAAGTTCCTTGGTATTTCTTAACTGGGAAGATTCTTCCCTTTGGCTATATAGCAACTCGTGCCTACAAGAGGGGAGAAAGCTGATAACTAGGATTAGGTGAACTGGTTTAGATAAAGAACTGACTTGAACCTCTGCCCAAGGTTTGAACCCAAGGCTTGCTTTTAAAACCAATATTAGGAGGTAATTTTTCTCCTTGCCTTTTTTCCTTGCCCCCCTTCTCCAAACCCTGTTCCAATTTCACCAGAAATGGAAAAGAAGATGTGCTACGATCTTGTATCCCTAAGAATGTTCTTCTTTGATTTGACAGGCCTGTAAATCCTGCAGATCCTTTTCAGGCTCGTGATTTTCCATATTTGAGAGATTTGTCTGAGAGCAGAGCTCAATCACGCTACTTGAAAGTGCTGGTCCCAAATCACAACGCCACCTCTGTCTCATCTTCTGCTTCTTCTGTAGCCAGCTAGACTTTATCACCATGGAACCTTTGGATAAGACCACTACATAACATAAAAAATGGGAAAAAAAGAAAGGTTTTTGAAACCTACTAAGGATGAGATCCAGGCAATATCAGATAAGAAGTAATTTGGATGTCAGCTGTACACACACAGCACAGTGCTCTCTCTAGGCAGCACACTGTGACAAGCGAGCCAGCTACAGGAGGAATTTTGCCTGTTGCCACACAGTTGCTGTTGCCAGCCATAGCTGCTTTTTTTTTTTTACCCTCTCCTTCCAGTATTCTGTACAAACTGCCCATGATTTAAGAATATATATGCTGAAAGTCCAACTACCACCAGCTTTGTGATGTTAAAGCACAGGCTGTTGGCAAAGTGATAGTGAAAGATCGTTCAGCACTTAAACCGCATAATTGTTCTCAGAATAACATTTGTTGGGATATTTTTCCCCTCAATGACTTAGAAAAGCATCATATTTCTGCTGCAAATCTGCTCTCTCAGTTAACACAGTGCCATCAACAGAAAGTGGATCTGTCTCTCCTCATGCCCCTATTACCTCTGCCTGTGCTTTGTCGCACCAGAACTCCAGGTAGCACGGCATTCAGGCTCTGAAAGCAGCCAGAAGCAGGGGTTAAGTAGTTTCAGGAGGGGATGTACTAGGAAGAAACAATTAGTTTAATATCATTACCTAACAGATACTCATCTCTGGAACTCACATTTTTGTAATGCCTGTGTCAAAAGTGTCATCTATATTGCCCTGTTTAAACTACTCAAAGTGGACGCTCCATTCAGGAGGCTGTCTACCGGCTTTTTCAACTCTGCTCCTTCTTTCCAATACACATCACCTGGCTGTTAGAGAAATTCGATTGCATCTTTATCATGGATTTTCCATGTTGCGAGCAAGTACAGGCTCCCCAGGCTTCTCCTGCTCCTTATCTCCCAGCCCGACAAGGCAGGACACAGGCTGCGCTGCCACGCACCCACAGCAGGGCTGGGGGACAGGGAAAGCCGCAGCCGCTGGAGCTACCTGCACAAGCTGGGAATACTGATGGGAGCGGCGAAGAGTCTTCAGTGGAGATGTCACCATGAACGATAAACATTTTCCCAGGAGAAAAGAAATAACAAGAGCCCATCAAATGGGAGAAGGGCAACAGTGTGTGCTGATTTTCAAAGGTTTATATCTCTGTTCTCCATCTCGGCTCAGAGTCATGATGGTAAGATGATGTTTTATGGTTTCTTGAAAGGTATTTGGTGAAACTTTTCAAGCATTGGCAAAGAAACAATCCATTAACAGGCCAACTAGTTTCCAATATAATTTTGCCTGAGTAACATCTACAGGAAAGCAGCAGCTACCTCACCCTAAAATTGCTTTATTTGAAAAAAAAACAAACCAAACACCTTCCACGTAAAAAGGACATAACTACATTCGATGAAGTTTCCCTTTTAATACACCTAGTTTTCTTTGGCTACTTTATAATTGTGATGCTATATAGCATCACAGAGTTGCTTTTTCAAAAGTTTTGGGAGTGCAAGAATTTCAGCGCTAATGCAAGGAGGGCGATTCCTTAAAAACATTTCTCACACATACCCTGATTTTGAAATGTGAACATTAAAGACGGATGAATCACGAAGAAACGTGGGTAGGCAAAGGATACGACTGGAAGCCCTCTGCATGGTAAAGTCTGCCTCTGGAAAGTGTTCTATCTGGCCATCTCCAAAAGATTAAGGAGCCAAATGGGAGTGGAACGTGGTGTTGACAGGACTGTGTTTGGCCACCTAAAGTCTCCAAAAGCAGGTTAGATACTTTGCAGATGCACAGAACAGCTCAGAAATAGGGGAGTATGAAAGCTGGTCCTGTATCACAGGGATGCTGACCTTACCAGCAGCTTTGGAAGCAATCTGCAGCTCGTATGCTGTACTGCTGCTCTCTCAGTGCTCTAAACCCTAAAGCCTCTGGAGAGGTCCTGGTATTCAGAGATTCTTAAAGCATGGGGGTCAGGATGATATGCTTCATCCAAAAATGTTAAGTAATCTGGCACTTTAGGGGCTTCTGTAGCCACGGCATTCCCTGAACTGTATGTAGACTATGTATCAATGTAACACATGAAGCTGTTACACGTTTGACAAGTTTCTTGAAAGCATTTAATCAGTTAGCCCAAGCCCTGCTGACGGCCTCCAGAATCACATGCTGAATGCGGTTTAAGAATACTGTCCTCTAAAGCTGCACCATGTGTATTTTGAGAAGGGAAAAAGTTATTTAGTATGTGATCATAAGCTTTGGAAAAATCAATAACGATGCCAGTCAGGCATCAAATATCTATTTGCAGATAGTCTCTTTTCTAAAGCCAAGTGGATGGTATCAACAAAAAAAATCCTTAAACAAAGTATCCATTCCTGCTCAATTATTCTTTAAATATTTAGCCAATTTAGGAGAAAGGCAAGATCAAAATGGAGGATAATCAATATAAGCTAACACAAGGCTCAAATTTTATCTGCCTTCTCCTGTTTATCTTCCAAAATATCAGAAGATGTTGAACTATGGTTTAAAAATGAGCATACTTAACATACAGTCAAATGAACAATAACCAGCTGAAACAAGCTCTTCAGCCCATTCTTTTAAAATGCAACTAAAGTGTAATCCCAGTAACACTTAACATTCATTTGAATATGAAAAGATTTCAGGCTAAAGGTGCTAATAAGAACACCCCACACTTCAGATTTAAACAGACATGGCAATTTGTATTTCAATTAAAAAAAAAATCCTTGTTCAGTCTTGGGGAAAGAAATACAGTGTAGGAGTGAAGGTATCATTTACAGTACTTAGATGCACACATTTTAGCATCACTAATGCAAACCATGCTTCAGGAAGACAATTTAAATTGCCCTTCAAAAGGCAGAAAAAGGAACATATCATTAGCATGACACCTCTCAAATGCATGAAAGGTTGGTTGTGCTACATAAAGTTGCAGGTAAGTTTAAATGAAAAAATACATTCTTCACTTGGTGATAAGGAAAATGTGGAAAAAGAAATGCCGGTGTGACAGACTGTCTTCTGCTTTTTCTCACTCTTGAGATCTGACAAGCTCCAAATGGAAGTTGTATTATAATAAGGTTGGAATCATTTACCTGTTGGGAATGCAGATCACATATTCGCCTGTGCTTTACTATGGAACCCCCCTCAAAACCCAACTGATCACCAGCACTGCTGCTTGTCCTTTCATTTCTCGTGAGCCTCATCAACATCTTTTGTCTTGTCAAAGTAAATTTTAATTGCTACATGATGAAAATTTTTATGATGCTGCCAGATGTAACCTTGGTTCCTGCACACAGAAGGCGGCACTGCAAGAAACCTAGAATAAGTTTTGGAAATAAAATCCTCCAGAAAATTCAGTTTTAACTGTCTTGATTGTTTTGTCTGATTAAACAATTACCTGCGTTTATCTAAGTCAGTAGGAAATCCAAGCAGAGCACTCATTCCCTTTTCAATTAACTGCTTCTCTCATTTTCAACTCTTCAAATCAGTTTAATTAATAAATAGGTACTTCTAATAGGACACTAGCAAATTTGTCCCAGCAAAATCATGTCTGTAGCATATATGAACATTTGCTTTAATTATTAGAAATTCTCACTACAGGACACTGCAAACTTGGGAAAAAAGTCAAGAGCATAAATTGCAATGAACATATCAGCATTACTCATTTTTCTCATGATATAACCCAATTGATCTATCTTGTTTTAGATTTGATCATCATAGATTCAGGGCACATTTTTGCTGAGGCTGTTCGTGGAAGTCACACATTCCATTGGTGTTCTCAGGAAAAGAGGATAACATTTGCTGTACAAAAATTAGTGCAGGCTGTTATGGGAACACCTTAAGCAATTCCATGGAAATCTTCATGAGCGGCCAAGCCAAGCTTTAGGTTACAAAGGGGAATGATAAAGGTTAGCACTTCTGAAAATATGTTGTGGAAACAAAAAAACTGCACAATAAGCGCTGCAATTCTTCTTAGGAGCCAGAATAAGAAAAAAATTGAAGACCGTAGATTGATTCTAATATTAGGTTTACTGATATAAAGTTCCTAAAGCATAAAAGTTGCTAAAACCTTCCCTGTCTTTCTCATGTATATCTACTGATTCGATCCTCTCCACAAAGCTGGGTCTGAAACAGAAGAGATGGCTGCTACTTTCCTTTTTTTTTTTGATCAGCTTTTCTTTTCCTGCAACTTTTATGCTTTTGCCATTGTTCAAAAATATCTTCTAAAATCTGATGTAATAAAGACAGAATTACATCCCTAGGCCCTCAGAAAGATCAATAAGCAAGTTAATTTCCTGAGTGGCCATACAGCTCCCGGTTTGTAAGAGAGAAAAAAGGACTAAAGGACACAGAAATATGGGCTCAGAGAGAAACAGCTCCAGCAGCAAATCTGATTCCCCGCAAACACAGACGCCTGTGATGTTCATGCTAGGTAGAGTCCCTTCTCCCTTCACACTAAGACAGATCCACATCTCTCAGAAATAAGCAGCAAGTGTCCCATTCCTGGGCAGCACCTTTTGGGACCCACAGTGGGGGATATTGGGAAGAAGAGACATCGACAAGGGTTTTGCCTCCCACCTCCCCATGGCATGGCCTAACGCAATACAACCTCACCTGCACTGTACTGCAGCCACGTACCTCCTGTTCGGACTCACTCCTTCTGCCCTCATGGACACTCCTAGGAACACCAGGCCACAGAGAAAAGAAAACTAATCACAGAAAAAGGGAACGGTCACTCTGGTGAGCAGTCACTCTTCTGTCCTCACACCAGACCACAAACAGGTGCCCACAGGGAAAGGCACTAGAAAAGGGGAAGTTGGTCAAGTCCTTTTTATGAAGATACTCCTGAGCTTTCCCACCCCTACAAAACCAGCTGCTCTTCTCCATCCTCAGCTAAGAGCCTGCTCATGCAACCCTTCAACAACAAACTCCATCTGGGTCTTGTTCACTTGAGAACTGGACTAAGAGCAACTGCAGAGAGCAGCCAGCACATCCCCACGTGCGATCTCAGTGCTGTCTCAAACAGAAGCACACCACTCCTCTAACGCGACTCGCCAATACCTCCTGCCTGTCTGTCCAGTGACCCTCTTGACTCAAGGGAGGGCAGCCCTACGTGCATTACAGATCACAGTGGCCAGACAAAAAGGTTTTACAGCTGACGTGTTTTTACTGCCAGTCTTCAATGTGTCGACGCTATCACTGTTGCCTTGCTAACCCAGCACAACCACCAGACAGAAGACATCAGTTGCGTAACTGCTACCATGACTAACTTGCTATTGTTATACTATAACTATACTATAATCTTGCCATTCCATTTAATCAGAAGATTTCCCATACAAATTGCAGTTTCATGTTCAGTGAAAGAAAGTGTGAAGACAACACTATTTCCTTTGTCTATTATGGGGAACCTAACACAACTGCCAGCAAACCATTAGCTCCTTTCACAGTTATAGGGCCCGTCTCAGATCAGTTCAGATGGCTCTCAGCAGCCAGCTCTATCTTCTGCATCAAACACTTCTTGCTGTCTTTCCTTTTCCTTCTAGATTAACGATAAAGTAGAATGGGTCAAGTCTAGTAAGAATGCTTTAGAAACACATTCACTCAATGATTTCTTCCTAGTTCATAGTCAAAGGTCTCATTTGAGCAGATTTTAATCCAACTTGAATGCACAAATTCCTTCCACTGTTCCATTTTAAGCATGGAACCCCAAATGAACTGGTATTTCCTCCTAGGTATCCGACTAACAAAGCCTGTGATAGCACACAAAGCTCATACCGAGGTGTCATTTTCCTCGAAGCCACACTGATTGGCTGACACAAACATTCATGTATTCAGCTACATAAATAATGTATTTTGTGTGTGACATTCTCCACCTAGCAGGTTTACAGCTCCTTTTGTCAGTCAGTCGGTATATTTTTTTTTATATAAATTCCTGGTGCAACTCCAGAACTTCCCAGTTTTCCCACAGCTGGGGAGGGTGTGAGAATTGGGAAACTACACCCCCTTCCCCAATAACAGCAGTTTACAAACTTCCTCAAGCAAGGAAGTTAGGCAACTCCAAGCTTTTGGATGTCCAGCACGTAAAGACGCTGTGTTATCCTTGCTTTTTAGCACCATTGCTGTTTCCTGCTAGAAGAGCAAGCACTCCACTGTCCCACTACATGAACACATAATCTGTTTTTCCTGCTGAGAATTACAACCTACCTGTCTGGATTGTCAATGATCCGATAGTAGTACTGTAGTAGTGGACTAAAGTATGATCAGAATTTATTTTGTTCCTAACACTCTCAGGAAAAAGGGAGTTGACTTTATCGTCACTGGCCCCATATTACGGCTTGTGTCCTTTTGCTGCCCCCGGCAGTCCTTCACTAACATCAGCCTCTTTGCAGCCACTTTCATTTCCCTTTCAGCTTAGGATGCCTCCTCACTTTAAAGGCAAAAAAAAGATCATCAGGGTTATTTCTCTCCAACAACAACTGAGTGGCTTTCTAAACACCTGTTACAGTATTGTTAAACAACTCCCTACCATCAGTTGGGTTTTTGTGTCAAGCTTGCCTTCTCCTCCTGGATTTGGCTTACAGTTACTGCTCCTTAAAAAACCTCCTTAAAGGTTTTTGATGCAGGAGGGAAAAGAGAAGACCAAGACTGCAGATAAGGGAGAATAACACTGGGAGTCGTAATGTAACGCACGCATCTAACACAAGAGAACTTTAAACTCATTTTGCCTCCTTTGTACCAGGAGGCACATTGATTGTCTCTCTCCAGGCCGGTGCCCTGCAGCACTGCAGCAAGAAATGGGGTGTGGGGAAGGGACAGGGTTGGTAAGGGAAGGTTACTCACTCTCAGGGCTGCTGGCTAATAAGAAGGTTCATTTTTCCTGCGCTGCAGTCACTAAAACTGACTGCTCAGCTAAAGACACCAGGCTTCACGTAACTCACCTAACACCCAGAACCAACAGGACAGATACCGTCACAGAAAAGTGTTAAGAGTCTTGTCTACTGATAGTTATTACACTTCTAGCCCTACCAAAACATGGTTCTCACTTGAGAGCTGTCTGGAGCACACAGCAGTTAGTTTCCCACATTTGTCTGCAGAAGGGAGACTTCTAGAAATCGCCATAAGTATGCTTCAAGGACAGAACCTAGTGAGTGCTGAAAAAACCCACCATGTTAAATTTAAGGTAACACAGCTTCTGCACGGTTGCCTTAATTTTCGGTTTCATTTTTTCAAGGTTCAAAAGTAGTATATCAGAAGTTCTAAGAGTAACAAAATCTGCTTTAACGGGCTTTTCGTGTAAAATGTAATATGTATAAGCTTTCCTAAGCAGCCTAAACAAAAGTTTACATTAAAAGATATAAGAGATATAAAACTATGCTCAAATATTTTTATTTGTCTAACATATGAAATAAAACAAGTTATAGCAAAGCATGAAATCTGATGAGGATTCTACCTTAAGGAAAAAAAAATTGTCTTTTGTAATAATAAATAGTTGGACCCAGCACATTGCTTTAGCGACATTGTTCCCTTCCAGACAAGTCTAAACTGTTCAACATTATGAAAACTCTGCCTATTGCTTTGTACCAGAAAATTTATTACCCCCAAATCATTTACAACAGACAGCATGCATTCCAAAACTGATTTGTTACTTTAGGCCACAACAACTCACTTTCAAAGCTTAAAGAATCCATTATACTGTGCAAAGGAAAGAGCATGAACAAGACACACATTAGAGATGAGTTTAAATGGAATTCCATTAAAAAGTTTAGATTGAGAAAGCCTACAAACATGGCCATACAATTCATCTGAAGCATTCTTGGCACAGCAGGCTGGGGAAAAAAGATTGAATACAATTTTTATTTCATAAAGTGTGCAAACATTTGTCACAATTTCAGCAACCTGCTTTCTTGGTTGGGAGAAGGAAGCAAGCCAGTTAGAGAAGTTAAATATGATTAACACAGGAACTCTTCTGTTTGGGAGATGTTATTACCTGCTTACAGAGTACATGCCATTTATTTTACTTTGGTGCAGTGCAAAACATAATATGTGTGTCCAGCACTACTCTGTTTCTATGATTTTGTTATAAGCAACAACAGGCACTTGGGTCAGTGGGAGCTATTTGATTAAAATAAGTTTTCCAGCTATGGAGGCCACTGAAATTTAACAACTGCTTCCCTGGTCTAATGGGTTTTCCCCAAGATCAGAGAGCATTATTCCTCAAGATGCAAAATCAACTCAAAGAGAGTAAGAAACCACAGAAGTCACGCAGAACCCTAACCCCACACACACAGTTTTCTCAAGCTGGGTTGTGAAGGGGCTGTGGGAGGCTGGTGCGGGTGCAGCGCCCTGGTGCTCACGGCAAAGAGTGCAGGGCACTGAACAGACTGTAAAAAGGTGACACAGAGGCTTGTGTCAGCTAGTGCTGGACTCTACTCTGGCACCAGGCTGAACATCTGCATTCAAAGATCAAAGAACTTACGCAGAAAGGCAAGATTTAGAAAGTAACCTACACGCTTTGATTTATAGTCTCTTTAATCACAAGAGGCAACTCTCAGGATTTTTTTTTAATCACTGCAAATTCACATCATAAAGAGTCTTTTTGTACTAAGTTATCACCAAATTTAAAAGGTAGCATAGAAACAGCTTAGAGCAGTGACATTTGATTAGCATTTTAGAGTCCTGTATTTCTCCAAACAGCGGCATACCCAAACCACTCAACCTGGGCTTTAAGTTGTGTGTTATTCCATGGGACCAAAATACACGAAACTGCTTTGAAAAGAACACAAAAACAACCAGCACAACAGCGAGTGCCTGACTGTAGGTGCTGAGCTGCCTGCCAGGGTTAGCCCACGACAGGAGGTAACCAAGATCTGTGGGTGACAGCGTTGTTCCAAGTTTAACACGTCGGTGTTTGCAACTTACTTTTCTATTCAAAGCCATAGGACAAAGGAGCCCCAGCATCACAGGGTCTGGCTTGGTGTTTTCACAAAGATGATCCTCTTAACCTGCACAGGGACCGATCAACATACAAACTGAGTTCCTTTATCCACCGTCACTCTCTACCTGGAGCCGTGTTCTAGGGATCCATCCCATAATTGCTACTGATGGAAATTGCTTTTTTTTTTTGAGTTGTTAAATATCTGTTCTTCCTTTAGCTTAAACAATTCTCCTTTTTTATTTTATCCAACACGCATGCCTATTTTACTTTTCAGTTCTCACTTGAAATATTGACTGTAAAAAAACCCCAAACTGGTCAAAACCAATCCAAGCTATTCTGAGCACGCAAACTGCAGAATGAAGGACAGAGTAAAAGAAAGCATCATTATCTAACGTTTAAACCATATCCTTAAAGCTACCATGTAAAACCTGGGTCTTCTGTGATCTTTGTCCAAGAGAAATCACCAGTGACCGTACTAAGATGTCTTTAGGCGTGCAGATTGCAACGTGATGTGAACAGGTGCCTTCATACCACATGGAACTGACTCTGGTCCAGGTGAGCACTTACATTCACTACCAGCCAGAGGGGCTACTGAAGGAGCTTGTATCCAGCTGAGTTCTTCTTTCCTACAGTAATGCTGCTTCGTAGGGAAGATAATACACTCTCAAAGAAAATTACTTGTTTGTTCGTAACAACATATTTCTATTTTTGTGTTTGGATCAATTGCCCAAGTTCTAAAAACCACTCCTAAACAAGGGCAAGTTATGAATTGCAGATTGACTCAGAAACAGGAAAGCGAACCAAGTCTAAGCCCAGAACACCCATTCCCTGAGTTCTGCAATCCAAACATTGCAATTCAAGCACATGCAGCGACACAAAATGCTACTAGAAAGCATCCAAATCTCAGCTAGTATACACCCGACTGCTGCTTTCCAGCTCATCTCTGCAGAAAACCTCCACGAGGTCAGATGAGGAAAACGCAGCAACGCTTCCAATAGAAACACAGCTTCCAGTTCTTACTTGCAATTCGTACTGTCAGGCGTTCCACACACCCCCTTTAGCTCCGTGACTAATGCTGAGCTGCAGTTTGTAAACTAGGAGTCAAAAGAGCATGTTTCTAGTTTCAAAACCAAACTAGTCCGTGGAGCTTTTTCACTTCTCTGTAAGCAAGAGTCTGCTGGCGGGGAGGCGGAGATCAGCACCACACAGTGCGATAGCACAAGGATCACTCATCAGCCTTTGCTGCACCAAAGCCCAGCTAACGCTAGGTGTTGAAAATCCGGGTTAAAAGGCCAACTTTTAAAGTCCTGAAGGGGTCGGGTTTTTTTTCCACCCTGATTTTTCCTTCACATTTCTGGTCACTTAGTACTGTAGCAGAATAATGAAAACAAGAAGTTTTGATTACAACCTTGGAAAATTATTTAATGAGACAAGCAAAAAATGCTTGTAGCTCACCACAGTCAGCTCTGGGTACCGAAAGCTCTTGTACAACTGGCTCTCTTGGTCCCTGCGAGACTGTTGGGCTACATTCTCACTAAATACATACGCACAAAGCAAAACTTTCAACTGCAGGTACACGCGAGCACTGTGGCAGTAGAAGGGACCAATTTAGAGGATGCTGAAATACAATTACATCATCTATCCATTAGAAGGATGGTCTCTGCAGATCCCAGAGAATTCAGCAGAGCATTAGAAGCCTGTCAAGGCTGACCACACAGCAACCAAAGAGAAGGAAGAAAAAAAACACCAAACCACAGCAAAAAAAACTGAAAAAAAAAGATTTCTAGCGTCCTTTCACTTTTTTTTTTGATCCAAAATAGAAGAAGTATTCTGAGAGTGTATGTAAGACAAAACAGTGAGAAGTGTCCAGCATACTTCCCCCACCACTTTGCTTATCCCCAAAACCAGAGGGGTTCTTGGCAGAGTCCCTTCATCTCCAAGGGCATCCCTACTATCACATGTTTCACTGGAACCCGGGAGACAAAGGTTCAAGCTCCAAGTGGGAGTGGAAAAGCTCTGCAGGAGTGCTCCTGAAAACTTCTCCAATAGAAGTCCCAACTGAGCATCCACCTTCCTTCATTTTAAATCTGCAAGTTGTTTCAAACTCTGTTCAGAGATTCTTTCAGGAAACAGCACAGCTGTTCTGACCAGCTTTAATTGCAATACAATAAATTCAGATTTTGATCAACTCATATCCAAGTTGAGAGAGAGTACAGGTAAAGAAAAACACCCTTCCACTCCTCTTCCCACTCCCACCTCCCAGCAGTCTCCAGCCCAGTCTTAGAAACCCAAATTCAGATTTGGAAACTAAGTTTTATTTTTCCTTTGAAGATGCCCATAGTAACTTGTTTCAGCTTGTTAAGAGAAGCTGCCCACTTGTGCAATTCTGTTACCAGTGACAGCTTTGCCCAGCTTCACGGTGTCCCTTTACAATAATCTCTTTATCGGACAGGCTTGTTTTCCATGTTGCTGTTCTGGAAAGTCACAGGCTCATTTGTGTATTTGTCACGTTTCCCTTCTCTTCAGTAAGGCACCCCAATTTCTCCTTGGAGGGCTTTCTTTCTGCTTTTCTAAATACCAACCCTCCTGCTCTTCTGGTATCAGCAATTTATGTTGGAGGAATGGACAGACCCTAAAGAGAGTTCAAATCTAGAGCTGCCTCACAGTGAGAAGTTCAGGAGAGGATTTTGGTGTGATTTGTTGCACGGAAGAGCAAGTTTGGTCAGATTTGGGGTTTATAGCTTAACAACCTGCACACAGCTCTCATGCTGGAGAGCCAAGCCTCTCTGCTCAAGTTTTAGCGGGTGTTAGTCTGCATTCTTCAGCTCACATGGAACAAAACAGGTTCACGCCAGCATGGGCTCCGGCTCATATCTTTTACTAGGGTTTGTTCTGAGCCCTCATCACCAGGTTTGACTCAGAGAATACTCTGGCGGTTTTTTCAACTCTTATGGCTCTGCACTGAACTTGAGTAGATTTGATTTTCTAATCCCCTCTATTGATTTCTAGGCATATTTTTCAAATGTTAAATGATTTAGGTCCTTCATTTGGAACAAAGAACCTGGCACAGGGCCTTCTCACAGTACAACCAAGCTGCTGCAAACACAGAGCAGAGGGGAAGAAAGTCGCAAAGGTTACGTCAGATCCATGGACTGAAAACGATGGCAACAGCAGCATCTGCCAGCCAAAGCGGCTGACAACCAAACACCTTTGCGGCTGAGGCTTGTAGCTGTTTAACCAGGGACAGGGAAGCCTGTTCTAAGGAACATTTACACTTCTGTATCTTCTTGCCTGCAAAGTGCTAACTTCAACCATATCCAGTACTTACAAAACTTGACTTTTTCTACAAAGACTGCATCTCCAAGAAGCACAATTTTTCAAGCACAGAGGCAAGTTTGATTTTTTTAAACACATTTCATTTCTGAATAGGAATTATTTTATGACTGTTCAATGTCTTCTTATTTACAGCATTCCTTGCCAGGTAAGCTGGTCCAAAGACTGTCCTCAAAAATCTATGACCATCTCAACCTCATAATATACCTTGGAACACAAAAGATGTACAATATATATGAAACACAAGAGATGGCTAAAGTCTGTCTGTTGCTGTGATGGGATGAAGCCCAAAGCTGCATATTTCTTGTCTATAATAGATCTCTTTTGCAAGAGTGGAAAGGAAAGACTGCCAGTCACTGACTGCCCCTCTGTTTCTCTTACTGTATCAGAGAAGAGCCAATTTGGATCTGAAATACCAAACATTCTGGATGAAAAATTTAAAATTAATTTATCTGTTGGTAAGTCCCCTGCTTTTCTTGAAGCAGGGCTTTACCCCAAGAATGACCAAGTAAGCAGAAGAAACGTCCATTAACAGCAACACATTTCGGATTTTGTCTCAATACAAGGTATCTCAGCTTTTCTGTGAAAACATGACATTGAAATGTTGAGCAAGTTCCTCTCTGCTTCATTAGTCTTAAAAAAAAACAAACACCAAAATAAAACCCCAAACAAAAAACCAAAAAAAAAAAAAAAACCAAAAAACCCCCAAAAACCCAACACTCAAAGAAAAAAAGCCTCCAACCTCCCCATCCAAACACAACTCTGTTCACCCACTG
Organism: Pterocles orientalis; assembly: GCA_011057875.1. Lineage (NCBI taxonomy): Eukaryota > Metazoa > Chordata > Aves > Pterocliformes > Pteroclidae > Pterocles > Pterocles orientalis. Next base: position 116,547 of record WKFP01013389.1, read on the forward strand.
CATCTTCCAGCCTAGGAAATTAGTTTTCTTCCTCTGTGAACGAAAAAAAGACAAAGCCAGAGCATTCTAACTTTCTTACTCAAAGTTGGTATGGATACTAATCCGGACCCTGCTGCATGTTTCCGATTCCCACTCCCCCCAGAAACAAAAACCCACAAACCTACTTCTCATTTCACAGAGACCAGCAATCTTTATAGAATCAATATAATTAGTGTGCTGTAAATTCAAATCAAAATTAGCAAAAGCACAACTAAGATGTCTCAATTTTCTTTACAAATTTTGTATTAGAACTGAAGTCAAATGGTATCACACTGGAAAGATGGAGGAAGTAAAAAAAAGAAAACAAAATGCATGCAAACAGGTTTTAAATCAGCCTTTTTGCCTCCGCGGTGTTAGCAGGCACACAGAAAGGGAACCAGCCCCACTAGATGGCAATGTGCAGTGTGTGCGCGTTCCCCGCCTCAGCACTGATGCTGGGCATTTCTGACTTCTCCAACCCCCCTTCTGCTTACTGTCAGATGGATATTGATCTTTTAGATGAAACAGAGACTTATTTAACTGTGTGCTTTTCACAACTGAAAACACTGCCCGAAGCATCAAGGTATTCTGATCTCACCATGCTCCGGATCTGCAGTTCTGCTTTGACTCAGATTCGCTCATCTCTCATGCAAACGGTCAAAAGGGTGAGAAAGACTAATATATTAAGTAGGTAAATTGTGCAAGAGGGGTGTAGGTACAGAGCAAGAAAATCCAGCAGGTAAAGGCTGCCATATTCACCCTCATCATGCATGGCCTCAGGGATAGTCATTCTGCATACCCCGAGAATGCCAAATCTTACCCCTTGTATCAGTATTTTAATCTCCTTGCACTCTAAGCACGTAAACTTGCCTCGGTGTGCCAGCTGCAGCACGAGTCAGACATTAAGACTATTGCCAACAACAGAACTCATAACCAAGCTCTGATTCCTAACAGTGAAAGGATCGCAGCCATGAAGTGAATCTCAGCCATTGCTCAGCTGCAGCAAAATCTCCATCAAAAACTTCAAAACTAACCCTTTGTGTCAGCTACAATCCATTTCCCTCCCATCATCACTTTGGAAAAATCCAGAAATGAGCTTTGGTTATCCTGCTAACATACTGACAAGAAATTAACGTAATTCAATACAGCTCTCTCCTCTTATTGCACACCAGCATGTTCTACAGGCAGGCAGAATGGCTGTATAGATTGCACTGCTTTTGATGTCATCTTTGATCACATTTACTTCTTAACTTCAATAGAGCTATTTTGGAGCAGCACCTGCCCCGATCACGTCAGAATCAAGACCACTACATTAACTTTTTTTTAATTTGTGCATTGTCTATTTATCCCCAATTGCAACAACTGTAAGTGAGCCAACAAATTGTCTTCCTAAAAATAGACAAAAGCACAGCATTAGCAGCACATCCTTTCCACAAACTGCACTTTTTGCTAATTAAGAATTTATAAAGCACAAAACTCACGTAGCACGGTACAAGACAAACCAAGAGCCAGTCTCTGCCCTGAAGAGCTGACTTAAAGGATCTTCCACAAGCGGTACCTATGAACATTCTGTTTACGTGCTCCGTTTCCCTGAAATAGGAACACAAGGGCATATGATTAGCAAAAGAAGAAAAACCAACAATTTTGGCGACCATGCTCCAGCTTTAGCCTTGGGATCGCCTGAAGAGTGTAATATAGACAGTGGCACTTCCAGACAAAGTGACAGTCCTGGTCTGCACTGGTTTGTGTATATAAACACCTGCCTTTCACTCAATTCCAACAGAGCATCTTGAGCACGGTCCCATGGGAATACGATATCATGAAAGAAAGACACCTGGGACAGCTGTGATTTACAAGCATACACGCAAACTAACTCATTTAAACTGCAACTTCGATGCAAACTATCACCAATCAACTATGGCTATGCACCAACAATGTGCCATGGAGCGCTTATTTTCACACAAAACTTTGGGCTTTTTCTTAGTCTGCTCTGAGGAAGTTTACAGTGTCCAAAGGATGAAACAAAATAAGTTAACAGGAGAGACCTAGGAGCAGAAACTAGAATGAGTCTGGCAGAGATCCTAATGCCATCAGCTCCAGAATTTCTTGCAAGCTTTTAGCCCGTGGGTGCATTGCCGTAAGTAGTATAATGATTCCTTTGCCACCACCACTCAATCCTGCAAAGTGCAAGTTTATTGAGGGCTGCATTTTGACTAATGGTACATCATCTAACGTTAAAAACATTTTCTGGTTTTGCAATATTTTTAAGAGAAGCAAGATAATGCATTACAATCCAGGCTCCACTGGTCATTAAACTTTTGATCTCTTCACAGTTCCAGTAGACTAGAAAATTAATCCAGCCGATAAAAGACTGGAGTTAACTACCAATGCTAGAAGGAATTTTAATTTTTAAATCAAATTCCTTTGTGCCAGTAAACCTTCTGTTGGTTATAACTATCTCTTTTGCAGACCAATTCAACAACAGTTGTCTTATGAAGAGCTGGGTGGATGGTCAGATTTCAGTAGCAAGAAGAAATATACTGTTAGCATAGACTGATATTTCTGAAGTCAGAAAAGATTAGCTACATACAAGGTGAGACTGGAAAGAAACAAACCCCTACATTTTCAAAAACCCAGCAAAACCCCAATGTGTTCTTCAGTACGAAGCTTGCTCAGAGGAGTACAAAACCTCACACAAGCCGAGCAAGCAGTTTGCTTGGCAGCTGACTACATATGTTGCTTTATTCTGAGGAAGACTTTTAGCTGGTGACAGATTGTCACCTGCTGGCAAAGGAGAACAGGGATGCTCAGATCCCTGGGATGCCACTTCGCTTCACAACCATCCAAATCGCTGGGAAGAACTGGACTTCAAGCCAAACAAAAACACAGTTCTCTTGATATCCGCAATAGAAGCTTTGTAGGGCAGGAAACAACTTCGCCAAAGCTGGTAGGCAATTCCGTGCTGGGATATGTTGTTAAAGCCTGCAGAAGATGTACAGAAGAAAACAAGGTATAATTTTTCAACTCATCCAGATGAAGAAGGATAGATGCCCTTTACATAGTGGTTTCTGAAGTATTCTCCAAAATGAGGTGTAGGGAAAGGGGCATGGTTTTTGTCTGTATGGGTGACAGCACCCTTTTAGTTTAATCCACTTGTACAAGAGCAGCAAACAACTTCTTTCACCACAACAGTTTGCTTTTCCTGTCTCTCATTTTCTCAAACCTCTTTTGCTCCTGTTATATCTGTAGATGAGCCTGGCACTTTGGTGCACAGTGCCCTTGAAAGCCCCTCAGACAGATTTGCTTTAACATCCTTTGGAGAAGGACAGAATTAAAGAGTTCTACCATTTCCAGATAAGGTGAAATTAATTTGTTTGCAGAATGACTCCATGGACATGTAATAAGCTGAGGCATGACCAGGAAACACTGAGGCAGAATTTCGACTTAGGGCAGAACCTCCACTGGAGAGCTGCCAGATAAAAAAAACTATCTGGAAAGGGGGAAAGGATGGGAGGAAGAGTAATTACAAACATAAATAATTTTAAAAAACTCTCAAATCTAGGAAGCCATGATTTATGGCTAAATGCAGAAGAAAGGCCTGTTTTCCCCATAGTTTTAAAATAAAGTGATATTACAGAAAAAACTGAGAGCTACTAGTGGTGAAGTAAAGGATCAGGATGTCCAGAGAGAGAACCTGGGAAGAAACACTCCACAGCTATCTCCTCTGGAGGCAGCAAAATAGCAATAAAACCATGGTTTCTGAATGAGTCTATCTAAAAACAGAGGTTTTAGAGCAATGACCTTCCCAGAGACAAGTGTCCTGGCTGGGAAGGCATTGGTGTGCCTCTGACTGCGCACGTACAGTTCTGGACTGAAGAGTGAGAATGCCACGGGACAGCATGCAACGCAGCTGGCACATCATTACCTCAACACGTGTACAGGGAGGCGATAAATCATCTAGAGCTTCAGGGATTAGGGACTCCTGCCAAACCCTCAAAAGTGCTTGAAACTTGATAAGAAAGAAATAAACAAAGAAGTAGTCAATACTATGTGAGTTCTATTTCTCTAGCTTGGGCAATATTAATAATAATTTTTTTTTTAAATGAGAGTATTTTATACAGTTTATCCCATGCTTTGTTATTGTGTATCACCTGAAAAAAAAACACTGAATAAGACTGACATTAAATCCCAAGTTTGCATATCCCGTTATTTCACCGAAACCAGATGGTTCCTATGTAGAAATTGCCCTTTGTGATTTTCTGCTGCTACGACAAGGGAAAGGGGATGCTTATCAGATACCCCTGGCAGAAATTTTAAATTCCATTAAGATAATTTTCAGAAACTGCTTTCAAACCTGGAATAAACAAGGCTCCTGACCTGGCCAAAGTAGCAACAACTTGTCTTGCTAGAAAAGCTCAGAATTTTTTTTTCCTACCAAAGCTGAAGAGTTACATTAAGGGATGTCTGTGTAAATCAACCCACTGCTGATCAAATGCACGTTGTTCTGTTGGGTTAGCAGGAGCTCTCTTGTACCGCGACAAGCTTCTATTACAGTTCATAACAATTCAATACGAGCTCCCTGTTTGGCACCTGTTTACACCTGGTATTTAGGCATACAGACAAGTCCTGTTCAGCCATACGCTTGACTGATCCTACAACATGCAAGAAATGTTGCAGTGCTTGTTAGTCACAGTTTCACTCCCTGGCAGGGAAAAACCACAGAAATTCACACTTGAGCTTGGCAGCCAGAGCCCCTAAAAGAAGGTATGAAATGCCAGGTGGGTCCAACAAATGTTCTGTTCAGTTTGGTATTGTCTCTCCAACTGTGGCAAAAGGAAGTGTTATTTAGACAAAATGTGGAAGCCCAGCTACTTTCTACAGGCCATTCCCCTTGGACATCCCCAACTGTTGCACTGAAGCTGTTCAGGAGAAAGGAGACATCCTTGTCATGTCCCCAGTGGCTTGGCCAAGAATTTGTCTTTGCCTCTGTAAAACAGCTGATGCTCTTTGACTCCATCATTGCTTTGAGCCGCCGGTTCCAGAACATCGCGACCTGCTGTGTAGAGAAGTATCCTCCCTTTCAGTTAAGTCTTATAGTATTTTCTTCAGGTGTTTCCTAGCACTAGTGTTGCAAGATTTGGTGAACAGTTCCACACTGAGTTCATCCACCACAACTCAGGATGTCCTTCCGAGATGATAAATCCCTCCCTAAAGAATCTACAGAAAGTGCAGCAGAACATGCAAATGACAGCTGAAAACTTAAGCTGAAAGAGATCTGCTATGGTCCTGGCCCAACTCCTACACAATATTAATTCCAGAAGATGTCCCAGTGCAGAAAATAAACACACTGAAGTTTTCCTGTGTCTAGTAATACGCAATCGAAGCTGTAATGACAGTCTACTGATATTTGACCAAGAGGTCAGTTCCCAAAAGTCATTGCTGTTGGGGATGATTTACTGAACACAAGAAAATTTCACTTCCAGAAGTACTCAACATGTAGTCTTACATATTCTAGTATTAAAGAAAATGAAGTCCAGCACTGCTGCAGCAGCTTTCGACCAAGACCGAACAACGCAGGACAAACAGCTATCCTCTTACATGTAAAATTCACATACCTTCCACGATCGCCAAACTGGAGTCAAGCACTAGGATATTTCCAGAGCCCTGTTATACGCATACCTGCGTATCTTAGCCATGCAGTCAAGCCAGCACGTCAAGCAACCTGATGGAGGCCTTTGTCACACTGCTGAATGCCTTGCCTCACTTGGAGAAACTGCTCCATCTTTTCAAAGTAATGATTTGCTCCATCCCTTAAAAGCAAAGAGAAAGTGAAGATGAAACCCAGCATTTAAAAAGTGGAAATTAGAACCGGAGTAAAGCAATTTCCTTTTGAAAACATCACAGTTGCATAGGAACAAAATGGCAAATCTTATTCCCCAAAGTATTGGGATCACTAGCAAAACCAAAGTAACATGGCATCTCTGCACCCACGAAACAGCTGCCTGGCGAGTAGAGACAGCTCTGGTTTCATTAGTACCAAGCACTCACTGTTCAGCTGCTTGTCAGCCTGACTTTCTCCAACAGCTTGAAAGGGCAGAATACAAACATTGTTGCTGTAATCCACCGGTCCTTTCAACAAAGGGCACATTTTAGGTAATAACGAGGCCTTAGGTCTTGACATAAAATGTCTTTAAAACTAACTTGATTTCCAATCCCAAACCAACTCCAGAGGCCAGAGTCCTGACTCACAGTGATAATTCTGTTCTGATACCAAGAGATTGTGGGTTTTTTCTGCTCTGTCCACACCCACACGGATACTCTTCGGCTGACTCATTTGAGACTGGTAACTACGCACATATCTGGGCTCTGCACTGGCCATGTAAGGCTGAGTGACCACATATTTTTATTCCATTTAATCTAATAAAAGAACAAATTCCCTAGATTTCCCTCAACATCCTCTTCCTTAGAAGAGCACACTTCAGCAGCCAAGGCACTAAAGCAAAGGTCTGTTTAGCCTCAGGAAAGTGCATACAATACCTGCCTGCCTCCCAACTTGCTCAAGCTTGTGCTGTTTTCCTCTGTGGTCATGAAATAAAATTAAAGATCAATTTAACCGCCTGGAAGAAACAAACCTATAAATAAGTAGTCATCAAACCTAGAAGACACGACAGGAAGAAACAAAATCTAACGAACAAGAATAGAGGCTGAAAATTTAATTCCAGAGCTAAAGAAAAAGCAAACTTTCTATTGAATAGTTCTGGGAAATAAAGCAATTTATAATTTTTCCTGTAAGCACTTGTCGGTTATACATATGCCCTGAAAAAGGCAGATTCATGTGTCTTAGACTGTGGTCTGTTCACTACGAAAACTAGGAGTCCCTGCCCTGAAGAGTTTACAGTCTAAAGGTATGTTCACACTGCTGCTGGTAGATATGATACTTTATGGTACAGACTTGTAAACAAACAATATTTCACTAGTCAACATCTACATAAATAACCAACCATTCTCCAAAAACTCCTGAAGGAGGATAATGTGGCCCAATCAACTATAACACAAGCTCCATATTTGCAAAAACAGGTGCCAGTGCTAGAAGTTCTTATTCAACCCATTCCAGTTCAGATTGTAAAACGATCATAGAAAAGGTACAAAGGAACTGACCTGTAACTCAACCATTCTTGGGAAAAACGCAGAATGAGGTATACTTAGATAATTTGTTTTTTGTATATTACAAGAAAATATGCATTGCCAGGCTAAAAGCATTGCTCCATTAAGTCAGTGACAAAGTTCCTATCAGCTTTACTAGAACCAGGATTCACTCTCACAAATTCAGAAAATGAATCTTGCAGGAAGTTCAGGTTATTAATGAGCACCGATGACTATTAATAAAGACAGAAAGGCAACTCACTGCTGCCAAAAAGAAAATATACAGTGAAACCCAAAGGCACCTACACACATATCCTTCTTCGGGACAGCATTTACAGTCTCACGATAGATTAAGCAACATGTTCACAGGGTGAGGAAGAGGGAAATCATAATATTACTCAATTCTTTTGCAGAGAAATTTCTGTTCTCTAGTTCTCAATGTTTACTTTAGAGATTTAATATCAGATATTCCAAACTGCAGTTCTGACGCTTCTTGAGCTTCATGGATAACTTATTAACCTGCTAGATAGAAAATTTCTTAACCTCGAATAAAAAACTGGATTGTCTGATTTCTTGATTGGCTGACTGCCTATATTCCAAGTCAAGCTAAACTTGTACGCAGAGACCTTGAAGTGTCTACTCATTTTGGGTGGGGAATTCTCTTCAGAGTACATATCCCAAGGGGTAAACATTTGTTGCTGTTTTTACTGCTTGCTGAGTGAGCTCTCTCATCGCTGATTTGCAACATGACAAGAAACAAAGAATAACTCAGAATAAGAAGTACCAAGACAGAAATAACTTCTGCTGTCTCTTTCCTTAGGGTAATAAAGTGTCTTGACTGTTTGCTAAACACTGACACTGTAAGGCATCAAGATTTTACGTTAGATGCTTTGACTCAAAAAAAACTTTTAATGTCACTTTCAGGTGACACTGAAGACTCTCCTATCTGATACACTGACATTCATTTTTCCCCAACAAGAAAAAATTAAATCCCTACAAAGAGATCAGAATTTTCTCCTAAGTGTATTGCTTTGGAAAAAAAAAAAAAAAAAAAAAAGTCAGGAAGTTTTCTTCATCTTAAAGAAAATTCATACCTCTGGGTAGGTGGCACTGTGTGGCGGCAACAAGGAGAGACAATTCATTAGGGCTCCTTCAGAACTGTTTCTTCAGGTGTTTCACCTAGCAAGAAAACATAAAAGATGGCCTGCTCCCTCCAAGTTTGTCAAATAGCAAGTTTGCCTTTTGGCATTCTGTTACAAAATCCTAACATCTAAGGGGAAAAAAAGGAAGTAACCAAAAGACTTTAAGTGCAAGAAGAAATAACTCTTTCTATATGGCTCTTGTTCCACCGCTCACTAGAGTTCTGCTATTGGCCACAAACACGAAGGAAAAGGAAATAAGAAATAGAGCACCAGCTGACCTGTACATTTAGATAATCCGGGTTCCAGAAGACTCCTTCCACGTCAGGCTCCTAAGCCAGCCCACACAACCTTATCCCAAAGTGTTTAGCCAGAAAGAGAGATAGAAAAGCCACAAGGGTATCACCAAATCCTTTTTTGCTGCAGATGGCAGAGAGCTCCTCAAAATAAGGTACCCTTGGCAAATGAACTCGGGAAAAGTTTATGCACACCAGAAAGAAACCAAATCCAGGCATCTAACGCACAAAAGAGCAAAAGCAGCTTTTTTGATCGTGGAAGGACCTTTCACTTCTGGTTGTTGGCTCTGAGCAAGCCAGTCAACATTTAAAACTGCATAAAGAAAGAAATAATTATGAAAGGATTCACCCACAGACAACACCAGCTTAAGTAGCTCTTCTCAAATCATCATGTCTACAGATTCTTGTATTTGAAGTACCAAGAGCCTGCTTCTATTCAATCACCAAGCACTTTTTTGTGCGAAGATAAAAGTGTCGGGGTTTTTTTGTTTGCTTGTTTTTTAAAGTCTTTCCCCTTTACACTGTCCTCTCGCCAGCCCTCCAGGGCTGAGCCACAGGTGCCTGCGGACTCTACACAGCAACTCAAGAGGAGGCATATCGCTGCCACTGCCTCTGCAGTTCATCAAATGCTGATTCTTCCACCTGTGCAAAACTGCGATTTCACAGAGTCATCTTAAGACAGAACTTAAGTTACTTAGGACAGAAGAGTGTTAAGTAACAAAGCTCTTTCAGGATATTTGTTCAACTCTCTATCTACATTTATGAAAGCAGAGGTGAGGCTGAGGAGGAGCAGGGGAACTTCAAAGCTCCAAGCCACAGGTCTCTCCGAGATTTTTGCAAAAACCACCTGAGGAAATATGTCAAGTGGTGGGTGTTATGCAGTGATTTTTCATTAATTTTAATCACTGTCATTCTATAGGATAGTGAGCATCCTCAGTCCTTCGCCTCCAAATTGCGCTGGGATTTATGCCAAATTTCTTCTCCCTCTTCGGTTCCCTCAAGCAGTATTTAGTAATGGAAGCGCTTTAACATGTTTAAATTAGAAGTGTAAATGCCAAACACTTCTGAATGAGAAGGAAGCTGTATCTTAAACGGTGTATGAAGCCTTTATTCATAACTCTATAAACTAAAAACCTGGACTATTTGGGATCAACTAAAAGGCTTGATGAGGCTTGAGCAGAGTAGATGGAACATGCCCATTTAAGGAAAAGCAAAACAAAACCCAAAGCAACTCTAACTTTTCATTACCATTAATAGTGCACTGGGGGTAGAGAGGCAGGAAGAGACAAAACCCAAAATCAATTCCCTTATGGTAGCTTATTGTTTTACTTTAAGATGACAAAATATTGTCTGCACCAGATTTGCAGTACAGGTGGCCTAATAACAATAATAATAGTCTAGTTCTGGCTTCCTTGAGCCATGATGACTCCAGATCTTGTTATCCTCTACATCTCCCAATAACCAAAGAACTGCTTTTCAAACTTGGGCATCTTTGTTGCAGTACCCATTTTCAGACAAATTAGCCTGACAGGACAGACATCGCACACAACGACCTATGTTTGGAGCTGGCCAGATACGAGCCACGGCCAATCCAGAAGTGGCACAGCCACACAAGCATCGTTTTGAGCCCAGATTAGGTGCCTACCTCCTAGGAGGCAAGCAGAAAAAAAAAGTGAAAGAGAAACCAGCAAATAAGTATCATCTTGGGAATGTTCATTAACGGCTTGAGAACAAGGTCTTACTGGTTTGTGAAGTAAAGATGCTAAAGCACGAGTGTTAACTTAGAGGCAGCAGCTCCCACTCCAAATTTCCTATTCTTCCACTTGGCTAGCAGCTGATGGGGCAGAGATGCAATTCCATGTGTAATTAGCCATCTCTCATGATAGCTGTGGTGTATTTGCCAAAACAGACACTTTCTTCTTCAAAAACACTGCTTTTTGGAAATTCACTTGAATGACAGTTACAGATTTGCATCATCAAGAATCGCAAACAAAATGAATCCTCAACAAAAAGCAGAAATTTCACTGTATGCTTCCCCAGTTTACCTTCAGAGACATTCCCCACTTTTAAACAAGTCCAATGAACAAACATCCACTAATTTTCCTTGGCTTTCCACAGCTAACCAAAGAGCAACTCACCATGTTTTTTTTCCTGATGTACTCTTCCACATCCACAAGTGGAGCTCACTCACAAGCTCAGTCATTTTTCACGTTAACAAACGTCAGCAGAAAAGGGAATACCTTCCACCCTCGATAAAAAAGCACCCAATTTCTTTTTTTTTTTTTTTTTTGGGGGGGGGGGGGGGGGGTGTATACATGCATGTGTTTGGGGTTTGTGTGTGTGTGTCCCATCCCCACAACTTCAAAGTTCTCCCTGCACCATTGCCAGCCCAAGGAGACCTGCTGTTGTGCAGACAGACAGTCTCTTTGTGGTACAATTTTCCTGCAACTACTCAAAAATCTCAAGGTACAGAAAGTGAGATTTTTGGGAGCAAACATGTGCAAACTCTTTAGAGACGTAAATTTAAGAGAGATTAATCCAAGGCTGAGTTACAACTAAATTACAGAAGTTTCTTTCAATGTTCAGAATGAAGATATTAGAAGCGATTTTCTCGTTCACTCTCCACAAAACTATAGGAGAAAACTATAGGAGAAAAACAACTCGGAAAGTAAATTCAGCTATTTTAAATTTAATTAAGTTCATTAACTAGCACTGTATAGTGGAAGGAGCCAGTAAGCACACAACACTAATGTCATGGACACATTGCCCTTCCTTCTCACACTGAAATTACTATTTTAAGTGACCCCAAGTGGATCTGGCCCAAAATCTGCTTCAGTTTCTGCCTGACTTAGGACAGAGATACTGAGCCAAACTGCACCACATACCACAGGGGTCTCTTACAGCTTCCAGGCTGGGTGACACCTCCCAGCACGGCCCCAGATGGACATCTCTGAAGATGGAAGATAACAAGTTGATCAAGGTAGTTCATGGACAGCACAGAAAGGGAAAGTCCACCTGCAGTGAAACAGTGGTCTGGGCAAAGCAATGAACGCTCTCATGCACCCTTCAGGTATTTAAATACACCTTCAGGTATTTAAATTCAAACCCGAACTGAATTTCTGTCTTTAAATCCCCCTGGATTTCAACAATAGCTTTATTTTTCATTTTTCTCACCAAAAGACAGAGTGGAAAATGAGCTGAAACAAATTTGAGATAAAAGATGTATGGTTGGGGGGGTGGGGGGAGGGGTAATTATTCCACTAAAAGAAAAAAAATCAGTTAACTTATTTCAGAACAGAAAGTACAACAATTTAACCTAAAAGGTTTGGAATTTTTTTTTTTACCCTTCTAAACCTTTTAAAGGTTTTACTGGTGTCCCTTCTTGGCTGAAATATTTACTTGAAACTAACCAGTTTAGCTGTGGTCTGTCTGTTGAAATATCTCTTAGGAATTGTTTTAATTTTGATCACACCATAATTTCATCTTTGTTGCTTGCTAGGTCTGATCAGGCTCTTCAAGACTAAAGCATTTTCAACACCAAAGAGAAGGAAGATAATAGTATAATCAGGAAGTGGAAATTCTTACAGACACAGCCAGAGAGTACAAGAGACCCATGAAGATCTAGAGTGGCACGCAACAGCAATGTGTCTGAAATGTTAGATATGAAACAACAAAGTCTGCCTTACAAAGAAACAGATCAGGACTTCTTCAGGGACTACAGGGAGAACAACAGAAGGTAGCTGCTGTGTTCTCTTTGCGTCACGTTTGATAACGCAGAGATGATTTTTCTGTAGGGAGGGGTTATTTCACTATGCAAGTATTTCATACAAGTATGTGGCAGTATGTGTAATACTTCAACCGCACAAGCTGGCCCCGAAATGGTCCTGCATTCTCTAAGTACTCAAAGGTAATGCAGAAGCAGCACAGAGAATACCACTGCCTTCCCCCATTCCCATCCTGTGCTCCCTTTTGTAAGTTTCCACATAGATCCACAGATAAAACATTAACGAGAATTCTTCATATTCACCTTATCAACAGTCTAAATCCTTGCACTAATGAGGAGCACAGAGCAGTTTTTATACCAAGCTGTGGTGTTTGTTTACCTTTGCCTGACACCTTAGAGCTCAGCCTCCAAGAAATATAACAAGGTCACTCCTTCCCTGCTGTTCTCTGCAGTTGTTTGGCACCGAGATTTGGACACGTGAAGAGACACATCTTTCAGCATCAGCAGATTTGGAGAATACATGTTCTGCTTTGAAATATGGGAAAATTGATCCTGCAGGGCTGTTTACTTCATCAACACACCTTTAAGTGCTATCAGGGCACCTGCATGTTGCATAATTGCTCGCTCTCTCTCTCTCAACCAAGCATCAGCAAAATTTGTAGTAGGTAGAGCTATAATCACAGGGAGTGCTCCAGCCAGTTTTCACAGTTCATATTTAAAAAAAAGCTAATTAGCAAGATCTATGTCGGAGCCTACCTGCTCTCTTCCTTTATTACATACCCTCTGAACTGGCATCAGCTTTGGAAAGGTAGCTTGTTTGAGCACATGTGACAACCTGGCATGTACACACACTTTCCTCTGTGCTAAGGTTTCATACAGACACTCAAATCAAGAGTTATTCAGATATACTCAGTCTTCCCCAGTATTTTGTGAAAGCTAGATTAGTCTGCACGGTTTTTGTCCAACAGAACAAAGCAAAGCAGTCCAAGCAGTAGCACACTGCCCTTCATAATTTTTTCTTCACCAACCTCTTTTACAAGCTCAGCTGATGAAGCCCTAAATTCCCCAGGACCTTGAGAAAAAAGGCTCTTCTCATACTGAAGGCAGCTCTGAGTCCAGTCTGTGGCTATGCAGTTAGGCCACGACCAGGCAGTTAAGCCACGATCAGCGGCATCAAACAAGGATTAAAAACCGGGTCAGTCCTCCTTAGCCGAGTGCCCGAAGATTGCAGGTTACCTGCGCTGAAGCGAAGCTGCGTTAACACACACCACCACCAGGTAAAAAGCATTTCCAAAAAGTTATACGTTTAAGGAGGACTTAAAACAAAAGTAACAGTTTGGAGACTACATTCAAGACCACAGATTTTAAAAAAGGAATTAAGTGTCACTATCCCCATTTAAGGCTAAGCAAATCCATAAAGCACAGGCACATGGCTTTCCATGTCTGTAGTCACCTTGCAGACCCATGACAGATTGTGAAATAGCACCAGGTCTTCAGCCTCACTGTTTAACATGAGGCCCGAGCGACACTGTGTCACTTGATACAGCTGCTGATGGTAGGTATTCAACAGCCATTTATTCAGGGTTTTTTTTTTTCCTGAGCTCTTAAAATAGTTTTTTTTTACATGATTCATTAGCATTATTTAATTCTGTGTACACACCTCTAAAGTTATGTTCTACTTCCTTAACCTTAATGAAGATAATCCTCCGCTCCCTGGGATCCCCAAACAGATCCTTCCCATGGCCACAGCTTACAGCCTCCTTTCTCCAAGCAGAAGCCAAAGCTGACACAGCAGCAGACACTGCTAGGAACGCCTCCTTTACACGAAATGCTCTATTTTTCACAGCACAATTAAGCTCCACAAGCAAGGCTTGAGCTTCCTTTGCCCTTTCAGCCTGCCCATCGCCTCTCCCATTTCTTAGCAGTTCCATGCCATGTTTTGTACTGTATGGATCTATACACAATAACAACCAGTAGAGCTAATCTAGGAAGATAAATGCAGTGAGACTTCATCAAGAAGTTTTTTTTTCCTATACATTTCCCAAAAAACTATGCAAACCTAGAAATTCTTTGTTCAGAAGTCTTCTACCCTCTCACTTTTTGACTGACATTAATACAACAGCTTCCTTGACCCGCCTTTGTCCAGTTGTTCTTATTGAAACACACTATGGTACACTACAACATGCACCGTGTTGGTGCTCCAAAAAAGGCCCTGATCTTCATCTGTGAACAAGCTTATGCTGCACTTTCTGTACCCATAAGACAAAAGCTTTGGGAAAAAACACATCAGAATATTACTTTGGACCAAGAATATGAGCCTATTTTTTTGAAGCGTCTACTAAATTGTTCCTTTCACCACTTCCTTCTATTTTTCACGATATTATTTAAAAAAAAAAAAAGGCAACCAAACAATAAAACCCCAAGTTTTGAAGACATTAAGAACCAACACAACTACTCCCATAGCCACATTCCAGGCTGAATTCCACGACCCAGTCCATCAGTCTCAGAATTTGGGCTCAGTGTCCAGCTTTGGGTGCATCTTCAATTGCACATGGGTAAGATGCTGCCTGACTACTGAAATAACAAGGCATGGTTTAACTCTGCACACAATATCATGGTGGAAAGCACACAACACTTGCCAGAATGAATGTATGGATGAATAAGGATGCTTAAGGGTATGCAACAGTAAATAGATATTTCTCATGTGACTGATCAGAGTGAAAACTATATTCCAGATTATTACATAGCCTGCAGGCATAAAATCGAACAGTAATTGTCTGAACTAGATTCAGCAATACCTACCACAATCCACTAATGAAAGAGACCTGTGTTGTCTTGCACTTTTGGATTAAGACTGTTGAGTACATTGTATTTTTAGAAAAGCAATAAGGAGCTTTTACATTGCTCATGAAACACATGACACAAAAGTTTAACCAGGTAGAACAACCAGTCTAGTTGTTCTACCTGGTTAAACATAGCCAGGCTGGCTAGTAAAGCACTGCAAGAGGAGAAAAGCCAGGGCTAATCCGACTTCTAAATGCCACAAGGGAAATGCCTGCAGTCTAGTTCAAGGCTATTCTGAGTCAATAGAGAGCTTGTACTGGTTTCTCTAGATTTACTCAAGTCTATATTGAGGCCAGTTATGAAAGTTACCAATTTAGTCTCTATGGAGCACTTTTGTGATTTATTTTTTTTTTTTAAATCTGGTCCTTACACTGGAAGTCCCTTTAAAACAACTAATCTGTCCCATGTTTGTATAACATATACAAGAGCCAGATCAAAAAAAGAGCACAGATCTCCACTTCACAAAAAGTTTTAGGAATGACTACAGGAAACCCCTATGACCTTAAACATCTAGCAAGAACATGTACAAAGACTAAAAAACTTCTTCAGGAGTAACCGATGCAGAACAACACCTGATGAAGTCTCTGGCTTCACAATCTGCTATTAACACCAAAGCACAGGAACGAAAGCATGAGTGCCAACACACACCAGCCTTATTATTTAGAGAAGGCAGAACATACATTTATCATGGGCAGCACTGACACATCAAAGTGCTGGTTCTGTGCCACGGTAGGGCTACCCAAACTTAATTGCTCCGTCGTTGTTCAACATCAATATTTAAAAAAAAAAAAAGTTGCAGACAGATCCCTGTTGATTCCAAGGAAAGGACAGAGCTTGTTACACCAAAGATGAGGCTGCTGGATCAGAGGGAAGTACCAGAAAAAAAAACAGTACCAGGGAAACAACCAACCAGCCTCAACAGTTTTCACTGCTTCCCTGCCTATTCCGCACAGGCCTTGTGCGTACTGGAAAATAACACCTTCAAGCAGCTGGGAGCACAGGCCAGGGAAGGCATGGCAGTGTTACTGGGGAGGAGCTGGGGCTACACCCACACCATCCTGAAGAAGAAAAAGCCGGAGCAGGATAAAAAGATCTGTGCTACCCTATCACGCTGAGAGGTTGCTCAGTTTTCTTTTAACAGTTACCACTCAGATCACTCACAAACAGTAATAACTTCAGAAACAAACAAACAAACAAATAAAGGAAAAGCTCAAACAACATGTGACATACACAGATTTATCACTTTCAGCCACCAAAACCACAGTATATATTCAGAAATCAGGAAAACAACAAAAAAAACCTCAAAAAGGTAAGGTAGCATGGAAAACCAGCTCTTTTATGGTTATAGCACTTCAGAAATCACGCAGGACTCCGTAACCCTATAGCAGATGAGCAAGGAACAGTAGTATAGTCTTCACACTGCTTATTTCCTAAGCACCATAACCTGACAAGACCACAGTCACAGTAAAAGGCTCAGTACAGAGCCACACACTGTAACATACTGTAATAACTCCTGCTTGGAGTCTTGGCCATGAACCTCACAACTGCTGATTTTCCTCTGGAAGGACAATAATCATATGCTGTCTAATCAAAGCTCTCAAGATAATCGGAGCAGAAAGCTTCCCAGAACGACAGAGAGCTAACAAAATTGGAAAAATAACACCTTAATACTGAATAACCCAATATTTCCACTTTATTTTCACTCTCCACAGGCTCAAGTATGTCTGTCAACAGCTAGACTTACCCACAGCCACAGGCAAATAAGGGCAACCCAGACCCTGGAGAAAGCGAGCAACGCTTTCTAACCCAAAAGAACAGCTGACAGTCACAGCTCCTCTGAAACACACAACTGCTGCTCCAAACCAGAGAGAAACCAGCTGCAGGACATGCTTGCTTCACTTACCAGCACAATGACTGGGACAGAGGAAGAGACGAGGCTGTTGGGGTGAGTGTGCCCTGAGTACAGGAGGGGCCTGCCTGCCCCTGGAACCCCCCCTTTTGAACCTGAGCTGGGGCAGGGCAGAAGCACTGATTTCTACCTGCACCCAGCAGCACCTGTGTCAAGAGCCCACCACAGCCCCAGGCCTCTCCAGGTGCTTTGTTTACACCTTCTGGGCTTTCATTTGAGGAGGCCAACAGAAATGTTTTTTTCACAATAACAAAAAGAAGCAAAAGTAAGGGACTACAATACAATGTGGTATGCAGAGGGATAATTGTTTCTCCCCCTATGCCAATACCAGTGGCTTCACCGCACTCTTCACTTAACATGAGAGCACTGGGGTTCCTATTGAAAGTGTTAAGAAATATTTTGTCTTAAAACCAAAACTGATGCAGAGCTCAAGTCTGCTCGCTATTGGCCTCAGAGCCCTACAAGATGGCTTGCAAACTACATATTTTTGTGATAAATGGAAAGAACAGAAAAGTGACCATTTTTTCAAATAGTTTTCACTACCGTGCTTTTATAGTTCAGTCCCTATTCTGGACTGAACTATGATTTAGATTCTGCTCAGATTCTGGCACCTGTAAGTGTACCAGATCTGACATTTACAGGGAATGCCTAACACTTGAATAAGCCAGGTATTTTTGGAAGAAGCGTTGCTGGGAATTAATATGCATGGGTGTTTTCTACAGGAAAAGATGCGTACAGATCTATAATTTTATTGTCACCTATATATAGCTTGTAGCAGGGCATGAGCAGCAGAGTAAAATACAGTTAGGGGAGAAGAATAATGGTGATATGATAACAACACAATACAGCGTGTAACTGGACGCTCTCCTTTCTTACATAACATTGCACCTGGGCAGTGCTGTATTGTGCAGTATTCTGCACCTGAGCCACAACACCACACTCAGGTTTTAGCTCTTTGCTGTGGCTCCCGAGACGCAGCAGTAACTTACATTACTACCTGTAGTATGTTTATTATGGTTGCAAATACCCAATGAAATGCTTGAAGAAAATCTTAGTCCTTTATGCACGTAATCTATGTAAAATACATAAATGACACACTTCTATTTCCATACAACACTTCAATCAGGAGATTAAGGCTCAATTATCCAGAAGTTTAATATCCAATGCCCTACATGTTTTCACTGAAGTACAAGACTGACAACAACTAAGTCCCCAACAGGATTACCACAGCAGCAGTCATATAGTTTGGCTCTGAATGTTTTAGTGTTTATCTAATAAACATGATTAGGGATTAGGATGATGGATAATGAATCACGGCATTTGAAATACGTTGGTGGCTGTTGATTACATGTTATTTAGTCTTCTGGTGTAGTTCTGGAGAAATACATTATTAACCATATACTTTTGCAATGGCTAAGGAATGTTTTACAAAACAGTTACCTTTCCAAATTTGTTTATAACACCTTGTAAGTGACCCAGAAAGATATTTTCCATTCTCCTGAAGAGCAGCCTTACTTTTTTCACTTGCTGATGGCCCATTTCACAGGGATTTACTTCTTACTGGCAACCCCTGCTCTAGGGGACAGTAGAAGAACAGTAAAGGTGTTTTGCTACCGAGTCAAAGGTATAAGTTTGAGCTTTGCAATAAACTTGTTCTGAAGTCGCCGAGATCAGCTGCTTCGGAGCCGACGCAGCTCCACCACATCGACTGATCGCGAGGTACAGGGCGGTTTGCTTTGTTTCCGGGAGATCCCTCCGACAGGAAGCCCCCGCGGCAGCGGACTTTCCTCCCTCCCGCCGACAGCTCTCCCGCGTGAGGCTGACGTGGCACGGGAGTTGCCGGGGCAACCGCGGTCACCACCCCTCCCCCTGTCCTTAAATTTTCGCCGGGAGGGCGGAGAGCGCGCATACGCAAGTCAGGAGCATCACCTGTGGCTCGGGTAGTGGGTCGCTGAAGGTTTGCCGGGTGCAGAAGCCTCACAAGGCGGCCCTAGGAGCCCAGCCAGCAGCCAGGGTTCCTCTGAGGAAGAGGGAAGAGCTAGAGACCAGGTGCTGCTGCGGCGGGTGTGGGAGGTTGTGCGGCAGGGCACAGGAGTTCTGCCCTCCTCGCTCGTGAGTCCAACGTATCTGTTTGTAGTCTGTGACTGCTGTTTCTGTCATGGTCTCCACCAGGCAGAGGGCTTGCCCCAGAAAGACTGTGGCGACCCAAACGGAGGGCCTGTTCCAAACTGTGGCTGCACAGGTCTCTGGCTGCAGGGAGTGCCAGAGCCCGCTACTGCCGGGGGAGGGCGGCGGACATTCCACTTGCGTGAGGTGCAAGACGGTGGAAGACCTGCTCACCATGGTGGCCGAGCTGAAAGATGAGGTGGAGAGACTGAGGGCCATCAGGGACTGTGAGCGGGAGATCGACTGGTGGAGTAACTCCCTGGCGTGCCAGAGGGAAAGGCGTCAGGGAGATACCCCACAACTGGGGGCAGGCCCCCTGCCCTGTCGGGCTGAGGAGGGGGAGCTGAGGGATGGGGAGGGTTGGGAGAGGGTCCCTGCTCGGTGTTGTGGGCAAACCCCCCCTCTGCCTGTCATGTGTCCCCAGGTCCCCCTGGGCAATAGGTTTGCAGCCTTGGACATTGAAGGGGAGGTAGGTGGGGAGACGCGGGAAGGTTCCCGAGAGGTTTCCAAGGGCGAGGCAGTCGACTCCACGCATCCAGACTGCCTCTGCCAGGAAAGGAAGAAGGGTGCTTGTGGTGGGTGACTCCCTTCTCAGAGGAACGGAGGGGCCCATTTGCAGACCGGACCCGAGCCGCAGGGAAGTGTGCTGCCTCCCTGGGGCCCGGGTCAGGGATATAACTAGAAAACTCCCGGAGCTGGTTCACCCCACTGATTACTACTCACTACTCATAGTTCAGGTGGGCAGTGATGAAATAGCTCAAAGGAGCCTGCGAACTATGAAAAGAGATTTCAGGGGTTTAGGGCAAATAGTTGAAGGAGCGGGTGCACAAGTGGTGTTCTGCTCTATACCTTCCGGGGAGGTGCAGGATATGGGGTGGGCCAGGAAAACACAAGTCACGAATAATTGGCTGAGGGGCTGGTGTCGAGACAGGAACTTTTGGGTTCTTTGACCATGGGGCGGTTTACTCAGCCCCTGGCCTGTTGTCGAGAGATGGAACTCATCTGTCTCATAGGGGGAAACGCATCCTAGCACAGGATCTGGCAGGGCTCATTGAGAGAGCTTTAAACTAGATTCGAAGGGGGACGGGGCTGTAATGGGGCCTGCAACAGTGGGGCAGCACTCTAGTGTTGATAAGGACCAGGAGTCCTCCCACCCTCCTAGGGTGAAACTGGCGCGCTCAGCCTGCTCCCTGAAATGCCTGTACACAAATGCGTGCAGCATGGGGAATAAGCAGGAGGAGTTAGAAATCCGGGTTCGGTCAGGAGATTATGACCTGGTGGCAATTACAGAGACATGGTGGGACAGCTGACATGACTGGAATGTAGTCATGGGTGGCTATACCCTTTTCAGGAAAGACAGCCCAGCAAGGTGAGGGGGGGGAGTTGCTCTTTATGTGAGAGAACAACTTCAATGTATTGAGTTCTGTCCAGGGGCGGGTGACGAGCGAGTTGAGAGTTTGTGGGTGAGAATTAAGGGACAGGCTGGCATGGGCGATACTGTCGTGGGTGTCTATTACAGGCCACCAGATCAGGACGAGGAAGTTGACGAGGCCTTCTACAGGCAG
>WKFP01013389.1:137370-360475 GCA_011057875.1 Pterocles orientalis
AGCCTTTTATGAGGACATTACCAGGTGGATAGATGATGGCAAAGCAGTAGATGTGGTCTATCTCGATTTCAGAAAAGCATTTGACACCGTCTCCCACAGTATCCTCACGGCTAAACTGAGGAAGTGCGATCTGGATGATCGGGTAGTGAGATGGATTGTGAACTGGCTGGAGAAAAGAAGCCAGAGAGTTGTTGTGAATGGGATGGAGTCTAGTTGGAGGCCTGTATCTAGTGGAGTCCCCCAGGGTTCGGTACTGGGACCTGTGCTGTTCAATATATTCATCAACGACTTGGATGAGGGAGTAGAGTGCCCCTCAGCAAGTTTGCTGATGATACGAAACTGGGAGGGGTGGCTGACACGCCAGAAGGCTGTGCTTCCACCCAGCGAGACCTAGACAGGCTGGAGATTTGGGCGGGGAAAAATCTAATGCAGTTTAACAAGAGCAAGTGTAGAGTCTTGCATCTGGGCAGGAACAACTCCAGGCACCAGTATAAGTTGGGTACTGACCTGTTGGAGTGTAGTGTAGGGGAGAGGGACCTGAGGGTCCTGGTGGACAGCAGGATGACCATGAGCCAGCACTGTGCCCTCGTGGCCAAGAAGGCCAATGGCATCCTGGGGTGTATCAGAAGGGGGGTGGTCAGTAGGTCAAGAGAGGTTCTCCTCCCCCTCTACTCTGCCCTGGTGAGACCGCATCTGGAATATTGTGTCCAGTTCTGGGCCCCTCAGTTCAAGGACAGGGAACTGCTGGAAAGAGTCCAGCGCAGAGCCACGAAGATGATTAAGGGAATGGAGCATCTCCCTTATGAGGAAAGGCTGAGGGAGCTGGGTCTCTTTAGCTTGGAAAAGAGGAGACTGAGGGGTGACCTAATCAATGTTTATAGATATGTGAAGGGTGAGTGTCAGGAGGATGGAGCCAGGCTTTTCTCTGTGACATCCAGTGATAGGACAAGGGGCAATGGGTTCAAGCTGGAACATAGGAGGTTCCATTTGAATATGAGAAAAAACTTCTTTACAGTAAGGGTGACAGAGCACTGGAACAGGCTGTCCAGAGAGGTTGTGGAGTCTCCTTCTCTGGAGACATTCAAAGCCCGCCTGGATGCGTTCCTGTGTGATCTGATCTAGGTGTTCCTGCTCCGGCAGGGGGATTGGACTAGATGATCTTTTGAGGTCCCTTCCAATCCTTAACTTCTGTGATTCTGTGATTCTGTGATTCTGAAAGTCATACCCAGGCAAGCCCAATGCTTATGAGCATAGGATTATTATGTCTGGGAGTCCAGGTTGCCACATACACCCTTGGCTGCATTAGTTCCTCGCATCAAAGTAGCTAAAAATCCTGGTGTCTCTTAATCAAGTTAACCTAGTAGACCACCCAGGTGCTTGACCCTGATCAACATTATCTCTCTGAGTTTAACAATGCACTGTTAACTTTCCAGCTACTGCAATTCTACTATATTTTGTAGCACAAGAAGAATTCTTTGGTATTTTTTAAGTGAAAATGCTTCAGGTTTGGGGTTTTTTTTGAAAACTTTTGCTTCACAGAGGAAAATAAGATCATAAAGCAACGGGTATGATGCAAAATACACAGTCTGGGCAATTTTCTCACCAGACATGTTACAATCAGAACACTTTTTCAGTAACACATCCAGGACAGACAGATATCTTATTAAGCTCTGGACATGGACAAAAAGCCTCCGGCAAAGGACTTGATCATTTGCATTGAGGATGACAAGTAGTTCTGTCACAGTATTACCCCAATTTTCTCCTAGGTTTTTTAGACCATAAAGAGATTGAAAAGTAGAGAAGAAGAAAACCTCAGCAAGTAGTAGTAGCTTGAAACTGGCCTCATCAACTTGTGTGCTTCAGCACCATTGCCCAGAGAAGCAGGGCTTGTGGTGCACCAGGGAGAGCAGCTGAAACCAGAACATCACTACAGCCATGACCCTTGCATGCAAATCAGCTACAGAAACTAGTGTCCGAAGTTACCACAGCTCTGAAGTTAACCTCCTACAAGTATCCTAGGATTTGATGGTGTCTATGTGAATTTCAAGAAGCTGGAATGACTGTGAGACTCTCATTCAGGGTAACTGTGCTTTAACTGGTTTTGTTTTGTTTTCCCCAGTTTCATTAGCTATCTCTTAATTGCAAACACTGAGCCAAATTTATGAGGCTGAACAGAGCTGTGCTGTTTGCATCAGTGCTTAGAGCAGTATTCACCCCAGACCTCACGTAACAGTAATAACTGCTGCTAAGGGATCTCAAAGGGAAAACACCCTCTGATTGCAGCGGGGGCTGCGGGGAAGCTGATGGGCAGATGAAGAAGGCTGAGAAGGAAACACATTGAGGATGATACGGCTATGAAAAACAGGTTCCCATTCCTTTAGCACATTCGGATTTGCAATCATATCTCCTTTTATTTGTAGGAAGCTAAAGAGCTACACACCCTGTCATAAACATGGACGTGAAACTCCCAGTGACACGCCTTCAGAAGACACTGTCAACAGAAACAGGAGCCTTTCCTAAGGACAAGGAAGGCTCGAGTCTAGTACAAAAGAATGGCTGCAGACTGGAAAGAGAGTGCTGGAGTAGGGAGAGGTGGGTTATCATGTTACTATATCGAACTGCTGTCTTTAGGAACATAATTCCTAGCACTCCGATTCTCCCCTCTGTTAAGCCAATTCTGTTATCAAGGAAGAAAAATATATACCAAGTTCTTTTGTTTGTTCTGGCTCTTGCACTTCCATACCAGCGCCTGTCTCCCGTGTTAACATGCTGCTCCTCCCTGCCCAGCAATGCCCTTTGTTGCCACCTTTCAGCTGCTGCTGGCACTCGTGCTACTAATACTTGCGTTAAAGCACTCTCCAAACAAAGCAAGGGTAACACACTGACACCCCTACCTAGTTTTTAAACACACACCAAGTCTGGGAATATGCAGATTGCCAGCAGCACGGTGCCAACGGTAGCAGGAGGGAAACACCCTCCCTTTGCTCCTGGTAGCCTTGGGCAGGAGGGGTAAAGCCCGCACCAGCAGTGTCCCACCAGAGAAAGGTCTGGGTAACCACAGGGCCCAGCTGGGCTTACACACAAAATCGCCTCCCGCAGTCCAGCCGAGGACACTGTCATAAAGTAGGAAATGGGTAAATAGAACAGAAGAAAGGGTGGGATCCAGCTGGCTTGCATTCCCTTGCAGCTCTATGACTGATTTTGCACATGGCTTAGAGAAAAGTCTGCTGCCATTGAACTTCTCCATCTGTAAGCCAGGTATAGTGATATTCACCTCTGGGTGTTGCAGAGTTGAGGGGCGTAGTTTCATAATCTGTGCTGGAATTTTCACAGAAGGGCTATTAGTACATCAGCTACAATGTTCCATTTACATCTGGTTGTAAAGGGAGATATGGGAAAAAATCCAAAAAAGTGTTAATCAAGTGCTAATCTTGCAGCTAATTATCTTAACTGCTTACATTTGGAATTTCTGTATATGTTTCTTTTACTTTCCTTCTCTAAATGGGAGTATAATGTACAAAAGGGCAGGTATTTCCTTCTCTCTGGTCCTACTCCACCTATTTACTGGGCCATACTACATGCCTGGGAGTTTCATAATGGGAACTAGAAATGGAATTAAAGAAAAGGAAATTGCTACAAATGAAGCAATTTCCTGGGTGTAAACAGAACTTGTAATTTTGAAGAACAGGTTTAACACAAAAACATATTTTGTTCTGTCAAATGAGTGTGATGATTTGTTGTTAGATACTATTTAGCAGAGAACACTAACAAATAACCTCATTATGACTGCTGATGACATAAAAGACCAAGAGCTGAACACTAAAGTCCTAATTTGGGCAAAACTCCAGAACTTCAGTGATACTTTTGTCTAACTAATTACATTAGGATCTGGTCTCGGCAGGTTCCAGCCTTAATGGATAATAATACACACTAGATTAAGTTTTCAAAAATTTGGTAACTTGCTTTAAAAAAAATATTGAGACTGGAGAAGCTAAATCCCATTGACTTCCACCAAAAGTAAAGCCTAGTACATTGTTTGATGACACCACTTAGACACCCAAGCATCTGCACTCGGTACTTCCTAGGATCTCAAACGCATGCCTTGAACAGGCACTGGGCACCTGCTTCATCCAGCTGCTGGGGAAGTCCCACTGTCTGCATCATCTTTTAAGAAAGACTGATTGTGGTCTTCAGGCCACAGGCACCGTGTTGCTCCAGCAATGCCCTCCAAGAGCTCAGTCCCCTGGGAGCTGCAGAAAGCTGCAGACGACTGCTGCCTTCAGGTGAGTGGCAGGTCACATGTGCCATTCATTGTGGCTCCAGCTACCCAAATCCCTTTGAAAATCCATTCCCCCCCTTTTTTTTTAAGTAGCAGTTTAAGCTTCTACCCATTTAAACCTCTAATAATTTCCCTCCTATTTATTTCAGCATTGAGGGATGGACATTGAGAACCGGTCTTCACATCTGTGAGTAGCAAATGATCCAGTTAATCTGTCAAAACTAAAAGAGACTGCTTGAAGTTCCGGGATGAACTAGTACTTTCTGAGCATCTCAGCAGATAACCTTATCAACCAGCCTACAGACAGATGTGATAGTTACACTGGTTTGAACAGTTAGGGCTCATTTCATTCTTCTGAGAAGTCCACTGAAGTTACCTAGCTGACATGAAGAATGAATTTGGTGGTGTTTTGGTTTCGGGTTTTTTTGTGGTTTTTTGTTTTTGTTTGTATGTTTGTTTGTTTGGGGTTTGGGGTTTTTTTGCATATTCTACAGCTGAAAAGAGTAGGAGTATTACATCTGCAAACACTGTCTCCTAGAAGTAGGCATAATTCTATACTTTGGAAACCCTTTGAAGACTTTGGATCAAATTTGAAGGTATTAAATTGCATTTTAGCCTTTGCTCTTCCAAATCATGTGTCCTGGTGAACAGGTACACCATACAGGCATAAAGCACCACTGTCAAAAAACATCGGAAAACACACCGCTGCGAAGTGCAAAATTAATTTCTCCACCACATACTGATGTATCACTGAGGCATAACATTTGGTTAGTTGTCTATCATAGCAGCAAAAGTAAATTATATTTTAGCAATCCTGGATGTACTAGAGGTAAGAAAAATCATTCATCCAAGAATAATCAACTTCTGGAAATCATTCACAGCTGCTATAACTGAGCACAATGCACCAGCAATTAGTTGTGCATCATTGCTTTCAAATTGCACAAAGCTGACTGCAGTGGGGGTGGTGAACATTTGTTAAACTAGGTTTTTTAATGAAATAAGAGATCACCTGGAGGAGGAATATTACTGGAATTTACGTTTCAGGTCATATCTGGGAATTTACATTTCAGTTGTAGAATGTCTCCACTTGGCTTTCACAACTAATGATGTCATAGATCAAAGACACTGGGTATCTCAGAAAGCCCTGCTGGAGAGATACAATGAATAATTCAACGTTTGCAGACCAGCTCCTACTCTTATTTGTACAGGGATTAATAAGAAGTGATTCCATTGAAACCAGAAGAAAATTTGATTCTGGTGTGGGAGATATCAGAACGAGCCAAACAGACTGCACCCATGGTTTCACTGCCTTCACAGGGGGTGTTGGGCCCAGATTCATTCCACTGGGGTTAAATGAAATACCTAAGCTTTAAAGTTACCTCCTACCATCCAGGAAGATAGAAGCGCTTTGAGAGGGAAGAGGACTGCAAACTATACAGAAGATCAAGGCAGCTAAACTCCTAGCTCAAGAATCTCACTGAAACATGTAATGATAGACCAGATGAATTCATTGCATACATAGTAAAGACAATGAAAACATAGAGCTGAACATGACTAAAGCCTATGTGTTTGGATGGAGTACAAATGAAAGCACTATTCTTTTTTTGTCAATATTTTGCCATAGCAAGAGGGAACAAGCCTCGGAGTACCTTGTTAATAGTCTTCTATGTACTCCTAGAAAAACCAAACAAACAAATCCAAGAAGAAGCAGATATTAAAGGCCCAGTTATAGTCTCATAAAGTCTGTAGTTGGATTGTACCAAGTATCGCCACTTGGCACTGTCCAAAGAGCGTACACAAACTCCATGCTTGGATGCACATGTCAGTCTTCACTGCCAAACCCACGAACCATTGTGTTCTCCTACTACACTTGGCTTCAGTCCCATAGAAAAGGTTCCAGTTGATGCCCTTTCCATGCTTTCCTAGTCAGATTTGTTTCATGAGTCTACTGAAGAACAGACAAAAGGGCCAGCAGGACCTAAAGAACCACTAGATGAAACCCGTCTCCAGCAAGGTATCTTGTTAGGTATGGAAGGCTCTATCTCCTAATGTCAGAAGTCTAGGTACTCCTTTCATACAACACTAAAACCAATTTTTGGTTATTTTTTTTTTAAGGAGGGACACATACATGACTCCTCATGTTCGTATGGACATAGTCGTGCAAACACGGAACAATTTAATGAGTCCAGCCAGGTTTTGTGTACACTTTACACGGAGAAGCTTGCATTACTAAAGAAATTTGTATTCGGTTTGTTATCACCTCTGTGATAAAAAAATCCCGCTGGGATACCTGCAGTGGAGAGAGGAGTGGGATGGGAGAGAAACAACTACGCAGATGCGAAGGTCAGTGAAGAAGGAGGGGCAGGAGGTGTACCAGAGCAGAGGCTCCCACAGCTCGGGGTAAGAGGGCAGGCTGCAGCCCTGCAGCCCACGGAGGGTGATGGTGGAGCAGATCTCCACCTGCATCCCCTGGAGGAGCCCAGCCCACAGCAGGTGGCTGTGCCTGAAGCAGACTGTGACCCCATGGGAAGCCTGCGCTGGAGCAGTCTGTGTCCGAAGGCCTGCACTCCACAGAAGGGACCCACACTGGAGCAATTTGTGGAGAACTTCAGCCCATGGGAAGGACTCACGTTGGAGAAGTTCATGGAGGGCTCTCCCGTGAGAGGGACCCCACGCCAGAGCAGGGGAAGAGTATGAGGAGTCCTCCCCCTGAGGAGGAAGGAGCAGCAGAAACGACGTGTGATGAACTGACTGCAAACCCCATTCCCTGCGCTGCTGGGGTGGGGCAGGAGGTAGAGAAATTGGGAGTGAAGTTGAGTCTGGGAAGAAGGGAGGGGTGGGAGAAAGGTGTCTTTAAGATCTGGTTTTGTCTTCTCATTATTCTACTCTGATTTGATTGGTAACAAATTATTTTTTTCCCCCCGCAGGTTGAGTCTGTCCTGCCCACAACCACAATTGGTGAATGATCCCTCCCTGTCCTGGCCTCGACCCACGAGCCTTTTGTCATATTTTTCTTCTCCCCATCCCACTGTGGGGAGGAGTGAGCGAGCGGCTGTGTTGCGCTTGGCCACCTGAACCAAACCATGACAGAAGTATATACAAAGGTCAGTTTTGTCCAACAGAAAAAAATCATACTGGGGCATGGTAAGCCAAAGTACCTCAATAAATTATTTTCTATTGTAAAAACGGAAGCCTCTTGGAAATATGTTTACACAAGTTACATAAAGACAGATATTACAGGTTTTTAACACAACTCAAATGGAAAGGAATAATAATCATTGCTTTTTTGTTGTTGTTAAACTAAGTCAAAACATGGACAAAATTATTAGAAGTGTCACGTGGCAACATTTGCTGCTCACACCCTGGAGTACATCTTCAACATTTGGATTTCTGACTCCAGTGAGATCAACAGGAGCACCAATTACATCAGACAATAATCTAAGGGAATGTACAATGGCCAAAATTAACTCTGAATAGAAAATTATTATAAGAGGATAATCCTTAAACACAGCAAAACAGGAAGCCTAAGGAAGAATAGCTCTTTCCACACAACCAGTAAAGAATAAAAAAATAGCATGTCATGCAGAATTTGAAAGATGGCAGGAAGATTTTTCTTCTGGAGACTCTAAAGAGTCTGGCTTTTTTTTTTTTCCTGATACAGAGGGACAGTAGTTCACAAGAAAAATGAGAATTTAAATGAAGTATATCTCAAAGCCTCAGCTATAATGTATCACTGTGGGCAGTGTTATTGGTAGTCCCTGGGTTACAAGCAGGCGCAAAAAGAAGCTTTAAGGTGCTTTACATTATACTTCCTGCTCTGATTCTGTGCCATGATCTGGGAAGGCTGAAGTGTGACAACATACTTCTGATGGAACTTAAACAAGTAGTAACCGATCTGTTTATAAAAACACAAAGCTTAATGCAAAACCAGCTTCTATTCAACAGCTAAGAAAGAAAAAAATAAAGTACATGGTTACTCTCCCAGCCTCAAGTGATTTGTGGCTCAAGGCTCACTTCCCTTACACTGATCTTCTCTCTGTAACTTTCCTTCTACAGTCTCCTCCTATTCTTATCTTCACTTCTTCTATCCTACTGCTCATCCCAGAGAAAACCTCCCCAGCCCTGAAGCCTCAAATAATTTCTGACTTTTCATTTAAATCCTTCCTTCAAACATCTTTCTTCCCTGAAGCTATCTAAGAATGCCTTACTCCTGCAGCCACACTGAAATGATTCTTATCCCTGGTCTGCTGTTTTGTATGTCGCTTGTATGAATGGTCTATTCTTTTTTCATTGGAAATTCTTCAGCAGTCTGTACATCCCCTTGTACTGCTGCGCAGGAGCTATTTCATTGACACTGCACAAGTGAGTGATAAATCTGGGTAAGGTGGGTAATACATCTGAGTAAGTTAATAGAAAAGCCCCAAATTACAGCAGACCATTCAGTAAAAGCAATAATAAGGAGCAATAAATACCATTATCATTTACAATTAGAATATATACACTATCCACCAGTCTGGCAGTTCAAAAGTGAGCTAAGAACTACATCAGTAGGCTGTTCTGCTTTGAATAATTAGTTTTATAAGAGAACATTGATCAAAGGCATTCGTAGCAAGTTTAGTGAAGTGTTCATCATGTACAAAGTCACTGGAAAATTGCTCAGACCTGAACTCAGCTCAGCCAAAATCAGCTAAACCATAAATAATCAGGGTTAAAGATGAACTGTCAGATCTGAACAAAGGAATTCCACAGACAGGAAAGCATGGCTACACTCTCGGCAGCAATGGTCGGGTTTTAATGAGGACCCTTGCAGGGCTTTAGAACTTCACAATCAAAATAGTGGCACAGTTGTATCATGTGTGCGCTGAACAGCCTCTTACCTCTTGGCTACAGCGACTAGTGGATGTGCTGTGGGAAACGAAGCTGATTGTGCTATTTCTTCATACAGCAAAATAATTTTCAGGGGAGGGAGAGCAGGCCACCTGTGTGAAAGCTGTCCAGAGCCACAGGAAACCTACAAACACAAAGTTTCTTGATGCCATCTAGTTTAATGAAAAAACAGTGAAATATTTGAGATATGGGGAAAATATGGAGATATGGGGAAAATTTAATAATAATTTGTTGTGAACAGAGAAAACAATTCAGGCTTTCTGGAAGAAGTTCTTCTTTGCTCATCCTGCTGAAACATGGACCAAGGTCTCACCTAATGCTCAGGGCAGCCCAAACAGCCTACTGCAGAAACAAGTTTAGTAAACAGTTGTCTTCTATATTTTTTTCACATTTATAGCTAGCTAACGTCAGGTTCCCACGAAGTGAGTGAAAACATTAATATTTCTCCTATGAAATCTTCTATATTTGTGAAAAACCTAATAAGCCTTTTTGTTCTCTGGAAGTGCTGGCAAAATATCCCTGGAGGACACTTTGTGATACGGCTTCATACTGTGCAAACACACTTGGTCAGGAAGTAGACTGGAAGCACTAATGCATTTAAGCAAGCACCTGCCAGAGGTCAGGGATTTTTGACTCTGACCCATCAGACTGACAGTAAAGAGACTGTATCCCCCTGCCAAACCTTACCGTCCCTCTGACCCGTATGCAGTACTGGACAGTATTAACCCTGTAGAAGAGTTTACTTAATTACATACACCACCTCACAGCCTACATTCCTTGTACTCCTAATTACATAGAGATAACTAGTTTTCCCAGTATATAAGACACATTTTTTCCAATACAGAAATAAGCTCAAAATTTCAAGTCACTCAACATGCACCTGCTGAAGTTGCTGTAAATATATTAATCCCTTATTCCGTTTTCTGGGGATCAGGGAGGGAACCACATGTGATAATATTAAAAACATTCTCTACCAAATCGTAGTTCTTTTAATGCCACCATCAACCTGCTGGCTAGTATTTGTCACTAAGAGAGAGTTACACTTTCTCATTCCATGTTGAAGTTCACACTCAAGATAAAACTCCAAGGAACTGAATTTGACCTTGAATCGATTCCAAAAATTTGGCTTGTGCATTCCCAGTTGAAAGAAAAATCAGGGATCCTGGCTCAAGGGTGAAAAGGAAGCCTTGTTTGAACTATAAAATTAGTGCAGTTTGAGAAAAATTAGTGTATAGTACGGGAACATAAATTAAAGGTAAACCATGAAAACAATGAAGTTTTTTTTAAAATAAAATCACTTTCCGTTAAAAGTCAATTATTTTGCTAGAAGGTCAAATATATTTTCAGTAATAACACTGTTCACTAGTAGACCATGAAGACCTGTACGCGTCTGAAATGTGTAGATCTTTTAATATGCACAACAGAAACTGAATGTTGGAACAGTGTCAAACAGTCTCTGCAAAATTACAATGCAAGTCGGACCACATGAAGTAATCAAAGTCTCACTTTATTAAAATGTGTTATTTATGACTTACAGAAAATATTTCTTGTCTGTGAAAGAGAAATGAGTTAAGAATTAACCCTTTTAATATTAAAAAGGTTTCTCTTTTTCTTTCCATTAAACTTACAAATACTGGATTTTATTCATGAAGCAGGCAAAATAGAGATGCCAAGTCTCCCACATTATCATCCACCGGATTCATTCTCTGCCTAATAAATCTTCCGATTCATGTATTCTCTTTACAGAATCATAACGTCTTACCCTGCTGGCTAGGATCGCTGACATCCTCTACTTAAAGACCGCCTTGGCTGCTGGCCCTGTATGGCACTGTACCATAACTACAACTAAACAAACAGTGATGTGAAGGGTTCCTTTAAAATGGTTAATGGTTGTCTTAGACCAATGGTTGTCAAGATATGTTGTCAAAAGCAAGATAAAATAGGCTGGGTCCTCCTTGATCAATCTATTCAGCATGAACATTTGCTTTTCTTATAAAAAGAAAAAGCAGCTTTGAGAATCTCATTTTGTTTATTTTAGGGTCTAGTCTTTCTGTTCGCAATCATATCTTAACCAAAAAATTTAAGGACTGGTATAACACTCCGCACCCCTATTGCCCCCTGTATTTGGTCAGATGCAAGCCCAGCAATAATCAGTTTTAAAAGGTTGGGTTCATCTCATCTGACTTGAGAAGCTTGTGGCTAAACTCTGTCCCCACAAACACATATGAACTGCACAAGCTGCTATGGCAGCTTATTATTCCAGCCTGAAGGCAGAATTGGGCTTTCTAGGTATCCCCCTTGGTCTTCCACAACGGCTTAATGAACACAGAGAAGAGAAAAGGAGTTTGAAGCCAGTCATTGCTTGTCATGGCTCTGCTGCCATGGAGCCTCAGGACATGGCACTTCTGGCATGGCAACGATGTCTGACTCGGGCAAGACATTTGCCCCCTTCATACGTGGATACACTTTCACCTTCTTTATTTCAGTTTGCACACCTAATAATTTTTAAGATTACTTAGATTTTGGTATGAATGTTAATATTTTATGTGTATGTTGGAATTTTTGCCCTTCTCAGATAACTTTGTTTCTTATTCCAACTCCAATTTTTCAGTAAATTTGAAAAAATACATTTTTACATAAAAACAGAGGTAGAAAGATCCTATTTTGACTTAAAACATAATTCAGAGTGCAAATCGTTACAGCTAAGGATTTCCTAGAGTTTCCCAGTTAGGACTGCTTGGGTCAATATGTCATGACTAGCTCAGATGACAACCAGGTGACAATTGCATTAACAGGATCAGCAAGTCCCAGGTCTGTCCAGAAAAACTGTGGAAGACAGAGAAATCTGCTGCTCCCTCCATTCATGTACTAAATACACTGCTGTCAAAAGAATAATCCTGAATATCTAAGAAGTTTTGAAGTAAGTATTAATTCATTATGTTCCAATAAGACGATAATTATAAACAATTTTTCTGTTCTTGCCCATGTTATCTAAGTATGTATTTGAAAACAGAAAGGCTGGTCTCAGGCAGGAGAAAAACAGACACACCGACAGGCTTTACTAGGCTCAGTAGCAGTGTCAATCTGGCAACAGCAACAAGACTCTTAGCACCTGGCTACAGTCAGACATAATTTTTAAAAAGTGTCTTAAGTCACACTTCTTACTCAGCTTGTGTGGCTATATTAAAGGGTTACATAAATATACAATTAATCAAAGAAATAACCTTAGACTAGTGATTTTTTTTTTTGTTAGAACACAGGGGAAAATAACAGTTACTTGCACTGTATCTGTCTAGTGAGGTTTTGTTGGGTTTTTTTTTAAAGTCACAATATTGAAATGATGGTGGGTTTAACACTTTCCAAATGCTTTTAAGTCTGAATACTTCAAACCTGAAGTAAGTCTTCCCTTAGGGATTAAATGTATTTAATTATCTCTAAAGTTTTATCCATCATAATAGCTAAGTGAAATCATTGCTTCTGTATAGAACAAAGGGGAGCCAAACATATAAATCAGTATTTGATTTTTTAAAGTTATTTACTTGAGTAATTCATGATAGACACTGAAAGAGTAAAAGAATTCCCAATAATTATTTTTTTACCAAGAAATGAACAAAAGGCTATTTTAAAACAACTAAATTAAAGGCTAATTACTCCAGAGAGATGGAAATGTACTCAGCAGTGGGAGAGACAGAAAGATGAACAATGGAGACTTTTAATTACTTTTGCATTAATTACAGCCACAGGATCAGGTAGGACTTAGCTGGTCACTGCTTATATAAAAGTGATTTTCAAGTTGCTTCAGTCACAAAAGACTTTCACAAGAGCCCAGGGTAGCTAAACCATTTTGTGAGTATCGTTCCACTAGGAACTTCATCATTCTTGTTTTCTTTGTGCTCACATACTAATACAATCTCTGGAGTTTCGAAAGGGCACAGAGAGATCCATTGTTTTCCAGTTCTCCTTCTTTAACCAGTCATAGCCTTCCATCACCAAGACACAAAATAACACAGATCCCAACGCAATCAGAACCTGAAACTACATTTAGGGCCAGTTCCTGCCTTTTAGCAAAAGTGAGATTTTCTTATTGCTTTCCCCTGTCCATGTAGTGGAAAAATGATGGAGGAAAAGGTCAAATTTCCAGTCCTTTTTGAGCACTTTAATGTGGTCTGGAGCCCCCCTGGTGTGGCTCAGTCCTAGGCTCTCTACGTTCTGCTCTCCTGTCCACAACTCCCACCTCTCCTCAAGCCAGGATCCCAGCCCAGGTTTCTGTATTTTCTGCTTCTCCAATCACACTTGTCTACATTGCACAGGGCATACCTACACCCAGGGTCCCATCCTCCACGGACTCTATGGCCAGAACATCATGACACTTGCATCTTTTACCTGTGATCTGTCCATATGACCACCCTCTGCTTTAAAAGCCAAACACCCCACCTGCAGCCTGCGTCTCCTCTCCCCTGATACACAACCTGTGTATCCCGATCCTTCACTCTGTGAGACTCCTGGTAACCCGCTGACCTGCGTATGGCCCGACAAAGTCTGTCACCTCCTGACACACCAGATAAGATCAGATGAGAGAGGGCTGGGCGTGCTGGGCTGCAACTTGCTATCTGTAATTTGGCCACCTCCGCCTTACGTACATAAAACCTGTGAGGATGATCACTTCATTCAGCTATTGTAATTTTTTGCATTCCGATTCAGCATACAAACACCCTACCACATCTCGTTAAACCATACACACATACATCCACACTTCTGTAACATTTGAAGGTAAACTGTGAACCGTAAGCCCGTATGGTATTTAGGGGATTACATAAAGGTTGCAGAACATGTCAATTCACTTATTACTTATATTCCTAAACTTTGGTTCACACTACATATCTTTCCTACCATATTACTAAATATGCAGTCTACAAGGGATAGAATTTGAATCATTTCCCAAACAGGCAAAAAAAAATATTATTAATTCTCTCAGTGCTTTGCCTCTTGGCGTTAACTCCTCTTTCCCCCCATTGAGCGGTGGTGCTCAGAGCTAGCTGTCACTGCCTGCCAGCTGTACTGCCACTGAGGCTGAGAGCTGGAGCAGCAGGCGGAAACTATTATATGAGCATTACCGTGCTGACACGCCATTACTGGAGTCACTACTGGCATAAAAGCGGTGTAATGCAGCAGAGAACAAGGACCCGAATCCTGTGTACACTTCACATCCCTCCTGCAACACCTGCAATCCATGTATTGTCCCTCCAGGATCTGAGGCACTCGGAGATCAGCAGGGCCACACCCTGTTCAGAGGGACAAAGGCAATGCTACTCCTCTGATAAGGAAATTCAAAGCATTTCCTTGGATTTATCAACACCCAAAGTTCCCTGGCCCATGCAATTTTTGCCCATGTAGGGTATGATCTGGCTCTCCTTTCCTGTGCTATTGCAAAAGATACAAAGACAAATGCATCACCCCACAAATACAATAGGGAGAGATTTGACAGAAATTAGCAATCAATATATTATTCTGCTGGGTGTTACTATTGATGACAACAGTGGAGTAACAGCTTTATAAGTGAAGATCCTGTGGAATCCCGATTTACAAACAAGAAGATGGTAGCATATGGAGGAAAAAAACTTGCACAACTTCACAAAGGAAACCAGGACTCCTCAGGGAAGAGAATCCAGGAGTCCCTGTCACAAAATCACTGTTGGGCGTCATGCATTTGGTAAATGTCCTGGTCAACAACAAATAGTAAATGTACCCTATTTCAGACTTGTTATTTCCTGTGAAGAAGATGCAGTGAAGGACCATAAAACTACACCACGCATTGCAGGATCAATTCCAGATGAAAACTGGAACAAATAAAAACATAAGTATAAACTGACCAAGAAACAGGACGTTATGTACATTTACTGCCAACACGTGGAGAGATAATCAATTGAAGTAAAATACATTATCCCAACCATATTGTTAGAAAGTGAGTTACTGGGCTGTTGGTTTTTTTTGGGGGGGGGTTGTTTGTTTAAAGGTAACCCTGCAGCAATTAGACACCAATCACATCACCACTGCAAAGTCACAAACAGGAAAGGAGCTACAGTCCAACATACGCACCCAGGTTTCTTTAATCCTTTTTCCTTTCAGGCAAATTCCAGACTATTCTCACCTGCCTGCTGTACCCTGGCTGATCAATTATCCTGTTGAACTGAAAGTGAACCTGCTGCACAGGGTTAAGGTGGCTGCACTGTCGCAGAGTCGATTGCATGCAAAACAAGATGTATAAAATTCTCCTGAGAAGGAAGAACAGTGGTAATGATC
Organism: Pterocles orientalis; assembly: GCA_011057875.1. Classification (NCBI taxonomy): domain Eukaryota; kingdom Metazoa; phylum Chordata; class Aves; order Pterocliformes; family Pteroclidae; genus Pterocles; species Pterocles orientalis. The sequence goes on from WKFP01013389.1 coordinate 152,837, forward strand.
CTAATGTCCAGCTTAGCAGGTCTCTAACATGGACTCTTTTCTTTGTTTCATTAAACAAAAGGATCGTAATGTAATGAAGTGTAAAAACTAGAGTAGTTTTTAAAAGGATTGAAGTGTTTTGAGAGACTACTTGCTTCTCTAACAATCCCTAAAAATGTCAAGAAGGGTGCCGTGGGCACAATCCCTTCCCGAGGCATCAGTTCACAGATTGACAGCATTTAGGGGAAAACAATGGTGATCTCACGAAAAACAGGACAGTTCTTTGGAAGGTGCAATAAGAACCTTGGAATGTGAAGCTCTGTTGGCTTACACCTCAGAGGGGACATTGAGGACACCAGGAGAGGTTACCAAGCTGAGTTTTGGCTGTCCCAACACTGAACTGCAAGTGCCACACTGCACAGGCCGCCACCAGTCATTCCCCAGGAATCATTCTCTACTTTGCTGCTTCATTGACAGCTTCAGTAAAAGGGCCATTTAGTAATAACAGCAACGGTTATCTTAGGAAATCTGTGCTCTGCAAACAGCACCCAGAATTACCTGCCTTACAGAACTCCCTGAACTTCCTTTGAAACGTAAAAATTTTCTATCATTACCAACACGGGACTCATTTTGAATTGCCTGTCTGCTTTTATGTATGACCCATTCTTCCGTAGAAGTCTGGAATATATAGGTTAGGACACTGCATAACTGATACTGTTCAAAATTTTGCATGTTGTACTTTGTATTCAGATTCTGTCCTCTGATACAAATTGTTCTGTTCTGTCTCTCTCTTTTTTTTTTTTTTTTAAAGGTTTTCCAGAAAAAGATTAGATTATATTTTTTGCCACAGCACTTGGTTTTCAAGAATTCTGTCACGGGAATTTGTGAGAATTATCTTGATCTGGAAAAGATTCTCCCTTCCTTCATTCATACCTTGGGCACGTACTAACAAGTCATGGTATTTAATGAATGTCAGAGAACAAATCTCAGCAGCATGCTGATAGAGTACTGACATGCAGTGGTGACATGCGTTATCTTCTGGGCCAGACTGATGTGCCGTATGATTACGCACGCCATCCTATACCAACTCAACTTCAGCTGAAGACAATGGCAACAGAAAATTTTAACACTCATGATGTCATGAGAAAATGAACCTGCCATTTCACAACAAAGGAAAGCACTAACAAGCATTTGCACTGTCCTACCTATAAACCTAGAAATTCTTTTCAACAGATGTGATTAATTTGCTGCTTTTGCGGTATTGCCAACCCCTCACACTTCTGTTCAAAAGTCATGAGTCAATCCCCAAAAGCTCATCAGATAGGCTTGAAAGGGATCTCTCTCTCTTTATATATAAATATAGGTGTATATATAAACACACATATGGATTACTGTTTGCCTTTAGGATATCAAATTTTGTGGATTAAGGATTAATTTTCAAATTTTCAAACTTTTTGCTGCAACCATGGGAATTTAAGTAGCTATTTTTAATAAGCAGATGAAATTAGATGAAATTATAACATGAAAGACTACATTCAGGAGCTAACTCATCTTTAAAACAGAAAACAGTATGTTCTGTAGTGCAAAACCACTAAAGACACTATACAATTCCAATTACTGAACTTCGGGACAACACTTCTGGACAGCAGTTTTTAAGGGGCAGCTTCAGAAGCAAGATCACAGCTGAGATCAGGCTGCCTTAGACAGGACATGAAACTGCCCAGTAAGTCAGAAATAACACTTTCAAATAATCTACTGGATTATATATAGTCCACATTTCCCAATTAAAAGACAGCACTTCTTAGACAACAAAAGTTAAATAAAATAACAGACAAACTCAAACAATGGACCAGTGGGGATCACGGTGAATTAAGTAAAACACGTCCATTTCTTTCATTTTCTTTACAAAGGTTAGGATGACCAATTTGCTCTGATGAACAGTTTGCTTAGTGTGGAGACTAAACAAAGACTCTTCTAATGAAAGGGCATCTGATCAACTTTATTATTTAATCAGTAAGTTAAAAGCCTCCAGAAGCCTCAGAGAATGATTTTGGATTCATCGTCGTAACTTATTCAAGAATATCCTACCCTCAACAAAGCAGTAATCAGACTGGAAAGTTCCTAAAGTCAGACCCTCTTGAGATATGCCATAGCCTCATTCTGGCTATGACAAATTACAGTACTGGAATGGTTTTCTAAAGAAACTTTTTTTTCTTTTTAATTTTTTCCAGTAAACCAACGTATCAATAACCAAAACAGCTAATGTAATTCTAAAGCCTAATCCAAATACCCCTGAGGTCAAGGGAAGTCTTCACTTATTTTAATCACCTCCCAGGTGATGCCGGGCAGGCAGCACTCGGGGTGGCCATGCACCAGTTTCTGAAGGGTTTGTACAGAAGGACTTGTCACACTGTGTGACAATTTGTGATTTGAATTGGCATTTTTTCCAAGAAGGTACATTACGACTATTCACTGGGTTATTGCATCATCAATCAGAGATACTGAAAATATTTACAGGTATCAGTAACTACAATCTCTGACCTGTGTGAAGCGGCCAGAACTCCTGTTCTACCTATGCTGAAAGTGAGACACAGAGGGCAAGTGATTGTCCAGGAGACTCGAGTCACGTTTTGAGCTCTGCATACAGCAGAGGCAGAACTAGAAGCTGGCATGTTCCTTTCACAAGACTTTAGTGCTTCTCCCAGCGGAACCGAGTTCCTAGGACACAGGGGGAAGTTGCACTAAATTGAATTAGTAGTTTTGAATATACATTTTACACTTGCTAAAGTACAATAAATACCCTGTCGATTCTCTGCTTCAGAAGTAAAGAGGTGTTAATTCTGTACAGGTGCCAGCTCTGCTCATGGAGTTCACACTTTGAATATGACATAATCTGGAGCTTCCCAATTTGAACAAGCCATCAGATAACTTTAGATTTTTAAGGTATTGAGTGCTCTTATCTCCTCCTAATTTGACACAGTCTCCCTTCTCAATGGACACTGGGAGTACTCAGCATCCTTTCCAGATTCATTTGGTGCCTTACAAAATGAGGAAGATACCGTTCAGATTCATATAGTTCAGCACAGGATAACAGGTAATGTGCAACAATATGGATTGATACTGACACTCTGAAAAGTAATCCAGGTGCTGCTTTTGCTTCTCTTTTTCTTCCACATCTGTCTTTAACATGTTTCATATTTATTTTTAGGGCCAAAGAGCTTTCATTTACAGTGTCACATATGCAGGGGAGACACAGGGATTTCCTGGCGCATAAGAGGGGTTCTGGCACCAGAGCATGCAACTCCCACACCACTGCTATATTTGTCTAAAACAAGTAGAGGCAGATCACAGAGACAACAAACTGTGATAATAGAACATTATGAATGTGCAACACAGCTTCCAAGTATTTGGAAATGCTCTCCTACAGCATCCCAGCAACTGTGCCAGAAACGTTGCTTTTTGGACTCATGGGCTTGATCCTCCATGTCAAATTCTGCAGTGTCATATACATCTGAATAAAGGGGCACAAAGAGATTTAAACAACTGATCCCGTTAGAAAAATTACAGTTAGTAGCAGGGATCAGTGCTGTGAGTCTCAAAGAGGAACACCCTGGGTACCTTTGCAGCACAGACACATCAGAGAAAGAACTGTCCATAAAGAGACAAGAAGTAGGGGAAGCAAATGCATATAGATTTACTAGATAGTAGTTGGGCATAAGAAGTATTCCCCTAGGACATTAATTCCATATGCATGCTTCCCTTTTTTATTAAAAAAAAAAATAATCACAAAACTGCCAGCAGCCTGTAATAACTTTTGTTCACTACTGTATAGCACTAGATGCAGGAACTAGCCTGGAAATAATGGCTCTGTGACTGGGAAGAGTTGGATATTCTCTTAATTTTTCCTTGATCAGAATAAAATGATGAATTTGCTGTTGCATTTTCATGTTTGCTAGTGAAATCTCCAGATTTATACACAAAGACGACACATAAGAGATTCATCTTTTGAATTTTGACTTGAGAGTAGATGAAACAATTAACTCCAGAAGCAGACCCAATGCAGTTTGATTGGCCCCTGATTTCTGGTTCAAGGTGGAGACTCTGCAGCCTCAAAACACAAAACTGTTTGCCTGCAGCTGTGGCATTCAGAACACTTTTCACCTGCTTCTCTAATTAGAGTTCACCCTCTGCCACTGCCTTTTTCAACACTAGTAAAGTCTTCTACATTTGACCAGATATTTTTGTGAAACCTGTAGGAACTTTGAAAGTGTTGCCCCTCAAACAAATCCAGCTGGAAATACGGTCAGTTATCGGAGACCGGTGGGAGAATCCAACTAGTTCCTTAGAAAATGAGCTAAAAGATAAAGATTGAAGACATGAGGAAAATGACAAGAAATCTTTTTCAGCTATTAAATCTAACAGTCTACATACAGTTTAATTGCTTACTCTGTTTTCAGTTGTGAGCATATGCTGTTGTAATCATCAAGTAAAAACAGGGCTTAGGTATGCAAGATAAGTTTGTGGATAATGTGAAAGGAAAAATGTTGAGGCATACTATACCTTGAGTATTTACATTCCTGTATTTATAATTATCTTAATTAAAGAGTAATTATTTCTCTTACAGATAGGCTTATCTCTAACATGAAACTACCTGTCTACCATAAAAAAAATTGAAAAACATCAAAATTGCATTTTTTACTGTCTTTAATAGCTGTTCTGCACCTTAAATGCTGTCTTTACCACAAGGAAAATATATTGTTACACTCACTTGGTATTCCTATTTCGTAAAAAACAGTCAGGTTGCTAATAATGGAAGCAGGATTTCCAGAAGCACAGAACTAGCTGGCTAACAAAAATATGCCTTCACCTTGTGTGAAATAAAAGACAAAAATATAAACTGCTAGCACGGGGTTAGTTGGGCAAATTTAAGACTAGCCAACAGTAAAATGAGGATTCACAGCCAAAAATATGTGAGCTTCCTTCTGGTGACTGTCTTTTTCTGTCGCTGTGTTGTGCCTGGGGAGAGCACCCAGACAGACCAGGTCCCAGGCCTTCACCTGGGAGATCCTGGAACATGCACCAGGTGCCGGCAGCTCTGGTGTTTCCAGAGCTGATCTGAGCTATCAAGCAAGCGTATCATCGAGTTATCGTCTTGGCTGGCATCCACACTCCAGACTCTCTTTACAAGACAGAACCAGATCTTCTAAAACCCTTTACAAGAGCTGTCCTGTGACATAAAGGAGTGCTTCCATTTGTGGATAATCAGAACCAGGCAAGAAAGACATAGGATTCATACAGGACGTGTATTTTCACCAGGAACGAGCCGTCTTCCAGCCACTTGACCCCTCACCTGCACTGAGCCCTAGATTGCAGTGGGACAAAATAGTTGAACAATCTAATGGAAGTTGCTGGGTTACTATTCTGCGTGGAGAACTGGAAGGACTTTAAAATTGGTCGGTTCACAAAACTTAACTCTCATATTTTAAATACCGCCTAGAACATAAATTAGGCAAGGTCCTAAGAAGCTGCCTTATTTATTGCTCACTGGGACCAAGGGAAGCACTCACCAGCAGGACCACCTTTGTCCATAGCATACGTGCTGTTTAGATGTCATTTAACTCACCATCTGAGGCATCACCTAACCCCACTTGTTTTCCCAGTCTAGACTAGTCTTTTTTTGTTGTTCTTTTTTTTCTCTTTTATTTAATATAGGCAAGAGATGCACTCATTGTTACCCAAACACTTTACTGCTTAGCTGAGCCTAAACTTGTTTCTACTTCAGCCAAAATAACATGAAAGCAAGGACAGAAGCTGGACTTTTAGCGGATGGCACCAGCTGTTTTATTCCTTGGTGAGAAGACGGTGAGGCTGCATAATTACATCAACAACTGTTCTACTCACTGTTGTACATCACAGGCCCATTGGCATCTGCTGTGTTACACGTCACAATGGAAGGCACTGCATTTGTGGCATTAGAACAAAACAAAACAAAAAAAAAGAAGCTGTAATGCATCACAAGAAATACGGAAATCCCTGTGACCGGTGCAAAGCAAGATGGTCTGGTCTTTCCTTCCTCAGCAGTGACAAGCACAACGCTGAATTAGTTGCCCTTCACTAGTCTAGAACATGCTCTCTGCATGCTAACCCACTCCAACTCCACTGCTCCGGCCTGTTCCACCACAAGGACGTTTATGCTTCAAAGGCTGTTCTTTCTATGAGTCATGTTTGTGGTGGGGATCAATAACATATGTTATGGATATTCATCAGTACTAGCAACTAACTCATTGCAGTGATATGAATATTCACTAATTTGTGTCATTTTATGTTTCCAGACTGTTTGAGAGTGCTAGCAAGGTTTTGCTGAATGCTGTTAATCATGTCACCGCTACTGAGCGGAATATATTTCCCTTAAAAAAAAAAACAAACAAAAAAAAAAACGCAAAAACACCCCCCCAACAACCCACAAAGATCACTTTAACACAGCACCTAAATCTTTTTACTTTTAAACAACTGAACAACAAGACAGAAAATCACCAAATACATTCAGACAATAGAGTTCCTACAGCTATATGGGAACAATTGCACCAAAGCTATGAAAAGGTTGATATTTATAGCAAGATATACAATAGTGTTTTACTTAGGCAGATAGGGAAATTAATTAATTGGTCCAGCTTATGTGTTTTCCCAAAATAAATGATTTTCCAAATCAGACACCTATTTTTGACTACCAAAGGCTGTCTGCAATGACACCATTCAGCGGAAGCCTATGGATATACTGCTGTCAAATGGATAGTACTTTTTTTAGTTTTGGGAGTTTTTTCATCTGCAGCATGTTTTGCAGTACAACCTGAGTGCTCAAGGAAGCTTATTCCATCAGACTTACCAAAAGAATTTGCTAAATATTGCAAAAAAAAAAGTTTTGACTCTTATTCAAAACAACTGAGTTTTCCCCTAATTATTTGTGCCAAGATTTCACTGTATAAGGCCTTAATCACAACGACTAGAAATGCAGCTGCGGAATATTGAAAATAAATGTCCTGCATGCACAAACCCCTGCAACCCGCAGAAAGCCCTGTTCCGAAAGCAGGTTTCCTTTGTCTCTCTTCTGCCCTCCGGTGGTGTAACGACGGAACAGGTCAAGCAGATCAAAACAAAAAGCACCAAGCAAAACATACTAGCCTCTTCCCCTATCTGGCTAATGTACTGGTGGATGTGAGAAACAGGACAGGTTAAATACTGAAATTATATTTTTTAAAAAAAGAAAAAAAATCAAGTTTTCTCTGTAAAAGCAATAAACAGTTATTAAAGAAGATTTCCTGAGATAAATGCTTCTCAACCTTGATTAAGCTCATTAAGAAGGGAAATCACTTTGCAAGTATAATTTTCAGTCTCATCTACAAGACAGAATTTAATTTAATTTTTCTGAATTATATCAGAGATGTACATGCCTAACAACACAGTAAATTAACTGCTGATGCCAAAGAACCACAGCCTTCAGTCATGGTTTATTCCTATGAAACATGATCTCTTTTTATTGGAAGAAATTTCTATTCTAACCTAAATGCTTTCAAAGTGACTGTAAAAGTGCATTTTCCCCAAAGAGGCTTGTCTTGTACTCTATAGTTGGGAATGTGCTTGGTGTTATTTGCTACGGCATCACAATCCACAGAACACAGATGTCAGGGTGGCAGTGGACTCTCTGCATGCATGATGAATACACCCTGTAAACATACTTCAAAAGCATTGCCAGCACATTTTTACTGAGAATAAAAATTCAGCTTTTGTCCTCTTCTGAAATTCTGGTTTTTCCCTGCAAGAAGTATGGCTTTGAGAAAAGAAAGAGAGCTCAGATTTTAACCAGGTGCAGATTTTTGCTGGCCAGCGTGAAGGCCTGCACCTGACCATTACCACTGCACAGTGTGGTGCCTGCCTGGTGGATTTTATGCTGTGCATGGATGATAAATATTATCATTAAGCAGAAGAGACCAGCAGGACAAGTGAGAGAAGCCCTCCTCTCCTGGCTCTTATCACTGGGGCTCTACCTGCAAAGCTGTCCCCAGAGACAAGCATCTCACGCTCCTGCACCATGCATGGGCACTGGGTTCCCCTCCGTTTTCCCTTAGGTTGCCGCCTGTTGCCCATGTAAGACCGTACACAACCAAGACTTCCTTGTTTTTTTCTCTCTGAGGCTACTCTACCTGATAGAGGTGGGGCTTGTTCAGGATTTCTTCTGTCACTCCCAGATGCTGTTTTTCAACCTGAGCTTTGACCTTCTGATGTATTTTTCCCCTGTGGCAATGTTCTTTCCGATTCTACCTTGTTATAACCTTTCCTGTCTTCTGTCTCTGTCACACACACACACACCTCTCCCCGCCTCTACATCCTGACTGCGTGGGAGGATAAGTCCCATACTATACATCTTCCTTTGCTCTTGGTTCCTGGCTGAAGAGTTATTTCTGTGTGAAAGATCTGTGACCATGGCACTGTGTGGGACCAGTCACAGAGAGGCATCCTGAACTACAGCCACAGTTGCAGCTAAAATGCGAGGAAACTGCTCAACATTGTAGCAGCTTTTGAGGCATTATAATACGACGATTCGGCAACAAATCACGGAGTGCCAGAAGACCATTTTCCCAAACCCAGGGCTGAGGAGCAGCCTGGCAGTCTCCTCCTTCCCTAATTCAGGCAATAGGTTACATCCATCAGAGTTTAAAATAATACCTCTTGGACTCTACATCATTTCTGGTTTTGAGCCTTTAAACTTTTCTTGAAAAAACAGGAAAGCCACTGCCTTCTATGTGTAAATTGAGATCCTCTCTTTGTAGCCAGAATCCACCTGTTAAAATCCACAGAAAAAAAAAAGTATCTAGGCAGTTTCAGCCAGACCTGTGATTTTTCTTACTAAGCCACAGGAAGTTTGCAGTGAAACAGCACCCATACTGCTTTGCCATATAGCTCTGCTGTATGAACATATTATGAGCCTTAATCAGTCAGTGTGTAAGGACTCCCTGAGCCCAGAAACCCATCAGTGTTCCTGCCCATAGCACCAGCTTAAAAATTAACAAGTCAAGCAGCCTTCTTCCCTTGTCCCCAGCATAAACCTGTGCCATAAATCCATGAGTTGGTTTCTAAATAATAAAGATAGGTGACTTAAAATTCTCTGTCATTTTTTAAAACTCTAAATCATATTTTCAAGCCTTTATAACACCATGAAATCTCTAATTCTCAAAATACCCCATCTCTTACAACAGAACAAAAATGCACATACAAAGAGAGCAGTTCATGTTAGTACCTTGCCATTACGGATGCTTTACCTTCCAAGGAGTTTAAAAAAGAAAAAACTCACATCATCTCCCGAGCCACAGCAAGTAGATGAATGGTACTTATTTCAAAACCAGTACCATGGGACCACTGTTCTGCTGTGGCAGAGCCTAGGGGAGTACTGATTTTGTTCTGCAGAATAATGGGGGTGGAAGAGAGTTTCTTTCACCGGAAGCTTAAGAAGCTATTGCCCATACTGCCCAGCACTGCCCAGTAAAATGCCACAGCAGCATTCAGCCCACATCAGTACTTAAGTAGGACATGGATACAAACTGTTAGTCTGCTGACTAGGTGGCATTAAACACCCTCCACATCCATATGTTCTCAGTGCACAAAACAAACAGATTCAGTGTGGAAACGCCACGCCCTGGTTTTCCTTCAAGGTTCTGCCACCCACTTTCCATTCAAAGCCTCAGCTCCTTAGTGGAGTTGTGGTATCTAAGGCTAAAATTACGAACCATTCCCTTCCCCTGCACATCAGAAGTTTCAATTCCATGGCTCCTGCATTTTTTCACATTCAAGCTCCCTGGAGGTTCACACCTCTGCACACACCCAGAATCAACCCCGCATTGAGACCTGCACCTGATCAAAATCTAGAACTGAGCTATTTGCTTGTGTCCTGCAGGAGACCTGTGACAGAAGGTATTGTTAAAGAAAGCACCACACACAGAGACAAAACCACACACCTTACAAAGTAAGTACCAACTTCTGTGAAGTCCTTACAAGCAGTAGTGGATTTTTACAGTAGCCTGATTTTGAGAAGTGGCAGTTAGAAGCTGAGTTGTCTCCGAGAGAGGGGTTGAAGGCCTTATCCCTCACCTTGCCAACAGAACTGGCTATTGGGCCACTGTCCAGTCTGTGGAAGAGCCACTGAGTGGTACCCAATTCAAGAGTCACTGGTGGACAAGCCCTTTTCCACGTACTCACTTTGGAAAGGTTAGGGCCCTTGACCAAGCGTGGCTGAAGTAAGTTCTGGTCCCAGCTCCCATATTTCCTTACGCATTTTGGCTTTTGGAAGTTACTTGGTAAAAACTGAAGTGACTACAACAAAGGGCCAAGACAGAGGCTTGCAGCTCAAGCGCAGCAAGAGGAGACATTATGTGAAGAGAAGTTATATGCATGACTTTGAGAAGCAAACAGACACAAAAATTCTCCTGCCCATCACTTCCGATCATTGTATGGAAAACACACCTGTACCTCATGAGTGTTTCGAATAGACAGTCTAGCTAACCCAAAAAACATATTTCCGGTTCATAGCACAGCTTTTCCCTTTGAAAGGGAATGACCAAGCCTTAACCACCCCTGCCTGCCCAAGGAGACACAACTTCATGAAACACGTTCACCGTTACACAGGTGAAAGCAGGATTTTTGCACAGACAACAGTTACCTAGAAAACAACTGGTTTCACAGTTACAGTTGATCTAATACGAACAAGTAAGCACAAAGCAGACATGAAGTGTTACAGAGACATGGTAACAGAGATCCGGAAAGCAGTTACGACTCCTACAGACCTTTACAGTCTGGAGCATAGCTGTTCATAGATGGAGGGCACTCCAACACCATGGCGATGGACAGTACTTAAAAAAAAAAAAATCTTAAAAGAGGTCAAAATCTGTTCTTGTATTCACCTCTGAATACTTCACTTTCAACCAACTGAATTATATTATTGAAGATTTCCTCCATGACAGCACACTGAGCTGGTTCAGCTGAAGCCTCACAAAGACTTGAAATCCATGAGCTAAGTTTTCCTTTCAGTGTCAGCAGAGTAACTGAAATAGTAAAGGGAGTTTCTCTGATCTCACACAAGTAACTATAAAGGGAGGGTAGCCTTTGGCTCTAGTTGAGAAAATTAAAACATTTTGATTGATCCTTTTGAGCCATTAGGAAATGCCTTCGGTACCTGCATACTGGCACAATTGTTGTTTTGGGTAAACTTCTGTTGTGCCCGGAACCAAGATTATACAATATACAATAAGAAACGGAGAACAGGGAACCAGCTTCCCATTCCTGTCCCACCACATGACACACTTTTTTCCAAAGGGAATGTTTAAACATTTTCTGTTTAATGTTTAATCACAGATGTGCAGAAAAGGAGAAGGAAAAAAGGGAATTAATGATTATGTTACTAAAATTAATTATAACAAAAATGATTCCCTTTATTTACCATAAGTGGACATAGAGAGGGAGATCAGAGCCATCCTTCATAATTTTTAATGATTGTTAATAGTACTCTCCATCATTATTATGACAAACTTCCAAAAAGCTGTGCTGACCTTTAATATTAGTTCCTAGACAATCAGAACACTGATTTTTTTAATATAATGGTAAAAACCTATAATCTGTGCAGTTTTCACAAACCATACATATTCTGCAAGTGCCATCTACTCTACTGATAATGCTCTTCTAGTTCGTTAGAGAATCTTCTCCCCTTTCCATCAGAATGTCTCTGGTTCATTTCCCATCACTCGGTATTACAAAAAACAGCCTGGCATTCAGTCAAACCAGGACAGCTTTACTGATAACGCCGGGGGTGGGGGGAGTGGGGGGGAAGCAAATGATTTGTCAAAACTCACTACTCCTAAACATAAAGAGCACTGCAAATCAATACACAGAAGTGTTCTCAGTTTGATTCCGACTGCAGAGAGGAAAGGGCAGCACTGTGTTCACCCTCTCCACGCTAATTGAGTGAAAGTGCATTCTCCATCATATCTACTTCTTACCAGAAAGGAAACGGGCAAGATACTGTGTAAAACACAAGGGGGAAAAAAGGAGAACTAAGAAAAGATTTCTTGAATTGGACCTTCTTTATGTGAACAACCCCCATCCCTTCCTTATGCCCACACAACTGACTGCATATCATCTCACGGATGAAGTAGAATTCAACAGTTCCTCATCAACAAATCTTGGTGAACTTAAATTTCATATAAAAGTATCTACAAACAGGCTAGGAAAATACAAATCCACAGCCATACCTTTAGCTGCATTTATCTGTTTTCCATGTTATCATTCAACACGGCCATTAGTTTGTGACATCTGTATTTTTGGAAATAAAAACTCAGACCACGTATGCACTCCATTTACTAAATCAATGTTCAAGACTCCAGATTTTTGCTAATCTCATTCATCAAAAGTTTTATTTTTGTGAAAAAATATTAGTATTTATTACCATAATGTCTAGCCTATCTGAACTTCAACCAACCTATGTGCTAACACTACAACCTGGAATGTTTACCCAGCTCTCCAGGCTGAAGTGGTCTATTAAAGTATGCTGAGAGTCCTCACGTTTCCGAAAGAACAGTGACGGAGGTAAGCTGTTTGCAACCCAGTCACTCGCAGACTGTCACAACTTGTTTAGGTTTGTTGGCAACTCAGTAGTCATCCCAAAGAGTTCAATTTTATGTTTCCCAGGAATATTAACCCCAAGAATACTATTACAACGTTATGACAGTTGCATCTAAATCTATTTTCATCTAAAACTATGCAGTGAAGAAATCTGACTTCCACGCACTTTCCCCTCCCCTCAGTGTCTCAGGGCTGATACTTACTACCAAAAAGGAACGCAAGTACATTCTTTCAGGTGATGATGGCCTACAGAGACAAACAGAGTATATTTTGTTCAGCCCCTTTGCATATCTCACACGGGTTTCATGCTTTCCAGGCAGGTACAAATCCTGTGAACAGGGCCTCTGTCTGGCTAAAGATTTAAGATGCTCATGTCTCCCCTTTGTGATTGGTTAACCTTTACACCCACGGCTCATTTCTCAACTGCTCCAGATAGTTTGCCTCCCTCCCCTTAAGCTACTCAGTGCTACCCTCCTGTTTCTTTTCATCTTGGGCTGGCTCCTCAGTCGTAGGAAAGGAGCCACCAGGCGCTCCTGCTGGCCCCAGCCTGGCTGAGGGAAGCACGCTGCATTCCCAGGACTCTATTCCCAGCACAGCACGAAGGCTCATATCACCAGGTACGTTTTGAAAGACAGAAGCGGGATTAGGCGGGTTCGTATTCCTTTTGCATTAGTTCACCCAGCCTACAGCCGGTTCTGCGGACATGGTTATATAACTGGAAATGGGCAGCCTGCCCGAACACGACAGCGCTTATCCAGAAGATGCAGGATCTACACAATCTTTCAACACTGAGAATAATCCAAATTAACATCAGCCCTTCAACTTTCATGTTTGTGGACTCTTCTGTTACCCTAAATCTTCAGCAATAACAGTGTTACGTTTGTATTTCTTGGTACATGTCAAAAACATTTACACAAGCCAGGAAAGCAGCATGCACGTATAAAAATCATTTCACTGGTTCAAATGTTAAAAACACTGTAACAAACCACCACTTCTTGCCCCAAATCCTTTGTTGCAACAGTGTGCAATACATCAGAGCTTATCGCCCTTGACATGACAAAGAATCTCCCACTGCCAGCATTCTCAGCTCACAACCAGCCAATTAATTCTCATTCCTCCATCAGGGCAAGTACTCCAGAGTTAATAACACACCACGGAACACCTTCTTACGGAAATTCTCCCTTTCTGGGATGTTTACACTTCTATTCTGAGAGATGAAAATAACCTGAACACCTTTTTCTTGAAAAGAAAGCACATGAAATAATCAGAAGAATCAGAGACATACGGTTTTGTTCTCTTTAAAGTGAACATTAGGAACATGAATCACAGCCATTCTGTAAGGACCTTGATACCCCAGAGCTGGCTGAATGGGAGCTTCTGTGTAGGTGTAAAGTGCACGTATGGCATGGTGACTGAGATAGTAGGTCCCACACGTGCACAGCTCTACACCCAAGATGGCTCCTCTTTGGTGTGTTGGAAGAGCAGAAAAACAGCTGTCTGCAGATTCCTAGAGATACTGTGAAAATCAAATGCCTGTTCAGGTACTAAGTTGGTTTTTTACTAGCCACTACAAGATCAAGAGACTACAGCTGAGTCTGTCCGAGTCCAGGAATAACTAGGTGGAACAGTACCTATGCTTTATTTCAGAGTAAACATACAGCCCAACAGCAGCACTAGATCCAACTAGATCCAAAACGATACAGCAGTGTGGAAAGTTAGATCTCCAGAGTGAAAACTAAAACCCTAAGCTGAGTTCATAGATTCTGTATGTGGCAGAGGAGCTTAAAAATTCACTGTCCGACCTCAGCCAGCAACTGAGCTGGAAGCTGCCTAAAGTCATGCTGGGTTTTATAGTTACTGATAACAGTACAATAAAAACTCCTCTCAGCACGTCTTAAATCCCAGCTCTCCCACAATACATAAGATTTGCACTGAAGTGAGGGTATCCACTTAGAGACATAGCCCAGAGCTTTACACAAATAAAAATGCCTATCCCTGTATTCTCAAAAACCTGAACACGACACTTTGTTGAAAGCAGAAGTGGAAATGCACCATTCACCCCAGAAATGTTTCTGCTCCATTCTCTGGATCTCACTCACGGCATCATGCCCTAACCACCACCTGGGAGCTTATTCTGAGTGGTCACACTCACCTCCCTTCTGCTGGAGCCAGAGCATCATTCAACAAAGTCTTTACTGGGACAGCGAGGGAGTATGATTGCATAGGGCGGAGATTAGGACACCTACCTGCAAGGGAAGAGTCCTGTGATCTGAACTCTGTTTCCACAGATTTGATACACAATTTAGCACTGTAAAAGGACAGAACTGGTCCTGGGAGCAGGGAACTGAAATCTCTCCTCCTAAATGACTTCTCTCAGAGTCATGCTCACTCCTTTCCCTCTATCTGGCCTAATAAAAATTAAATACTACAGAGTTCAGCGGGAGTGGTGAGGATTGCCTGTGCCCAGACTAGTCTGGCAGTTTAAGCATTCTCCTTCGAGGTGGGAGTTGAGGATGTTAATTCAACCAGACAGAGGAGGGAATTCTGTATCTCTCAGCTCCTGACAAACCCCTTAGGACATTGAACAGCATGCTGCAGAGCAACAAACTTTAAAAAACAAAACAAAGCAAGAAAAGCCACACCAAAAAACCTGTTGCTCTTGCATTTGCAGAAAGTCTGATCCTGTCTGTGCCACAGAACACACAAACGGTCCAGGTCACATTTCCTATTTAAACCGTATTTTCTTGAACATGGCAATCACATTGGTAGTAAAACTTAGTATAAATGCTGTTTTCAGGAACAGAAATGGATTGCAAAATCATTTAAACCATAGCTGAAAATTATTTTTTGAAACACGAAATCACTCTGTTTCAGCTGTAGAAGACTAACCTCTAAGACTGAATGTTGCTTACCTTTGGTTCTGAGCCAAAAGAACTTTTCTCTTGCAGCATTACACGTTGGCGAGAATGTCTGGTAGGTGGAACTGAGGCATCTAATGGCTGTTTGGAGCTGTATAAAGACACTGAACATGGAAGCTCACATTCTAAGGTAAGAGAAAGAGAAGTGGTTTAGTGGGCACTGCACAAATGAAGCTGCCAAAGAGACATATTTAATTTATTCATTAAATGTCTTTTTTCAGCATCATCTGTTCCATATTAATGGTATGCAAATATTTTGTATTCCAGATAGGTAATTCTTTCCCCCCAAGTTCAAGTCATCCCAAGATACAAGAATGGTAAGGTTTATGTTGAAGTAGGAATGAGTGACATGGATCTAGATAGCACCAGATATAGGCACCTAGAAATATATATTTTTTAAACAAAATAGATCAATTGATATATGAAAGTATTTACTGCATCAGTGTATTGATTTAACCGATGTATAACAACATAGTGCAATATGGCATCAAGACACTTACATACCTCACAAAAATGTCTCCTTTCTGAAGCCATATATCACAGAGCATCCCAAGCAGAGACTCTGTAAAGAAAAATGAAGCCCATTTACCTTGTGTCAGTAAAATTATTACCAAGGTTATATTTAGCTAACAGACAAAAAAGTTACAGGGCGTGAGCAGACTTTTGCAGGAACATCCTTTGGCAGCTGATTCACTGAGAGACATTGACTGCGGCCTTGGGAGGAGGAGGCTGCAAGATTAGCTCTTTCCTTCTGGTGGGAGGAAGGCCCATTGCCTTGCTGATTGCAACAGAGGCAGAATAAATGACGTTAGAAGAGGTGAGGGGGGGGCATTAATATAAGCCAGGAAGTATCATATTCACAAACACCAGCCAAGGATTGGGTAAGAGTCATGGATGGCTCATCACATCTCTCTTCAGAACTATAAATCATCTTTTTCCTGCCCATTCGACCTCTTCTCTCCTACTTTGCATTCAGGAAGTACGAGCACACCTCATGTACCCATGTTCAGTGTGTGAAGGGTACGCAGAAAACAGCTCCTACAACTTTGCTCTGGCAGTGCAAGCTAAGACAGAGTCCTCAGTGCGATTGTCAACGTTATCTGTGGTACATATGTACATCTGGGCTGAAATCTATCGAGTAGAGTAGAAGAAAGGAGCGGAGAAGAGATGATATGCACAATGTAAATAAATGTCAATAAATTCAGCAGTCCTAATTACCCAACTGAAAGATACAATATTTTCTTATTCAGTTACAATCCTCTGTGTTCTCTTTTTTTTTTTTTTAATAGGGAATTTAAAGGTGTCTCTCATGCTTTCAGATATTAGATTATTTCTGGCTGAGCATGATCACATGCAGCTGCATTCCTGTCTGATAAAGTGAGATAATGTAGCTGCATATCTAGGCAATGTTTCTTTTCCCGAAGTACTGTAACGCAGCCCTCTGTCTCAATCGATAGATCACAAAGACACATCACAGTTCCAGAGTTACTGAGGAATAACAGGTGACGTTTTTCATTTCCAGTTTATGTATTCAAGAGAGGACAAAATGACGCACACCACAGGCCAGACCGGCTAGCTGCTCGTGCGCAGCATGTGCACAGACTGATTATACAACTCTGACTCACGAGCCGCTGCAGCACAGCCTTACAGAATACCTGCCAAAGCAGCACAAGCAGGCAACAAAGGCAATCATTTAAACGAAAAGTAATCACCCCTTTGGACAGTATTTCACACGGGTATGTGCGTGTGAGAGTAACATTATATATATGTATATAGAGGGAGAGGGAATTAGGGAAATTTAATTGTTTCTAAAATAAAGAAAATTAGCCTTGCTTCTGCAAAGCTTTGTTAAAGTCCCGCATCTGCAAGAAAACTCCCTTCCTGTCCTTTTGCAATCAGCTGAGGGGGTTGGTTTGCTGCTATTTCAGCTAGTGGTAGCCACTCACAGGAGCATACAGCAGCCTTGATCCTGTTCAAAAGAAACGTTTTCTTAATAACAAAAAGAAGCGGGTACCTTAGCCTTTGGCAAAAACAAGAAAAAGTGCTCCCACCTGATATTTGCACCTTATTGCACATGGGGTTGCTGCCAGATTGAACGCTGTAATGCAGAGCACTCTGCGGGAACTCATTATTCGCACCCCCAGGCGGGTCTCTGGAGCCCTGAAAACGGCCCAGGGCAATCAGTAAAAGAATTGGGCAGCATCCCAGTAACAATACACCCAGCTTCCCCAGGAGCATTCAGTTGCCATTGTTTCCTAGTGGTATTTTCCATTTGCTTCCTAAGTGTTCCCATCTCTTGCACCCAGCAGGCTCTTCAGGATCACCGAGTAACAGAGAATGCTCATCAGGAAGTCTCAGAGCATGGAGGGTGACAGCCTACAATGGTTCTGAGAGACAAACTGGGCCAAGATACGCACTGCCCAGAGCTCATAATCTGCCTGCGATTAAGATACTACTTAAGCAAATACGCACGTCCACCCTGGAGAACGTGAGCCATAACTGCCTGAGAGTAGTCGCCAAGAGACAGAACCTTAAAGAAAGATTCTGGATGCAACTGCTGCGGGTGAACCACTGCAGATGAACAGCTGGAAAAGGGCTCCCTCGTCTCGCATCAAGCTATCCCGGACTAACAGAGCCAGATGCTTTCTTTGCTGGTAAAGATTTACATCCTGCGATGGAGCTGAACCCAGTGGTTTATTTTTTTTCCCCTCCTTTCCATGAAACTGAGGGATTTCTCAGAACAGTAACTTTTCTCAGAAGAGTATACAGCTGTAATAGGTGAATAATTTTCAGCATTTCTCTCACAAATACATGTGAGGTAAGCCTTCCTGTCCACACCTGTATCCAATGATAACATTCGGGGAATTCCTTGGGGTCTGAGTTCAGGGTCAAGAAAGAAAAGGATGAAAACTACTCTTATAATAATTCAAAAAGAGATTCTGAAAAGCATAAATGGGGCCACTTGGCCCAGCTCTCTAACTGCCATTGGCACTTCCGCAAGCTTTCCCCAGTGAAGACCAGGCTGCCCCTGAAAAGCTGATGAGCAGAATTCACAGCCGGACCATTTGACAGCTTCCACCATGAAGTGAACGTGCTCCCAAAGGTGATGGCTGGGACCCGGGCAAGGGAAGGAAGCACTCCCAACGCAGCAGGTCTCCAAGGGTCCAGCAGATCTGGTTTCACAAGCAGGTAGTCAGGGAAGTCAAATATTGCCCTGCCTTCTGCTGGCACTCGTGTCCCGCCCAGTGTCCCAAATGTGGAACTTGCCTCAGGGAGGGAACAAACAGGAGAATGTTTGCTGATCTGATGACACTGCCTGCCACCTCACGTAAACTTACATGCTGAATGAGCTGTAGAACAGAAAACCTTCAAGAAAGAGTAGATTAGTCAAAATTAAAACCAGCTCAGGCTAGAATGAATGAAATGGTGTTTTCACCCCCGAGACAATGTGACAATGGGCAAGCCCCACCTGTAAAGCAGGCTTTGGCAACAAACAGGTACCCGTGCTACTGTTTACAAGGGGACAGTCTGCAGTGGATTATTTCTACTGAGAGAAAACAGAAGGGGACCTCAGGGGGAGGGGGTAAACCAATGTATTATGAAGAGAGAGTAAAACAATAATATTATGGAAATGCATGGCAAAGAGAAATTAAATTACAAATTGAATTATTGTTTACAATTAGTTATTATTTAATTTTAATCATACAAAAGAATTATCTTGAATGGAACACACAATCCCATATATATATATATATATCAATGTCCAAGTCCTTTTCACACCCTTTCCTATATTTATAATTAAGAAGGAAGTCTTCTGATGACGTGCCTCAGGAAGAATGAGAAATTACTTAGGTAAGTTAAATAGCAGTTTCAAGTCCTCCTGGAAAATGAATTAAGATCAGAGGTCACCTACACAAATTAGTAGGTCTGAACAAAATGAGAGAAATTCTTTGGACATATCATCCATGTTTAAATTGGCCATGTTTACATGTAACAAACATACTGTGTATAAACAGTAGGTGACTTAAGATGGTGGGTTTCCTACAAACTGCTTTTATGCAAGTACTGGGAATTCGCTTTTCAAGATAACCTCAGAGGGTTATTTTGGTTCCTTGATGAGCAGAGATCCTAAAATAAGAGCATGGCCACGCTGAACAGTGGCTTTGAGTATGTTAATGAAATTAGACAGTCTTTAGGCATTGAATAGCATCTTCAAATACAAATACAAAATTATTACTAGCCTCATGCTGGCCTGAGTGAGGACAGCAGAATAACTGGCTGAATGCTGTATGCACGCAAATCTCCACCTGCTCTAAACACAACTGCACTTATCTAGGAGCATCCCCTGACAGCTTATGATTCATTAACAAGATCTGAATGTGGAGCACGCACATAATTATCACAGCTGTGTACACAGCGTAGGCAGGTAGAAGGTGAAATTGTCATTTAACTGAAACACTCAAAAGCACTTTAATGCTGCCATAGTGGCACGCAAACTTCGATGTCATTGCTGCTGTGGGTGACTGCAAGTCATTATAAGAAACTATGTTATTAACCACCCTCTTTTAATCTCTTAACCTCGTACAAAGGCTTTGCAATCCAAATTCGTACAATCTGTTTTCACTTTACTTGTTGGATACCGAATCTTCTACCTGTATGAAGAATTTTCTTTGTTGCTCTTAATCCATGCTGAATTTTGTAAACTACTTTTTGAGGGCTGCACTTTTCTGCATGAGAGCACAGCCACTGCAGGAAGGTTGCTTCCCCCCATAATGAGTAGTTTTAATTCTCTAAACAAGCGTCATCTTGGAAAACATGACAAAATCAGATTGACCTTGACAGTGTACACTCCTCATCCTCCCTTTTTAATCCACAACTCTAAATATCCATTCACTTTGTTTTCTAACCTCTGAGATCTGCCCTTCTCCTGCAGCGACAGAGTAAATTATGTACTATACACCACAGGATATGGTATCTATACGATACGGTGTCTATGGTTTCTACGTATGATATAAATATTTGGTTCAATACTTGTCTAGAATTTTGTTCCTTGTGTACTCAGCTTGCGTGTATCCATAAGAGATAACCATTTCCCTTATGTAATAGGTCCTACAACTCTCACCCCGGTAAAGGGCAACAAGAAAATAATATTTTGACAAACCGAGAAAATCCATCTGAAAGAGCAAGCTGCTGGGAACAGGAGGGCTAGAACTTTCCTCTGTTTTTTCACCTACACTTTAAGGTACTGCTTTTGACTTGTCCAACCTGAAACACCCTGGGACTGACCCACCTGAGTTACTTTTTTCCTCACGGCTTCTTGCCAGAGTTGCTGAACCCTCTGATTATAGAAAAAGCAAGGAATGGGTGTTCTTTGGGTGGACTCCAGGACGCTGGAAGTAGTTCTTTATCTTGGCCCTGCTAGGCATACTAGGAACAAAACGGCTTGAAGCAGGTCCAGTTCTGCTTCCCCAAAGATCCAGAGAAAAAAGGCCTGAAGAGTCTTTGAGCTGTCATCATTCACCCACTCCAAGCCAGGCTTAACAATACTATTTTGTAAGATAAGCGCCAGGAGGGAAGGGCAGGCACTGACAGGGTGGGTTCATGCAGCAGGGCACTGGTAATCAGGAACAGAGCCCAGTACCTCTCCCAGGTCAATATGCTACTTGTAAGACCAAGATAGCGGGCATTAACGAACTGAGCAGTACCAACGGGTTTCTCTTTATGTTATTAATGCCAAAATGGACATTCTGCATTTGAAATCTGCAATATCTTTGAACTTGTATCATTCTGGACAGGTTTTTACTTGGTATGAATCTGAATGAATCTGTTGCATAAACACTGAAGGTATTGGGTACATGCAACCGGCCGGGAGTCACTGCGACTGTGCAGCGTGTCTGGCTTTGCCTGTCTCAGAGTGACTTCTGAAACCTCTGACGTGACTAGGTGTAATCTGGTTTGTTCTGGTGATGCATGCTCACACATGTTACGCACATCTTGTGCGTAACATGAGGTGACAGCCTGAAGGAAGCTGGACATATCAGTTGTCCCGAATCAGCGGATTTCATTTTTAAAGTTTATAATGAAAGTTTCCTTTAGGAATACGTCCTTTTCCCCCTCACTATTTTCATTTGTTAGTGAATAAAATTATGTGCTAGGGTCAGCATTGTACTTGGCACATGCCTGTCCCAAGGAAAAGGATGAAGCAATTACACATGCAGCCTCACAGCACAGAACGTACCAGACCACAGACCTGTGCAGCCATATTCCTCCAAGTCAAGCATCTCGACGAAACCCATTTATGCTAAATTTACACTACTTGTAGCCAACACTATAGCATTAAAAGTCTGCCTAAGGTTGAAAAGTGCCCCCAAAACACCAAATGCCTCAGCCCCAGTCAGTGTGTCACACACCAAGGGGAAGAGATGCCGCTGGTTCTGGCTGGGTTTCGAGGCACTTGACGCTGTGACAATGTACAGCTCCAGGTGGCTTTGCCCCTCCCATCAGGGCGGGAGGGTGCATGCTGCCATACCTTCCCTCAGAGGCTGGCCACGGATCTCTTTTAACCATTCAGATGAATTTACAGCACCTTTTCTCTAAGCCCTCAGCTGCCCACAGCCCTCTCCCCCGCTCCCCAGCCTGGCCCTCCCCTCACACAGCCCTGGGCCCCGTTTCCTCTCCTCAACCCACCAACCTCTGGTCAGTGCCTCGCGTGCTCCCCGGCCAGGCCTCACACCGTGTCCGGGCCTCTCCACAGCCCTGTGCCGGCCGTTGCCCCTCTGGCGCTCCCCACCCAGCCCCCGTGGGGCGGGAGGCTCTGGAGAACACCCGGAGGAGGCCTGTCCCGCTCTGAGGGCTCTGTGACGCGCCGAGGGGGACCCACTGCCCCGCGCTGGGGGACCACCCCGCTTACACAGAGATGGGGCGACCCACCGTCCCGCGCTGAGGGGAGGGGACCGCACCACCCCGCGCCGAGGGGGGGACACGCTGCCCTGCCCCGCCCCGCCGGCCCGGGCCCCGCCTGCCCCTCTCCCTAACGGTCACCCCCAGCGCCTTTCTGGAAGGGTCCGGAGGTAACCGCCAAACATCCGAGCCCGGCCGGCGCACCCCCCCAGTGGATCTGCCCCCGCAGGCCGGCGCACCTGGTTCTGCCCCCCCCGGTGCAGGCTGCAGGCCCAGCCCGGCGGCGGCCCGGCGCCCCTCTGCTCTCCCCTCACACCACCCGCCGTGCCTCAGTGCCGCTTCTGCCGCCCCTCGGGGAGATATTTTGCTTCACCCTCCTCACAACAAATGGTTAAAACCCTGATAAACTGTCCAAGGAGAAAAACAACATCAAAAAACCTCAAAACAACAAAAAGAACAAAGTAAACACCAAAACCTCCCAAAAAATCTGTCAGAGAAACGCGTATGTTGAGGGTTTAAAACCACAGACCCCGGATAAATACGATATCCCCTGTTCCCTCCTCTCACAGCCGCGCAGGAGGTAGCGCTGTGGCGGCAGGTGACCGCCGGGCCGCCGGCGGGGTCACGGCAGCAGCCGCCAGTGCCGGGCTCGTGCACGGCCGCCGCGCGCCACCAGGGGTCAGTGTCGGTGCAGCAAAGGCGGCACCGGGCGCTGCTCCCGCGGGGAACGCCTCCGCGGCGGGGAACGCTCCCAGCCCGGCCCCGGGCCGCCGGCCCCTCCCGCCCACCCGTGAAGCGTTCGCTCCGTTTGCTCGAAAGGGGGTGAGCGCGTTTTCCCCGGGGATGTAAGTTACGGCAGGGATGCTGAGGAAATCGGTTTTGATTTCTTCTTTTTCTAGAGCACAGCTCTCACTCACAGAAACAAGTTTTTTAAGAGATCCCAAAACTAAACGGCACGTCTGTGCCCCAAGCAGCAGAGAAGGGGAAAAAAAAAATAAGTTTCAGGAATAAAGTAAGAGATGGATACTGCTGCGCAGAGGAGGCAGGTGAAGGAGTGAAAGCAGACAAAGCAGTAGATGCCGGCAGCTCCTCCGGTGTCCTGACCCAGGCAGTAAGGCTGGCACCGGAGTGAGATGGGAACCTACCGCCTGGGAGAGAGAGCTGCATCGGGAGGCTGGGTGTGCTGGGGAAGAGGGACTGGTGATTCCTCGGTCTTCCTCATAGAGAACGTGAGGAAATGGCAGCAGCAGGGGTGGAGGGCAGCAGCAGAGCTTGTGGGAGACCAAAGGACAGATCCCAGGTCCAAAATAGAGACCGGAGGAAGGAGAGGTCACCTCAGGACAGCCTACAGAGAGAAAAAAGGGTCAAAATATGATGATGAAAAAAGCAGGCAGGTGGCTTCCTTCACATGCTGTCCCCCAAGGACTGGAAAACAGGAGATAAGCCCACCACTAAAGAGCTGACAGTTACAAGTGTCCCAAACCCCCAGAGCTAAGCGAGGACTGAACGTGAACATCTCCATCACAGTACCGTTTGGGGTAACGGCTCTGCATTTTCTACACAGGAAGGTCCCAAAGTGGTTTTAGTTCTCAGGCATGGGGGACATCCCTGAAGCAAAGTCCATGGGCATCACCTGGAAGAGACTCTGTGAATGGTTAAAACAATGGGCACCTATTAAGAACTCAAAGCAAAATATTCTTATTAATTGGAGAAAATATATTCAAATTCATGCTGCAGAAAGGGTGCGAAGACCTTTTCTATATTCATTTACACCAATAATTCACTTTAGTAGAACTACACTAATATAAAACTTTTAAAGAGAGAACTGCCCTTGTATTTTGGCAGCTTTTTTTCCTGAAGTTAGATTTTTATGGCTTGGCTAATTGTTCCGCTTCCTGTTCTCCCCTGAAGAATCCTGACTGGCTGCACGTTAATTTGCTGAAAGCCAAAAATCTAGTAAAAATTTAATTTTACCCTTGCTAACAGCTGGAGACCCAAAATCAATTTCAGCAGTTTGCCAAGTAATGAGATTAAAAGATTCACAACTGACAGAAACCTCACATGACCGAGTTGAAGGGCAGTGCCATCACTTTTATCTGACCCCCTGATGCAGACAGCCTTCAGACGCGGCTCAGAAGGCAGCACTAGGCATCACTTCTTAATCCTTAAAGGCTGTTTCTGTTAAAAGAAGACGCGATGGTAAATCACAGAAAGCCTGGCTTGAATCGAATTATGAGCTAACACACACAGGAAGATACTCAGTAAGCACTAAATAAATACCTGTGCGTCTACATCAGCCATCCGCACAGCTCAAACCTACGCTAGGAGTAGGAAAAGTTCACTGGGAGAGTTGGTTGTACTCACCAGTGTCAGCTATCAACCTGGGAAGCTGCCAGAGCCCAGTTTGCCATTTTTAAAGTTAGCGTCTGCGTTTAATTTTTACATGAATTCAAGAAGAAATTGGACAACCTGCACCATCTTTAGCCAGGGTTCAGGTGTGCTGTACACTCCCTGGGGGAAGCTCCAGAGGGATGCTCCTCTACAAGACAACTGACTTGAGTGAAACAACTCTCACAGTCACCTTCCAGCTGCGACTGGGCTTCCCGTGGCTGCTGACATACTACCCTCCATAAAGCTCATGAGAAAAAATGCTGAATTTGCTATTCAGCAGTCATCACACAGCAGGATTTGCCTGCAGTCACCCAGGGCTATAAACAGACAGAGGGTGAAAATAGTGCACTGAGCACAGACAGAGCTGTCTCCATCACTGATTAAAGAGCCATCTGTTAAAAACGTGTTTCGCAGGTATTAGACTACTGATGTTGTTGCTACCAGGTACACATAATTCCTATGAGAATAGGGATGGCTGGCATTTAGACCCGTAATCTCTGTTTTGCAAATCTGTAAACTGAGCCAAGGACTCTTTAAATGTGTGCCTAGAAAGTCAACAAATGCCTTTGGATTTGTCATTGTCCTGCTTATCTGGCACACCTGCTTTCATCCAGAGGAGCCTAAAAAGCCTTTGCATACAGACAGGTGCAGTTGCCCTGCACCGAGCTCCCTGCTGCTCCACCTGCTCGGGCCGCCCAGTTTGAAGCTGGCTCAGGATGAGGTGCGTATGTGGCAGCCACACTGCTGGTTGCAATTTAACCTGAACTGAACTGTCCATACAGTGCTTAACATAACAGAGACTCAGTGCTTGAACTCTTGAAATAAAAACATTGCCAACAAGAGCCTGCTTTCATGTAAAAGAAGAGGACAAGAAGTTATAAAGAGAAGAACGCTATTCTTAACGCTACTCACCATCTCCACCTCTGTGCTTTCTCCAGCCTAGTTCCCACCTGTCTTTACTCCAGCACTTTCACTCTTGCCCATACTTGTGGAAGAAGGACACTGCTCTTGGTCCATGCCACTACCAACACTGGTCTCTTGGAGAAAAGCCTCCTGCTCTTCCTGGAGTTTGTCCTGCTGTGAGAGCAGATTCAAAAGTAATTAAACAACAAAAAAAAAACACCCAGCTGGGCAGTGCAGCTGGCCTTATCTCCTGCCCTGCCTCTGCAGGGAGAGAAAAGGGCTCTAAATGGAGAATCAGGTTTTAACCTAAGATGGAAAAGCACAGAAAGGCATTTTCACCCTCTAGTAAACTTGGTACAAAGCAAAATCCTATTTCAAAAATTCTGGCTTCAAAGAAAGCACAGCCATGCTACTTTCAATGCTTGGTTTAAAACTGTAGCTTACACTTGCATTCAAGTCTTGTGCCTGGAAGAAGAAAAATAAAGATACTAGAAAGCACTCTGGGGGATATCAGAACAACCTTGCCATGACAACAATTGTGATTCTGCCCCAACATCACCAACAGAAACCCTTGTCTTAAGTAAGGAACTCAGGCTCTGGGGCACTTCACACAGACACCCCCAAAAAACCCACTAATCAAACCCACCCCAACAACAACAAACCGAAACAATCCACCCACCAAAAAAACACCAAACAGGAAAAAACCCAGACAAAACAACCACACCACACAAAAACCCAAACAACCCACCTCCCACCCAGAAAACCCCCAAAAAGCTACCCCATCCACCCCCGAGCTACAGCAGAGATAGGAGGAGCCGTTGCACTTAAGGCTGAGGGGAAAAACCTGAGTAGAGCAGGAGTGAGAAATGAAATCAGACACAGCATGTAAGTGTTAATGGCTTTTTAAAGGGGTAAAACGCACTCAGATATTTCCTTCAGATATACCCCCATGCTCATTATTTATTTTTATGACATGTTCATTCTTTGTAGGCAGAGTACCCCATAAAAATTGGGACATTTTCCCAGTTTAATCCAAACCACCGCAGCATTTATATTCTGAATGTTTTTCTTCAGGATTGATGCAGGTGTATTTGTTTTTTAACATTAAAAAAAAAATGCAGCTTGACATTCTGGCTCTCAGCCCAAGAGCTCTTAAAAACATGTTTAAAACCAAGAATCCTTTGACTCTGTAGGTTATAAGAATGTACAAATACAGAAGTTTACAAATGGCAATCTAAAAGGCTTTTCTTCAGAAAATTTTCTCCTTTTTCTTTTTTTTTTTTTTTTTCTTCACAACAGCAGCCAAGTGACCAGCATCTCCCCGAGTGTCACAGGCTTGTCTCCGGGGAACAGGACTCACATGGGACCCTGAACAAGGGCAGCCCATTCCCAAGGCAGAAAGCCAGCTTTCCCTGGCTGCAAATGTATTTCATAGGAGTTAGGGGGAAGGACATTTAGCACGAACTGACAGCTACTCCTTGGAATAATTTTAAGAGCTGGGATAGGAGGGCTCTGAGCAGGAGGAGGAGGAGGGATCTGGGAGGAAGGCAAGGCAAGGCAGCGCTGTGCCGCAGTTCCTGACGTACCAACTGCCCTCTCCCAGGGCAATGAAGCATTTCCAGAGCTGTCCCTCCTTAAGGGCTGATAAGGCTCTATCCTGCCCGACAGTGCAAATTCTCGTGGAGGATTTCTTTTAGCAGAACAGCCCATGGGGAGATCTGGAGTAGCTCCTGGCATGCAGCAAATTCTCTTCGTTTTGAATTACTGTGAGGGCGGGCTGGCGTAAGACTTGCATACCTTGTAAACTGCAGATTTACGGGGAAGCTGGGCTGTAAACGGGCATTGTGTTTTTGTGAGCACAAACTTTATACTCATTGTGATTTAAGCACGTTTTAATGTGCATATTTGAAAAGCTTCCAAGGGGAAGTTGGATTAATTTTGCTCCATTTATGAGCCTCAGTGCATCACTCACTCTAGCAGCCAATGTTTGCCAATTTTTAAATGCCTGGGATTTTAAAAAATAAGTATTGAATAAATAACTCACTAATCAGATGGGTTGGATAACATCCCAAGGCACGATTGACCTGCCTAAACCCTGAAGCAGAGCCGAAAGTGCTGCGCTGCCTTCTGCACTGGCCTGACCTCCCCTGAGGAAACCAAACCTCCCTCAGTAAATCTTCCAGCAATTAAATTATTTACGTGGCTCTTGTTGAACGAGTTAATATAAATTACTTCCATCTGAGCATGAAAATAAGTGTGTGCTGTGCCTCCTTGTGTCTCAGCAGGGGCAGGTATCTCAGCCCATCCTCACATTCCAGTAAAACTTTTCCTTGGAAACTAACGCCCAGGAACGCAGGTCTGCACTCATACAGCCACAGGTACCCAATTCGTACATCTCTTCGCTGACTTACCTTGAAACATAGCGAGATCAACAAAGATTTCAAATTCATGAACCAGGCTTTCATACCTGTGGCCCTGCGCAAATCGCTTCGTCTCTGTGGCAGTTTCCCACCAGACTCATCGGCACAGACCTGCGTGGCCGCAGGACCGGCCAGTCTCTAACCCTCTTCTAGAGACGGTTAGTAACCTTGCCTAGTTACTAACAAGTTTTAGTTGATAATGAAGTTGTAATCCTAATAAAAAGAAATGTAATAGTATGAAATAACCTTCCACTTGTTTCTAAGTAAAAAAAAAAAAGCCTTTCCACGTTCTTCTAAAGTATCTTAATAAAATATTTTCACTGAAGTCTGATTTCCGAAGCCTTTCCTATCACTTTGCCAGCTTTGCAGCAGCGTCAGTCAATTCTGTTGTAGCGGCGTGCTGCAGTAAACCATTGCTTTCCTCTCTTCCCCTTCTCACTTTTCAGCACTAACCACCCCAGTAGCACAGACAGATAGTCCTTGCTGACCTGCTTCTGGTGGGAACACACCACTTGACGCCAAAAGCCACCCTCTGTGCCCAGTTCTGCGTGGAGGCTATGGACGTGACTGAAGACATGGAAGCAGGAGATAGGAGCACGTGCTTAGTGCTAAACCCATCCAGCCTGGAAGCGGCCCCAGTCCCAAGGGAGCGGTCAGAGCGTGTTTATGCGCACCGCCAGGGCCAGCCTGCTTTAGGGCAGGTCTCCTCTGGGCTACTCGAGGTGACCGTGTGGTCACAGGACATTCCTATAACCTGTTTCTGGACTTGGTTTCTGTTGTGAGGGGTTTTTTTCCAAAGCATTTGAAACAACATAATGCCTTTCCTGCAGGCCATGAGGGTGACAGGTTTTTTGGAATGAATCCAAATGAGCATACTGTGCGCCTGGCGTTGGCAGGTGCAAGTCTTCCCAGGGCAGCAAGGACTGTGCGGGACAGAGCAAGTCAGACCTGGCCTGGCGTCCTACGCACTGCACCTGGGGAGGGATCCTGCGGATGGGTAACCCAGGGCTGCACGGAGAGCCCAGGGCTACGTGGTTCCCAGCCGAAGCAGCACGCAAAGGTGAACACACGCACGTGGGAAAAGGGATCTCAAAACAAAGCAGAGGGTTAAGACACCGCCTGTACAGACAGTCCACAGGGGTTCCACGCTGGCAGTCACAGAAGCGCTGCACAAACACGCGAAAAGGTGCGGCAGGCGTTCACTCTCGGGACTTATAATCCTCTGTTGTAGTGACACTCACAAAAAATTACACTCGTGAACAAAAACCAGCATGATGGAAATATTATTTTGAGCGGATTTCTACAGAGGTGAGTACACATCTACTGGTACATCATGAAAAACCCCAACACACATGACCTTGCGGTTCTTAAGTCTCCTAAAATGCCGCTGCAGAGGACTACTGCTGCACAGAGAACTACGGTATTTTTCTTTAAAGTTCATCACAGTCACATACAGCAAAACAAGCAATTCTGTTCTAAGACCAGGGAATTTTGAAAAGCCCCCCAGTAAAGGGAGACCACCAGAACGACCCTGTGCAGATCCTGCGCCTCGCCAAGTGCAGCAGCGAAGCAGAGCTGTGCACTAGGTGGTGGTGGTGACCCGCCGCAGAGCAGCGTGGCTGCACGCTGGGCGAGCGAGGAGCTCCACAGCATAGGAGGAGGAGGGGGAAAAAAACAAAAAAAAAAAGCTAAGTCTTGAAAGTAATAACGTTTAGCTGGTATGTTTAGACCTTTATTTCAGACTTCATCACACATACCGGTGAGTTTGTCCTCCCCACGCCCTGGGCAGATCTGACACCCACAAGTGCTCATGTGTCCCCTGTGCCGGAGGGCGAGCGGTGATGGGGAGACCCCAGGCACAGTCCCCAGGTGCTGGTTGGAAGAAGGGGAGGCACACGCTCTGTGCACCAGCTTCCAGCTGGCAGCTTGAAGCTCCTCTCCGAGCATCCCAGCAGCACTGACAGCCGGGGGCGAGGGGAAGGACGCAGGACCTGCTCACTGCTTCGTGGCTGTGTGTCTGATGCGCACGATGGCGACAGAGATGCTGGCACGGTGTCTGCGTCTGAAGAGGGGTAACGCAGAGTGAAAGCCCTCCATCTCCCACAACAACTGCACGCAAGCTCGTGTTAATGGTTCCCTAGAGGCCCTCCTGGTTCAGGAGGGGATAGACTCGGATTTTCACTGGATCCCTCAGCCTTTCTTCCAGAGCAGCAAACCACGATGCTTTATCAGGGAGAAAATTATTTTTCCGCTATTAGCTTTTTCACACTGGAACAATTTTTTTTTAAGATTACTATATAAACCTTGCCTTCTTCAATATTCTAGACCACACTTGACAGCAAGCTCTTAAAAACCCTTTTATTGTTTTCCTGTTCCTAGAAGCCATGTGTTTTTAAAAGCCATATTTCTCCCTAACTCCTCTGGGCAGCCAATCCAAGACGAACAAAATGAAGGTCTGGGCGAGAGCAATGCAGCAGCATAAAGTTAAAGGACAAAAGCAATCTGTTCGGCTTGATTTACATCTCAGTCCTTACATTAGAGACAACGCTAAAGTTGCGGGTCAGGAGCTGATGTGCTGCTGGAGGGACCCACACCCCGGCCATGGCACAGCAGTGGGGTTCCAACTGCGCAGGGTGCAGCAGCCGCTCCAGCCGTCCCTGTACCAGCTGGCCAGCTCTAGTAACTCCAGTAACAGAGACAGAAATTACATCACCGTGAGATATTCAGGTACTGTCCGAGTTGCCCACAGTGGCGGCTTTCAGCCTACTCTTTCTTCTTTCCTTCCCTTCCCGTAGGTGGTGTCTCAGCCTTACTGACCGTGCCCCCGCCCTGCAGCAGCTCTCCCTTCCCAGCCATCTGCCCGCTGAAGCCAGCGGAGAAGACAGCAGACAACTGGATGTCTCAAAGCACAGCGAGTATTTTCAGCTAAACAGCTTTTCACACACTCCTAGTCTGTCTTCTGATGAAAGAAATTCTGAAGCAGAGCCCGTTTACCAGCAGGAGTAGTAATGGGAGTACCAGGGCAGCGCAGTGCTAACCGTGGCGCTTAGTGACTGTGATGGATTAAAAGGCTCAAACTCTGACTGGGGCACCGGGTTGTTAAGAATAAAATGGACTTTCCCTTCTCATTCATGCACATCCATCACCAGCATACAAGCGTTCGCTTTTACAGTAACCACTGCGGTTTCTCTGGTGTGAGATACGATAAAGAGATGTAAATGCAATTTCTTCTCTGCTTTCAGAAGTACTTTAATGCATCAGCGTTTTTTGAAAGGATCTCTAAAGATGGAATAAAACTCTTTGGTAACGCAGCTGGGTTTCAGCACGTTCAGCATCTCAGCTATCTAAGACTCTTCCTCCTGTGGCTGAGAACCTGGCCAGAGATTTGGAAGCAAACGGCTGGCTGCTGCTGTTCCCTTGAGGACACAGCAGCTGGTCCCCAGCACAGGAGTGCTGTCAGCACCTGCCCACATGCTGGGGTCTTGCCTGTGGCTTCAAAGTTAAGAACACTCTGAAGCCCTGCCTGGAAGAGAGTACACCTAGGGATGCTATAAAGGGCATCGCCATGGGATGAGCAGGTGCGTTACAGGGTGCTCTCGTGTTGCTGTACTGTCCTACACACACAGTGCCAACTCTTTGGGCTTCAGGATTGACTGTGACGGTAGCTGTGTGATTGGGGGCCTGGCTAACATCAGTGAGAAAGGTCTGTGTGGGAGATGCTGTCAGTTTAAAACAGAGAAGGAAGCTCCCCCTTACTTTGGCTTCTGCCTTTGGTCTTAGGGGACCCTCATGCCAGCAATTCTTCCTGTGACATTCCTGGGGCCAGGGGCTGTTGTGGGAAGATGCTGGAAAACTTCATCAGGAGAGTGAGTCACAGCACTGGATTGATAGGAACGAGCCAAACCAGGCTTCTAGAATAGAAGGATTGTCTTCAGGAATAATACCAATGCCACACATTTCTGAAGAGGCAGTTGTCCTCAGCAGGCACTCGGGAAGACAACATTACAAAGTCATTTAATGCTGCGATTTGAAGGTGCTGCTAAATGGGGACAGTGAGTATGAAAGCACAAAGACCAACTCGGCTGAATGTTTAAACAAGCGAACAGTCATCAGTTGAACCATCCCCTGCCTACACTGGCTCATATGCAAGCGATTTGCTGAACCAAATCTCCCGTTACTGTTGGCACTGCCGTGGAGGAACCACGTTACAGCTTCCAGCACTGATCTCTCTTGTCCAGATCATAACATTACTTGAGTTTTTGCAAATTAGTTTCACACTTCCCTGTGCCACATTTGGTTCCAGTCGACTTTGATCTCCTCTCTCTCTCCCCCTCTATCCCAACTTTGGCCTGTCTTTGAAAAAACACACATTTACATTATGGTAAGTTAAAGCACATCCAGACATCTGCCATTTTGAGAAATGGCTTATTTGCCTTTCCAGAAATAGCAAAAAAGCTTCACCAGAAATTTCACAGAATTTCATCCATTCATCCAGGAGATTTCTAATGTTTGAAACACAACGTGCTTCCAACCTCCATCACCCTCCTCACAGTGCTACTGCAGCATCCGTGAAAGATGATGGCTGCTGGAAAAAGCTATTTGAGATGATGAACAACTGCAACACCACTCACTTAGTTCCCCACTTTATCCTCCTCAGTTCCTCTTTCAATCTGTCTCATCCACTTACTGTATCTTGTCATAGCCTGGACTCCAGCTGCCCCACAAACGGACGGCCCGTCACATAATCGCACAGCATCCAATATCATGGTGCTCTGCGATGCTGCAGCAGTGCCAGAGAGCACATCATCTTCACTGCAGCTGAGAAATGGAAGCTCCCAAAGGCCAAATGCTCTTTCATTCAGACCTTTATTAGGCTCAGATCAAACACTACACAAATGCAGACATCAACTTTTAGTTTGGGTGGTTGATTTGTTTGCGGAGTTTCACTGTTGTACTAATGAACTACCCAACTACCCAGCTCTCATCATTCCCAAGACACACCCATCGCTCTACTTCCCTGACAAAATGAGCATAACTTTTTATATTCTTCACCAAAACAGACCTCAAAAGTAACTTTAAAAGTCTCCATTTGCTGGTGTCCATGCTTCCAAGTTAAAATCAGCTTGCGGCGAGTGTACCCACAGCAAAAAAGCCCCGAACGCCTCTATGTCCATACAAGGGGAAGATACTAAGAGGGTGTGAGCACAGCCAAAGTGAACCCATTCCAAAAGCTGAACAGCTCTCTGCAGAACGCTTTTTTGGAGTAGTCAATCAGCACAGACAGCACCAATGCTTTCCCCTTCAAAGAACGCCAGCCTTTTGTGTAGGCTGCTTTGTGTGTAAGGGAAGTATTTTTAGCAATGCATCGAGTGATTTGACATTGAGAGAACTGAGGGGCATTGTCAAACCGGGGGAACTTGGATTGTTAGTACTTGTCTCGGACTCGTCTTCAAGAGTTTCTGGGCCTAGAGAACAGCTTTCTCCTCTGGTACCAGTCTGGAAGCACTCATAGACACTACAAATATTTACATTTCTATATCATGCATCTTAAAAAACCCATCAAATCGCATACTCTTGTAATGTCCTGTCATCCCAGAGATGGTTAAAATATTACAGATGCAGACATCCCTCCTCCTATATCGAACTTAGGATTTAGGTAGATAAAAGGTCAAAGATGTTGGAGCAGGAAAGTGGCCTTTTGCTTTGGGGGGTATCAAACACAAAACAGGATCAGATTTATCTGCAAATACGACCCAGTTCCCTGAGGAATACCGAGCCAGCACAGCAGCTGCATCCTTGCAGCACCTGCAGCCTCTGGAACCGGAGGTTTCACGAGTAAAGGTTGTTTCCACAGAACGCCTCTGGTCCTTGGTCACCCCTACTGCAGGGACCAAGGCTCCGGAGCCACAGCAGCCCGGCAACTCAATCTAGTGTGGGCGAGAAACTGCCCCACCCCAGCCTTGGGAGGGGAACGCAGAGAGGGGCTGGACGGGGCCCTTCCCTCGCTGTCGCTGTCAGGCACAACTTCCCGGCGCCGAGAACCAGGCAGAGACCGGGCGGATAACAGCAGCCCGAAACAGAGAGACCAGGTCGATGTAGACAATATCCACAGTTATAAAATTATATTGTCACCTTCCCTACCATTTTTTTAGCTATCATTAATATTCTGCCGCTGCAAAGCCTGAATGCCGTACTCGGCTAATGAGGAGCCGACTGCTACCCACATCACATCAAACAGCTCTGTGCCGGGGCTTCTGTCACATGGTGAAAACCTACAGCCACTGAAAAGCTATAAAAGAACAGCACTCAATGTCTAACCAAAAACTAAGAGAGAACTGATCAATACGCACAGCCTTTCATGAACCAGAACTCTTAAATTATGACTGGTATTAATTGCATATAATGGAAATTACAAACTCTCCACGATAAATCATCTCTTATTTGTCAATCTCAAATATTTTCCCCAACATTTACAAATAAGTTCTCATTCATAAGCACTTACAGATTAATGTGGAGCTATGGATGTAATTTCTTTGCAAATGAAGATGTCAATGTCACTGTTATTTATAAATCTCTGGACTCCGTTTTTTTTTAACCAAGTCTAACAGGTGATGGATCAAGGCATTTTTTGCTGCTTGGCACATAGCCCTTAACAATCAGGAACAGGCTCTATCATCTATTATCCCCAGAGATTATGTAACAAAAGTGATAAACTCACAGTTAGCACAGCAATATTTTTGACAGCTTTAATTTTTTCCCCCAGAAGAAAGTAATTTGAATTTAGACTAAGACCCATCACTATAGCTTTCCTTCTGAGCTGCTGGGTTAAGCTTCCTGATTGCTCTGCATGCACATCTGCCTGAGCAAACTAAGACGTGAAAATTAAAAACGTAGGAAGAGAGGAGCTTCTGCATGCCATTGACCTTTATATTAGTTAAGCATTTGAATTTTAATATACATATGATACATACTTTAATTAAAGTGCAAATCAGACCTCTGAATTTCCCAGATTTATGGGCTGTGTATCACCAAAGCTTCATTCTAAAGCCCTTCAGCCAACAGGCTCCCTTATGGTAGATGCACCGTTGCCAAAGGACGCACTGCTAGATGCTGAGAGAAAAAGACAGCTTAGAAGTTGGCTTAAAAAATGAGAAATGTCTTAAAAAATGAGAACATCCGGCCAGTTCTCATTTTTTAAAAATGTGAATATGGATAGGAAGGCAATCAGAAGAAAAGATTTGAGAGAAAGAAAAAAAAAATTCTAGCTGGGGAACAGAAACCTTCTGTTTCTGCCCATCCAGAGTAACTATATAGTATAGCCTCTCTGTATTTCCCCCAACCATAGGGCAATACATACGTGCTCATCTTGACACAGAGAGTTCACTCAGCTCTTAGTGCTCTGCTCAAGTGTATTGAGATAACAGGGAGCCTGCTGGCTTCCCTGATGCCGTGGAAGGGAATGGCTCTATTCCTCCTGCTTCCAACGCCTTTGCCTAGGAAGCTATTCAGAAAAATCAAACAAATAAAAAACCCCAAACAACCCCCTGAGACACACACCCCCTGCCAAAGCCCATGACCCCAAACCAAACCCCACGCCCTCGGTACAAACCACCATGGGGCGCATGCAGCTCAGAGACCTGCCTGAGCAGATTTTATGGAAGTGGAGCGCAACAGGCACATCTTTCACAAATAACCACTCTGGAGGGTGTTAAAAGAAATAACTCCTCTGATGGGCTGCTTATCACCTTCCCTCGCAGATCTTTGAAAGCAAGTTGTGTATTTACAGCAGCTGAAATACGTTCACCGCCATTGCCATTACTCACTACGGCGTTTCCAGCCCGTTCCTTTTCTCTCCCACTTTTTGTCGCACTGCAAAGCTGCATGGTTCTAAAAGATGCTAAAAATTGACTCTGGTTGAGGCGAGCTCATTCTCTATTTCCATTGACTGTAACTTGTGCTGGACAGTCCCCTCGTCACCCTGCTGCTCCGAAGAGGGGGCTGCACGGCTGCCACAGCCCCCAGGTCTGAGAGCCCCACGAGTGACCGTGTCATGTCAAACAAGCAGGAGCGCAGCAGAAATGGCTGGAAAACATCTGGACATTTGTTGAGCTCTGGAAGAAACCCTAGAGGTGTGGGGTTTGGTATGGGGTGTGCCTCTGCTGCTGGGTGCCATGGTGGTACCTGTCATCGCTCCATTTCTGCTGACGAGCATAACGCAGCGCTGTGGATCTTATCTAGGTCTCAAAAAGAGACCTTCGCCCTCGGAAGCGGAGAAACAGTTCTTGCAACAATTTATCACAAAGGACAAATGTTTCCCCAATCCTGTTCTCACTCTGGCTTGTCTCTGATGCTGGGGTGCTGTTTCCGCTCGGAACAACTTTACCTGAGTGGTGCAGAGGCGACTGGTTGTGGTGAGAACAAACAGAGACTGAGCCTCGCTGCCGGCTCATCCCCTCCCGGCAGGCAGCCCCGTCCTGCCCCTGAGCCCAACGCAGGCACAGGGAAGTGACAAAGGTCCAGAAGGCAGAACGTGAGGATTGAAGGAACCATACGGACAAGAGAGGCCCCCAGCGATCTCAGAGTTAAATGGAAACCACCTCACGGTGCTGAGGCCCAGAAGACAGATGTCTTTTGCCAGTTTTCCACTTCACTACCTACAAATGCTTTGCACAAAGATGGACTGTGGAGAAGTTAGTGCGAACCATCCAGCAAGCACCAAACGCTTCCTGGGGGGGTTTGGAAAATATCCGCCTTGGAGAATGCTGTGGCTGCATCATTTCCATCAGTGAGTTTGGGTGAGCATTTTTATTCCTTACTAACAGTAATTCTGCTTCTGTTCTACAGAAGACAGGTAAGACTGAACTCTAAAGGAGAGTTCAGAGAGCTCAGAAAGGAGACTCTCCCTGGTGACTTTGCAGTGTTTGAAATGTCAGCTCTTCCCAGAGATCTCCGCTTGGCACCTTCCGCCTGCTCCAGAGCTGCAGCGGCTGCCCACCCCTCCCACAGCAACGGCAGAGACAGGAGGTTCCAAATAAATTACAGCTTTTAGGTGAAAATTAACCTCATCTCCATACCCAAAACTAGTGGCAGAGACCAGACCATGAGTATTATATACTTGCCCTATGAAATTCTATTTATAGGACCCAGCGCTCAGAGTAGGCACAAGTTACCAGCTGTTTCGGAGCAATATGTGCACAGAAAAACCAGTCTAAATCCCTCAAGAAAAAAAAAAAAAGAGATGAGAGTTGGGGGGTGCAGCAAAATTAGTTTCAGCTCTTCCCAAAAGAAAGAAGAACTAAAGCAAACAGGGAAGAGCCTAAACTCATGTTTTAGATGCCTTGGTAGAATTTGTTTTTTATTGGAATAAAAAAAATAAAAAAAATAAATCAATCTTCTGTGTTTGTGCAGTGGGGGTTAGGAGACGGAATGTTTCCCATTTTGGGGAGGAAAGCAAGGCAGAGAGAGTTGAGCCGATCTGCCCAGATCACAGCAAGCCTCGACCAGCACAGGGGATCGGATCTCGGTCTCTTCCCAAGGAGGCGCCCACACTGCAGCTGGTCTCTGTCCTTGGGACAGAGCACCCCCACGAAGGGCCAAACACCAAACTGCTCCCAGCTGAGGTCCCACCGTGTTTTTACAGAGGGAAGGGAGGAGAGGCCTTTCGGCCAACGAGGCACCTCTTGCACTCAAACCATTTGGCATCACTCCACCAGGGCAGGGGCTCTTTCCAGTGAGCGTAGGAACAATTCGCACCCATTGAAATTCATTCATACACACGAGGTGCTGCGTGGTGGCCTCGGCATCAACGAAAACAAGCTCCAAGCACCCAGGTGCTGTGTTTTGGGCTGTACCCCACCCCAACCGCACACAGGTCCAGGTCACAGACAGCGCAGCGGTGCCTGTGTTCCCATGAGCGTCGCAGCCTTTCTGACACGCAGACGGACAATCTGCCGCCTCCTGGCCCCGGCAGCTACCTGGGGCAGCACAGCCTTCAGCAGCCCACTCACATCACAGATGCCAGCCAGGCTCGCGTTCTCGGCTGTGCCGGCAGGAATCTGCCGATCTTCCGGCTCCTCTCCTCACCATGAGGTCAGGCTGTTCCAAAGCAGTGACGCCAGCTAGCTCCCCGTCAGAGCCCTCCACTCACAGCCTCAAAAGTGCTCCTCCTCCTGTTTCTGCCAGCTTTCAGTGAGGGGGAGCTTGGCTTTGCTCCATTTTTTTGAGCCAGCCACACGCCATACCGCGATGACTTTCTGGAAGTCTAAACCGCACCCCCTGAACCACAGCAAACCACAGTGCTCATGGTCTGATGGACACGGTTCCTGGCAGCGGTGTCCTGCAACGATGCTTTCCAACTCCTCACAGTGAAAAACATCCAAAAGCACACCTGCCCCGACACTCGGTCTCAGTGTGTACGGCACCACACACAGTGCTGGGGCTCGCTGGGTGGGGAAGGGCTCAGCCCCCTTCCCGGGGCTCTGTCGGTGCACTTTTCTCCTCTCTCCATCTGGAAGAACACAGGCACAGCAGAATGAATGGAAACGCCTGGACGTGCGCTACTGCCCCGATTGGTACTAATTAAAAGGAGGTTTTGAACCATCCAGTTTATTATTTCAGGGTCCTTGAAACTTTACACTGCTAAGGCTGGTTTTAAACATTTACTGTGCCTGCTAGCCGGTCATTAGTGGACAACTGGCTGCAACAACTGCAACTACTTCGGTCATTGCTTCACCAACTGCACGCAAAAGAAAGTCCTAATTTTTCCATGGGTGCCACCCCCGGTTTGTTTTCCTTTTTATGTGGTTGTTCCACTTACTCCTTTATGATGGTTCTCTCCGGCAAACTGATAACATTCAGATCAGCCACCCCAGAGAGCAATTTTTCTTCCTCTGCCCTTCTCCCATGCACCAAGGAAAGCCCAGAGTGCCCAGAGATCCAGGCTCCTCCCAGCTGTTTCTGCTTTGTAGGAACACTGCACTGATTTCACCCCTGGCCCGAGTTTGTTGACTTCAGCTGTACTGTACCTGAAATGGGTCTGGGCCTCTGTTTCCCTGGGACACCCTCAGAGGAATGTTCTGGTCCACCCATGCAAACACAGACCGTGGACACATCCACAGGGATGACCACCAGCCCCTGAGCCCCTGCTGGTGCCTCCGGGGAAGCTCTAACTGCTGCTGGGACCACAGCAGAACCGTACCCCAACGCCCCAGGAACACGGGAACAAGCCCCAAGCATGGGACACGGCAGACAGAGGGTTCCAATAACCCCGGCTGACACAGAGCCAGCTCATCAGAACTAACTCCCTCTGTACTCAGAGAAAAGCGCTGTGCCATCTTGAACCACTGAGACTATTTTAATCCCTTCTTCTCTGCCAATAAGCACATATTAACACTTGCAGATGCCTTCCCCCTTTTGCTTTGGGTCAAGAACTTGTTCATTGTTTCCAAGATGGGACGGGGATGAAAGGCAGAAGTGATTTCGCCAGGAAGCTCATAAAAAGCCTCTTTTAGGCTCTTCCAGAAAACTATTTCAAGAAATAAAGAGCAAATCAGAGCATCTCCCACATTTCTAGGAGTCTTTACATGCATTATGGGGAGAATCCTACCAAAAAATCCAAGCTTCACTCGAGATAAGTTATCCTTCATCTCAGCATCAAATTAAAGTGTGAGGGTTATCAAAGCCACCAGCATTCTGTGGAAAAAGCATTTATAGAGTGCCAAGGAAGCAGCCTGCCGGCACACAGGCTGGCGGGCACCTGCAGGCAGAGGCTGCCCGGCTCCCCTCACCACCCCAGGCCAGCCTTCCTCAGGGACCCTCAGCCCCCCCGGCGATGGCGGGGAGCTCCTGGCCCTTCGCCGCCGACCAGGATATTCTTGGCAACAGCAATAAGGGTACTTGTTCCAAATAAGGAGAAATGGAGAAACTGGTTTGTCTCGGCACTCTTGGAGCCAAGCAAATCCGCCAAAACTCCTGGAGCTGGGCGCAAAAAACCCAAATGAAGCAAGAGAGTGAACTTCTGACTGTCTGACTAGCCAGTCCCAGCAAACCCCCCTTCGAGAGCACCAGCGATGAAATCCACTGACAGTAAGTGCAACAGATCTGATGAAAGACCTTGCGATGTTTATGCTAAAGCAAAGCTTCAGTTTCACGTTCCATGCGGGCTTTTTAAACACGAGCAGTGCCAGAACACACAAAAAACTGATCTTAAGTTTTACCTTCTTGTAAAAAAAAAACAAACAAAAAAACCCCCAAAAAAACACCAAAAAACAAAAACCACCCCAACAACAAATAAAATAAACCCCCACCCAACCCCCTGCTCCCCAGTTTCTCGTTACAGCTGGTGTAGATCGCAGGACAGGTAAAACACAGCTTTCAGAGCTGGAAAATATGTGCCAGCATGCCCACGAGACAAATCTGGGTTAGAGCTACACGCTCGCTCAGATCGCAGCGTGGCTGAAGCCTCAACTTAAGAGTTTGGAGAAACACCACGGTCCCACGGGAGCACCTGGCAGACAGCAGCACGGCCCTTGTTTTACACCACGGAGGAACCCTACTACCCTCCCGGGGCACACACACATTCACCAGCAAGACACCCGCATGCAGAGAATGAATAATTTAGCACTTTGAAAACAAAACAAAAACCCCAAGAAAGCTCCGGCCCTGGTTCTGCTCCAAACATCTATTATTTAGTCTGACTGTCCCCATCCATTTCCTCCACTTTGATCAACTAATGCTGGTAATTGCTTTTCTTGGCCATAAGAAAAATACACTCTTGGTATCTCTGAATTGCTGTGGAGAGTGTAAATGTACTACCCTCTGTGAGAACAGAGAAAATACTTCTTCAGTAGCTGAGAAACGAGGGGGGGAAGGTAGGAAGAAAGAGGAGAGAAACAATTATTATATTAACTAATTAGATCAGTGTTAAAAGAAAATGAGCCTGCCTGCAAATCTCTACGTTACTGGTTCTGAAGAGGAAGCTGCAGGACGCAGAGATAAGGGAACACCTTGGTTCACATTTGCAATGGCCAGGGGAACACAGTCCTCTGCTAAATAATCCACTTACTGTAGAGAGGAAGAGAAAAAACCAACCCACTGGCAACTGGCAGGCTTGGGAAAAGAGCGACTGCAGGTAACAACTGCTCTTGGGTTCTGTTCTTCAAAGTCTTCCAGGGCCAGCAAGTGAAAGAAAAGAATAAATCCTCCTCTGCCGCCCATTGCTTTTGCATTTGTGCCCAGCTTATAACCCGGCTGTTACTGTACTACGACTTTCCACGCATGTCCCCACTTCCACCGCTCTAGACACCCAGCTGTGCCACCGCTAAAAAACCAGAATAAACCCCAGCGGGTCTGCAGCCACAACAGCACCAAACCCAACTCAACCACGGGGCCAGCCGCCGCGGGCTGGGCAGGCGCCGACCCGACAACGCCCAGCACCCTGCCCCGAGCCGGTCCTGCTGTTGGCCCCCAGCGAAGATGATGTGCGAAGACATGAACTGAAAAATCCAACACCTGCTCAAAAAAGTTACATGAGGGATACATGGGAACAAATATTTAACATTCAGCTCTACATTTGATTTCTTCAAATCTCCAAGAAAGAAGGAAACATAATGCTTTAAAAAAACAAAAAACAAAACAGTGGAATTTGGGAAAATATAAATAACCTTTTATTAGAGATTTCCCAGGGCACTCATTCAACAACGCACTCTGTGAAGCCCCAGAAGTGCACAGAACAGCTGCCTTCCAAACCTGCATCCCTGCCCAGTTTAAAGCCATAGTGTAATTTAGAATAATATTATTCTTCAGAGCCTGCGCTGGCAGCTCCGCGGTGCTGCCAGCGGATTAGCGAGCTGCTAACGCTGCTGCAGTCCCGAAGGCATCAATGAAAAAGGGTTGATGGATTTTTGGATGTTTCTCTTTTCGACCCATGCCCTTTTAAAAGGGAGAGACGTGATGAAATGAAAACCTCCTGGCAACGAGGCCAAAGCGAGACAGCCCACAGGAGACTCTGCAAGTGGAGCTCGGGCAGGGGAGGGATGAACATTGCTGCTGGGTTAAGGGCACCGGAGTCACCAAGCACACTGGGGAGCCCAGGGCTCCCTAAAGATGGGAAGGCTGTGAAGTGGGGCTGGAGGGGCTTTTGCAGTCCTGGGCTGGGAAATACCACGTGTACAAAGCTGCTCTGCACCACCCACCAAAGGGCTTGACTCAGTGCTGTGCAGATGACCGGCACAACATACCCACAGCAGAGACACGAACACTGCCACCGCCTGCTTGGGACACTCGCCAACCGCAATCACTCAGGACATCAACAAACCCCCAGAGCCCAGCCACCACCAGCCAAACTGGCCCTGCACCATTGTCACATGGGGTGCAAGACCAACAGCCTGAAAGCTCCAGTACCATCTGTTGGCTTCTGAGGGTCCTTCTGAGCCAGAGGCCTGGCCCTCACCCTCCCCAACACTTCATTTACCAGCCAACGGATGCTCTGAGCTATGGCCAAGGTACCAAGACAGAGCAATCACGTTCTTAAACCACCTTCACCGTTATATACATCAGAGCATCCCGGTGTGATTCAGGCAGCATTACAAGCACCTGTCATGTGTGCCTTCCCTCCTCTCCCCAGAAGAAAATCAACTGATGATTAAAGCTGCATCTTCCCTTCACCGCGCCCATTCACTCAATGGAGCTCTGCCTCAGCAGCTGGTGGGAAACCGTAGGACGCCTTTTTTTTTTTTAAAGTGTTTTTCTTAGGAAATCATTATTTTCAAGGCTATTAAGGTAGGTTTGGGGGTTTTTAGTGCTACCTGAGTGAGCAGAAGATGCGGTACCAGCACAGCAGCTGCATGTTTGTGACATCCCAAAAAGGACCCAGCCTCAGCCCCCCCGGCTGCCAGCACCTCCCCTGGTGTCTGGGACGGGACATCCTCAGGAACAAGAACAGTCAGGGGATTTATTCCAGCCTCTGACATGGTGACAACAGATACGTGGCCACAGATATTCCTCCAGGGTGAAAAGGAGGGTTTATAACTGTGCTGCTGGATGCAAGGACACTCAGGGGTTGTAACCGTGGGCATCACC
This sequence comes from Pterocles orientalis, assembly GCA_011057875.1. Classification (NCBI taxonomy): domain Eukaryota; kingdom Metazoa; phylum Chordata; class Aves; order Pterocliformes; family Pteroclidae; genus Pterocles; species Pterocles orientalis. Next base: position 196,089 of record WKFP01013389.1, read on the forward strand.
ATTGCTCTGCTCCCAGTTATCCCTTTGGACAGGGCCCAGAACAGAGCCCAGCTCTTCCCAGCCCCTGCGGAGCACTCCAGCCTCTGCGGTTCATGGGATTACCTGCATTAAGTAACTGCTGCTTTTATACGAACGGAGAGCACAGACCCTCGCCCATGGGAATCGTAGTTCAGAGCAGTGTGGTCTCATCTATGGGAAAATACAGGAGGGTGTCTGCTCTGGAGAAGTTTACAGACCGCTGCAACAGCCAGGATTAACTGGGATTACTCTTATAAAACTACTGTGAAGAACGGCCGTAAGAGACAAAAGTTTTACATTACAACGGCTGCAGCAGTGGCATGGTACCAGCAGCTCCACCTTAGCTACAGGACACTCTCACAACACCCCAGACCGGCACAGGAAGGTGGACTCTCACCTCTCCTGCAATGAGTCTGGGAGCCAAGCTTTACCATCCTGACACTACAGGGTCAGTGGGTGCTTCCTCCACTCTCCTGGTGGTGGGAGCTGCATCCGTTTGGTCCACCCGTCCCATCCCATCCCAGTCAGAGGTGGAAACGGCCCATTCAGTCTCCATCACACCAAGGTCCTCTCACTGCCATGATCTTTATCTGTTGCTTTGTCACCACCAACAAAACCCAAACTTTTCATCACAGTATGTTACCTTCAAAAGATCACCTTCTGTTCATCAACCCTGGATCAGTCGTTCACATCGTTTATTCAAACTCCAAAAATGGCAACACTCACTTCAAACATACCTCATTGACCATTATCGGTCTTTTCCCCATACTGAAAGTACTTCACACACATTTTTCTCCTGGCCATCAGTGCTGAGGAGGATCTAACCTCTTCTACAGTGCACCCAGTTGCAGCCAGTAATTCTGTAATCACAGTGAGCAAAAAACCCTCTCCAGAGCACGGCCCAGCACAGTCCGCGACCCTCACTGGCACAGAGAAAGGCATCTCCACCCTCCCGTCCTCTCAAGGCACTTGTGTCTCCATTTTGGACGTATTTTCCTTGAATCAGATTAGCTACTGTTACCAACATGTTTTGGGATGACTTTCTAGAAAGGGTGGCACGGAGGAGTTCAGCACTCTGCATGCTTTGCTATTATTCAAAAGATTTACGACCTCCTTCTCAATTTTTTCACCCCCCAAGGGCAGCATTCACCACTTGTTCTATTTGGAACAATTTGTTAAACTCTGACTCCTTCAGATGGCCATTTCCACAACCAGTGTCACTCTTCAGAAACTTGGTATTTCTCTGGGAGATTTGATTTAACGCTTTAGTTACAGACCATTACTACTGAAAAATCCTCATGCACCCTGGGCAGAACTCATTTCCATCTGCCTTCCCACACACCACCTGTTGGCTCGCCCAGCCCTGGACTACTTGTAGGTACAAGGTGTCTCACCTCTGACCGATTCTTCACCTGGAGTGACACCGGGGTGACTGTCCCCTTGGGCTGGTCTCAGTCTGTCAGACCGGGTCACCCTTTTTCCCGCAGCAGCTCCCCCAAGCCCAGCACCACCAGTGCAGTTCTTCTAGCCCACCACTCCCATCACACCATCCCCAGCTCCAAGCAATTAAAACATCCCACTGGGAATTTATGCGGTTCGCGCCACTCTCGGCTGCCACACAGAAAACTCACTAACATCCATCTCCTCCTATCCCTCCCTTCGCAGCACGCAGGGCACTGCAACAGCATCCTCTTCCTCTCCAACCCCCGCTAAAACCAGGAAACCCACAGCAGACATGAGAATCTTTAACTCCACCCTGACGGGAGCCCCAGCTCGTGGGAAGTTGGTGTCACCATCTTCCCTGAAAAAGCCCCCAGGCCAAGCAAGCCCCTGCGCTGGGGTGCAGCTGGAAGAAGCTTCTCCCCAAGTGCCAGCAGCGAGAAGAGCCTGTGGGGCAGCCTCAGGACAAGGAGTGACACTGAGCTGGCCCACAGCCACCAGCCAGCTCCTCTGGCAGCACAGGCCAGGGGACATCAGCCAGGAGACCTTGGAGAATGAAGCTCATCTGAGAGCTCCATAGCTCTGGAACAGTCCCACAGATTGTCTGCTATTTATAGAAAAAAAACCAAGAGAAAGAATTTTAGAAGACAAAAGGCTCAAGTTTGTGACTTCAGTTTCGCATCACTCAAAGTGGGTATAATTAAATCCTGCTTTTTCAATAGCCGCTTCAAAACAAACATCTCTGTGATGCAGAGCACACTGAAAGTGGGAAGATACTTTCTATTTAACCTCAAAATCTATTTTTACTCCAGAATCCTAATTCTCTTTGGCTGGGACTTTCTCTTCCTCCTGGCATGGGAGGGAGCAATAGAAGGATAAAGAAAGAAAAAGAAAAATGAATGGGGAGAACAGCCAGAGCTTCTCATATGAGCTATAAAAAGGGAGACAAAGAATATGCAGCAGATTCCCTGTATCCTGCAAACCAAAAAAAAAGCACCTCCTCACCCTGCAAAGCTCTGAGAGAAAGCACAAAACTTCCTCACCCATGAAGGACACCAGTTTTAATCGCATACTCAATACTTTACCCCAGGACCACACAAAATCCCAAATCCAGCACCACAACCACCTATCACAGTACCAGAGAACTGCAAAACCTTACTTCATTTTTGCTGTGTGATTTTTTTTGTTGTTCTCCTCTCTTTCCATCTCATGCGTACAGCTCTCAGCACTCTTGCTTCTGGCCAGCCTGTGAAGAGCAGGTTAGTGAGCAAAGACACAAGCAGCAAGGCAGGGGGTGCAGAGGAGAAACAGCCCTTCACTGGCACCCAGCTCCACCCAAAACTGAGTGCTACCAGGTGCTGAGCATCTGCAAAGTCCCACCAGCTGGGAGACCTGGAGGCAGATGAGCTTCCTAAAGCCCCCCTCCTCGCCAGGGCAGCGCACCCCATGCTCTCCATCACTGGGAGGAAGGTGCATCTCTGGCCAGCTTCCTCTGGAGCAAACCCCAAGGGAAGAGGGGTGAGGAGGGACTCTGCTTTCCCCTGCTGTCTGAAATGCCAACGCCTGTGCTGACAGAGGCACTTTGAAGGGGAGCTTTGCAGGAGAGACTGCCTCCTGCTCTGCCGTTACAGCCATTACCGCAGCATGTCCCCTAGCACAGTCCTGACTCAAAGGATGACCCAAGCTATACAATCCATAAGTTGGAAACCCGCTTCTGTCCTAAATCACGAGACCAAGGAATAACTGATCCCACTAATTTGTGGGATCTTGGAGCTAATATAGGAGTTCTGGCCCATGACAGCTAACCGCTGACTCTTCTGTTAGCGGTGAGCCCTGCTCTGGTCCTCCCGTGACAGGGGAAGGAGCTGAGCACACCGATGCCTCTTCTCCGCACCAGGCTCACAGGGGTGCTAGCACAGACCAGGCAGCACCTGCAGTAACCCACACACATGGATTTTTACATGCAGAGAGATTGTGAAATGCTTCCTCCCTGGTCCAGAAAGGAAACAATTCCATATATCACAAACATCTTTCTCACCAACTACTGCCATTTCAACCATACATAAATCCCAGTCAAAAGAAAACCTGATGTTTCATTCTGTAATAGAACCATTCAAATTTCCAGCAAACACAGAGAGTTTCATTTCTTCTTCCTTCCCATGACACATTTGATCTTCTCAGTCTCTGGGCTCACTGGATCTCCCCAGGAATACAACAGCCAAGCACAGAGAGGACAGATTTCACCGAGGCAGGAGTAACCAACCTGCAAAGCTGAGCAGAACGTGCATTGTTCAGACAGGCCACATAAGGGCCATTTCCAGTCCTGGGAACACACTAATAATCTGAGTTTTTACACACATATAACCATATGCCCCAAGCCCACTATAATTCTTTATTAGGTTTGCAGCTGTTGTCTTTCTCACGAATTTATCAGCTTGCATAGCTCTTGGGTAACTGTTCTTGATCCACTGCAAACAGGCAAGGGCTGGGAGGGGTCACAAAGAGCTCAGGGAATAAATAAAAGCTACTTGACTCACTTGTTCAAAATGGAGAAAGAAAAAAAAAAAGAAAGAGAACTATGGCTGTTCAAGAGAGAATTCAGGGAAGCTAGTGCTGTTTTAAGAAAGCATAAGAGGCCAAAAAGGGACAGACCAGGCCTGAACTCTTTCCCTGAGACCTCGTTTGTGCACGTGGCTATACACACTCTCACTCTGTCTAGGCTATCTGGCCAAATAAAGTGGAAGGAGCATTACTGAAGGTGGGAACTGGGCCTAAACCAGTTGCAGGAGACTAATATTCTAGTCCAAAGCCACTCCAAGCCAGTGAAAGCACATCCATGTCTGTTCAAGTTCAATCACTAGAAATTATCTGCTGTAAGCCTTTCCTTTGCTTTGCCCAGTTGCAGCAAGCAGCTATTTCCAGCCTCTTTGAATGCCCACTGGACACGGTGCTGATGAAGGCACAGCTTTTTATAACAGAGCATTTCACTTATAATGGTATGCAAAGCCTTTCCTGAAACTTTCCTCATCAATCACCTGTCGAGAAAATGAAGCCAGATCCTCAATATGATTGACCATGGCTGTTTATAGCCAGCGAAAGGTCTCCCAGTAGCAAATGGCTTGTCCATTTGTTCTCTGACAAGAGAGTCTGTCGAGGCTGGAATATCATTTACGCTCAGTCAAATCCTAATGCTGATGGCAAACTCTGGGTTCTGGTGACTCTTGATGTGCCCCACCAGGGCACGGAGAAACGTATTGCCACTTAACAAGTACAGCGCATCATGGGTGTGAACGGCTCTCCTACGTGCTGCTGCGGCCACCTCTTCACCTCGGCAGGCCTGGGGCTGGAAGACATGCATGACAGGAAACGACAGATTGCATAACCATGGGTTTCTCCACTGGCACTCCCCTGCTAAATGCTTATGAAACTGTTAACTATGGAAAACAAAAGAAGGATGGAAGAAGATCACTTTTACAAAATGATTTTTATAGAAAAAAACAAAAAAAAGCTTGATGTATGCAAACTCACATATTTTGCAGCTGGGGAATGGCAGTAATTTTTCCCTGGTAATGGGTCTTTATGATATCAGATACTGAAAGATTTGCACTTCATTAATTTGGACCCTCTTACTGATAAAGAAGTGACTTGAAGTGGTAGAAATTGGCCTTGGGATATAATGAACATAGAACATCTCCCCTCTCACCCTACAGTGGTGTTTATAAGATTTCAAGATGCAGTTCAAACAAAAATTTTACAATATAAAATTGTTGGTTATGGCATAAAAGATTTGATTTCTCCATTTTTTGTACACACACTAGTCAAAAATAAGATTGACTGTAGAAAATAACAGATTACTAAACTGCAGTGTAGCAAACATCAATATAGTGTAGCTATGTTTTTCCTTTAAGACATTTCACAGAATAATTATAGCTGCAACAAAGGAAGCTCAGAAAAATTCAACACTGGAGCTTTTTTGCCTTTTTTTGGGGCAGTGTGGGGACAAAACAGCCAAAAAGAAGTTCTGATATTCATTTCTAAATTCTAACAAATACTTCAATTGTACTATGCTCTGCCACATCCGACCTTCAGCTTTGGACCTCATCCAGTTTCCTGCAGAACTAGAGGATATCCAGCTCAAAATGTAGGTTGTGCTGTTTTCTAAGTGGCATAATACAAACTGCCAATTAAACTTGCCAAATAAACTCTCCATAATTTAATAAAACAACCGAAGTAACTTTCCTGAAGAAGAGAAGCTGTTCGTTGCAAGTGATTCCTCAGTGGCACACCCAAGCTTTAAAATAAGGAGCAGTAATTGATTAATTAATTATTTCCATGTTTCCTCTTGGACATTCCATAAGAATTACAATGCATCTAATCTGCACTTACAGTCACCTAAATAGGGTGAGTCTGTACAGAAGGAATCCCAGCACCTATGAAGACAGCTACTAAAAAAGGCAATGTGAGCTTCCACCCTAAAGCATGACATTCTCTCAAGACCTTGGTCTTGCAAATATTTAGCATATGAGTAGTCCTACTAAAGCAAGACTCATTCATAGGCTTTTTCACTGGTGGAGTTTTTCTTTTATTTATACATATTTTTAGGCAACATATTATGAAAGTTGGAAAGAGGAAAATAAACCAGTAATAGGAGGTGAGCTAACCGTCAGTGTACACGTATGGCCTTCGACACAGCATCTCAACACAGAGAAACCTCGGTGAAGTCAGGGGCTAAGCCAAACCATGAGTTTGTGTAACAAAGAGAAATTGCCCAAGGCTTTTTCCCTTAGTGGTAAAAACCAGTACTCCCAAGTGAACATCCTTCCTCTCTAGTGCAATACCCTGCAAATGTGACTAAACCTAAAAATAATTTCTAAGAAAAGGTTCCAGCATTTAACACAACGTATGTACGTACTGCCTTTCTAACCCTTCCTTTGCTCATTGTCAAATGATGATGTAAAGACTTGCATAAGAAAACAAAGAGAAAGGATAAAAATTAACTTAATTTACACAACCAATAAAAAAGTTTAAAGCAATGATAGAAAAATAATATAAAGGCTAGATACATTAAATGCCAGTTCAACAGTATTAAGCTTTGGTAGAACAGTTAAAGAGCATAGCACCAATAAAATCCAATGTCAATACATGCTTCAGTACGCATGAGCTGTGATGAAAATGTAAATTTTGGCAAGAAAAGTAGTGTATGTTCCCTGACGCCACAGTTTCATTTCAACATCTAACAAAAAGTCTTTAGGCTCTTTCACTTGTCGCTGAAGGTAAACAATGCCCGTGTATGAGTTCAGCCTTCGAGTGCTGAAGTAGTTTTCTTCATTTCCCTTGTTGATAGTAAGGATTATGTTGTCTCCAGCATAGGCAGGCGATGGTCCAATACGGAAAATATGAGCCGGGACCACGATATTGGTTTGGAAGTTCAGCTGGTAATAAGTAATGCGCACGGGGGTATTTTGGCAGTCCAGATAATTAAAACAACTGATTCGTTCACACCTCCTGAGAGATCAGAAATGAAGCACATTCAGTGTCCATGTAATAGCAAGTAAAAATATATGTATTTCCGAGTATTGCAAAGGTGTTAGACAAACAGGAGTCCCAGACTTCAGCTGCGGAATTACCAGCCGCTGGTTCCGCTTTTACAGTGCCATGAAGCATCAGTAAATTATATCATTGTCAGAGTACAAGGGTGTAAGAAAAAGATCACGGGCAAGGTGAGCAGCGCTGGGAAGCTCCACAACGAACAAAGAGCCACAGTCATGCAGCAAGCAGCATAGAGCTTGGAAGAGGAGTCTGTGATTCATCACAGCACAAGCCTGGGACAGTGCTCCAAGAAAATAATAAGAATCACACTGAAAAGGGCAGCTGGAACAGGGGAATGGCAAGCAAGCTCCTCAGCTTGCAAAGCTGCTCAGTTCTGCAAGGCAGGAACAGTTTGTTGTAAGTCCTGAGCAACTAGATATGGCTTCCCACTGGCAGCCACTGGGGCAGGAAACGGGTGGGGAGACTTTGGGGCTCCCGAGGCTGGGCTGCTGGGGAGCTGGGAGCTGTGGGGTGTGCCATTCCCAGAACCCTGCAGCCTGGCAAGCTCAATATCCTGCTCCCCTTCAACACTCTCCGAGGAACTGCAATCTGAATATTAAACGGGGAGCCCCCAAACCACTGTAAAAGAGGTGCGCTGAGCAGCCCGGCAGCTACCGCAATGCTATAAGCAGCATAGATCTTATTTTTTTAGACTTAATAATAACTGGAGCCCATTTAGAGCTGCAGCAAGCAGAGCTGCAGGCTCTGATGACTGCTGTTACAGCAGCAGTTGGGGGGCAAATTGAGTGCTCCCTCAGTAAGTTTGCTGATGACACCAACTGAGCGGGTGTGTTGATCTCCTTGAGGGTCAGGAGGCTTCGCAGAGGGATCTGGACAGGCTGGACCCGTGGGCTGAGGCCAGGTGTATGAGGTTCAATAAAGCCAAGTGCCGGGTCTTGCACTTTGGTCACAACAACCCCCTGCAACGTTACAGGCTCGGGGCAGACTGGCTGGAAAGCTGCCCAGCAGAGAGGGACCTGGGGGTGCTGGTCGACAGCCAGCTGAACAGGAGCCAACAGTGTGCCCAGGTGGCCAAGAAGGCCAATGACATCCTGGCCTGCATCAGCAATAGTGTGGCCAGCAGGACTGGGGCAGTGATTGTGCCCCAGACTCGGCACTGGTGAGGCTGCACCTTGAATCCTGTGTTCAGGTTTGGGCCCCTCACCACAAGAAGGACATTGAGGGGCTGGAGCAGGTCCAGAGAAGGGCAACGGAGCTGGGGAAGGGTCTGGAGCACAGGGCTGACGAGGAGCGGCTGAGGGAGCTGGGGGGGTTCAGTCTGGAGAAGAGGAGGCTGAGAGGAGACCTCATCACTCTCTACAACTGCCTGAAAGGAGGGTGCAGTGAGGTGGGTGCTGGGCTCTGCTCTAAAGGAACAAGTGATGGGACAAGAGGAAACGGCCTCAAGTTGCACCAGGGGAGGTTTAGGCTGGATGTTAGAAAAAATGTCTTCACTGCAAGAGTGCTCAGGCATTGGAAGAGGCTGCCCAGGGCAGTGGTGGAGTCACCATCCCTGGAGGGGGTCAAGAAACGTGTGGATGTGGTGCTTGGGGACATGGGTTAGTGGGTTGGGTGGTGTTGGGTTGATGGTTGGACTTGATGATCCTTGTGGTCTTTTCCAACCCTAACGATTCTATGATGATGATTCTATGAAATTGGGGGCTTTAGGGCTCAGCAGAAGAAAGAAGGACAAACAGACAGAAACTCTACATGGGGAAAATCTACATGCTCCCAGGTATCAAAGCATCTTCCTAGAGCTCTGAACACTTACCACAACCCACTAACTGAAGCGCTACTTAACACCCACGGCCACTGGACTGGGCTGCTGGCTCTGTCGCAACGGCGATACTTACATGTCAGACACTTTTCTGTAGTTGGAAGGGCACTCAAAGGACAGGCAGCGGAAGCTGCCCTGGATGTTATAGCACGTCTCTGCAGCTGAACAGTTGTGGGTTCCGATCGCACATTCATCGATATCTAACAAGAAGAAACACAAGGAAAAAGACACACTAAGTTCAAAAATAGTAATCACCATTTATGGGCTGTAATATGCTTATGAGACTCTGAGAGGAACGCGTGAGTTTGGCCCTGCAAGCTGCAGGCTCCTGTTTTCCCTGTTTTCACAGCTGCTGTGTGTCACCCCTGCAGCACCGGTGCCTGCTGCCTGCAGACCAGGGCTGCAAGAACCCCGGAGGAAACACACGGGGTGTGAAATGCACATTCAGGTGAGGTGTGTCAGGTTCATCTCTCTGCACAGACACTTTCTGGCATTTGGAGTGACAGGGTAAGTCATGTTGATTCCAATTCTGCTAAAATTAATGTGTCTTCTGCAGAAAAAAGATTTCCTTCCTTGACATTACCAGTTAATAAGAAATGCCAGTACCACTCGGCAGTGTGCACAATAAAGAAGGGAGCCCACTCTTCCCTACAAGCAGCTTGTGACCCTTTTCGTGCCTTTCCCTGCTTGCAGAGAGTGTGGCCAGCTGCAGCCACCCTGTGCATGGCCACGCTGGCTTCTACCCCGGGGGAAATCTGCTTCTTTACCTGTACTTTGCAAACATTTGCACACTCCTGTGAATCTAGCTATTCTTGTTCCCAACACATCTGATGCAACACAGGGAGGGTTTAACGTCTAGTGGAGAACAAACATGAGAAGGAAAAGAAGTTCGCAAAACCCACCACCCTCCTGTCCTGCCACTGCCCACTGCAATGAAACACACCGTTCAAAGTTCAAACCAAACAGGAGCATCCAGACAGAGTCACCTGTGCTGTCATTCTCCCTTGCTCCTGAGGTGTCAGAGACGTGTTGTAAGCAATGCTATAAACTAGGCTGAAAGGAAACAGAATACGACAAGCAGACAGTGGCAGTCTAAGGCAGTGGAACCCTAAACTCCTCAGACCAGCCAACCTGCCCATCCCCGCAGTGGCTGCGTAAGCTTCCCACAGCTCTTCCGATTGAAGATAGCTCTTAAATAGTTTCCTGAAAGTGATGGGCCAATTTTTACAGCTCCACAGGTCACCGATACTCCCTGAACCACAGCTGTGTGCTCAGAGCTAGCCTATGCCATGTGGGGTTTCTAAACAAGCTGTTGAGCACAGTGCACGTGCCGTAAGCTCAGCACCTGGGGGAAGCATCGAACTGGCTTCAAACAGCAGAGCATGTGCATGGACCTGTGCACGGTGTAGACACTGTGTGCACGCACCGGAGTACAAGGGTCTGTCCTTGATGCAAGGTGGTCACTGCCAGAAATCCCTCATACACTGAATAACCTGGATGTGATGGCAATGGCTCCTCCTTCATGGACAAGGCTGTACAATGCCCGCGTTTCCCAAGCGAACAAACATTTCCTCATTACCCGGTCTGCAGAGAGGCCGTCCCCCTCCTGGAGAAAACACACAGAACGGATGGAGGGACGCACTCTCTGCCCACACATGAGCCATTCACAGCCTGCTGTGGCAAAAGCTGTCCCTCAGGAACACACAAAACCCAGCAGAATACAGCCAACCCACGTTAAAAGGCAACAGGACCTTCTCACTGACCTTCTGAGAAACGAGAAAGCTGGGCTATGCCAAAAGAAGAATTCCTCTATGCACGGGAGTTTGTCTGGATTAAAGCAGGGAGCAAATACAAAGTACCCTCTGCTGTACAGCTGCGTGAGCCAGGAGATGGAAGATTCACCAGACTGACTATTGTGAAATGCAGGAGTTTGAGAACAGCACTTTAGACATGACACGCATTTTTGAAAATATAAGTGAAATATAAATATCTCCCTGTAATGAGAAGCAATGTTGCAGAAGACAAAAAAGAACACTTAAAGCTCAAAGACACTTTATGGCCCAGAGCATAAGCATGGTTACCTCAATAACACATACGCACAAGCCCAAGCCATGGACCTTAAAATGCTGAAAACCAGATGCAATAACAGGGATCCAGCTCGAGCAGAAAATACTGGCAAAGATCTCACAGTCACATTGTGTACTCCTAAATGTCTAGACAACGCACGGAGGCTGTAAAATGAAATAAATGCTAACAGACAAACCACGTGGACTGTGTAGGGCTCTGCAGTTCTGCCAGTTGTCACAAAGGAAGAAGACTCTTAGAGGCAAAGTATAACCTCCCACTCCCTCCATTCCTGTGGGATGAGAACTGATCTCATATGATGAACTGACTGGTTTAAAAGTCTTGCAAAGAAAAGTATACAACAGGAAGTAGGAGAGAATCAAAGTAAATTAAATCCCTTGCTGATTCTCAGAAGTGCCCCTAGGTGAAAAGAAAATTTCTTCCATATTGCAATCACTGTCATGAAAGCACTCCCTTCACCAGTTTGGCTGTGCTGCTAAGTACCAGAGGCAGTATCTCCAAAAAGATCCGTATGTTGAGATGCTATTACATGAGACACAACTCATCTGCTTGGAAAAAAGGGTCCAAAGAATGTACCACTGATGAGCAACCAGAGCCAGATCTTCAGCTGGTGGAAACCCATCTAATCTTGAGTTTAGTCCAACTGACATAACTTGGACTGTTTCTCTGACCATATTTTCTGAGAGATCTCAACATATAAGCCTGCCCAAACTTGTAACTGCACACTTGCAGAGCTCAGAAAAGGGGCATGTACACAGGGGTTACTCCAGTGCCTGACTAAGCGCCAGCTGACGCAGCCACATGCAGAGCTGCCGCACACACGGGGACTTTTGCAAGTAGATCAACTTCACCCTCTAAGGAGGGTGCATGTACCAGGTGGCACAGGTACTTCAAAAATTTTTTCCAAGCGTTACCAGATAGCTGGCTGAGCAGGGCTGGTCTATGCAGTGAGAACCCTCTCCATGCAGGGGGAGCACGCAGTGAGGATTTTGCAGCATGCAAACAACGCAACTTTGATCCACAGGTCTGTGCAGCGAACCTTTTTCCTCCGCCTCCAGTGCCTGGAGCACACTGGGTGCCTCTGGCTCTGGAGAGCTGCGCTGACTGATTAACTCCGTGACTCAAACTATTAACTCTGGAAGATGTCCTCAGCTCCAATCTCACTGCTGGCAGAGGTGGCAACTAACATGCCAGTACTCAAAGTTAGCAGGGGAAAAAAAAAAATAAAACCAACCAAAGGGCAGTTACAGCTGCAGTTTTTTAAAAGGGTGACTTTTTTCATAAGACCTTCCATGCATGTGGATGTAACCGGGAGGCGGATTCTGAAGTCATAATTAAAATCACATTCAAAAACCCCCAAATTTGTAAAGATTTCAATTGTCATTTACTCTGTTTCTCTGCTTCAAAGTCATGCTCATGCCATTTGTGATTTACACAGTGTAAATTCACTGCAGTTACCACTGAGAAGAGAATTTAAGTATAGGAGATACATATCCAAAAGGGTTCCTGACAAACTAAGAGCAGGAAATGCCTGGCAGCTGGTGTAACCGACTGCAGGAATGCATGTAGGGTACGTAAAGGTAATCCGATCTTCAATCATCATTACACAGTCAAAAGTGCATCCATTGGAAATGGGGGATTTTTCCATCAAAAGCAGACAGCTGCGTACCAGATGAAAACCACCAGACACCCAGAAGGCATTGCTCTGATTTGGGTGAGAATGTGTGTGTGTGGGAGGATACATGTAATTTACACTAACATTTACTAACGCCAACACATTTAAGCTTAGGTGGCAGACTTCAGGATGTCCAAGTCCCCATTACAGCTCCTACATTCACTGTCCTGGGCAGGAAAGTGCAACTCATAGTGAAGCCATGGATTTCCACATCTGGCACCTCTGAAAAACCAGATCACTTACTGCTGTGCCAAGGTGCGCATTCAGCTCATGCATGTAATCAAGTGCCCCGGTTTGAATGCTGAAGAGGGCTCCCTTGGGAATTCATTCAGACAAGCAGCTCTCATTGACAGCCGCGTTGCCACAGTACATTTTCTAACACAGGAAAAAGCTGACATTACAGATACCGGTATTTGGCAACTTTATCAAATAATGGCTTTTTAACAGTGACTAATATAAAACATGGAGATTTAATTGAATAACTATAATGGCTTAGATAATTCCAATGATTATAGCTTCACAATACAATCCTTTCAGTTCCCGAACTCATTACCTCGACAGGTTCTTCCATTTGCTGCCATTGTATATCCCTGCTCAGGACAAGCACACTGATAACTACCAGGAACGTTCACGCAGCGGAAAGTACAAAGAATGCCTGCACTTTGTGTGCACTCATCGATATCTGGGAAAAAACACAATTACAAACATATGAAAAAAAATAGAAACAGAAAACTGAAAAGAGAGGCTGTAGAACACAAGGAAATTCTTACCTGACACATTTATAATTTATTCTTAAACAAGAATACAACCATGAAGGTTTGACATTGCTCTAGGACAGCCGGAGGTGCTTTCTGAAATGCTGAACACAAGACTGCTCCCAAAAATACTGGTTCCAAGTAGTATGGACTCATGGAAAAGAACAAGTAGTCTAGGGCACATTTGAGTGTGAAAAACTCTCTTCCAGAGGTACCTTCTCTTCCAGGGTCACTCTGGGGACTTCCTTGTACTAGGACGAACATGAGTTTCTTTACCATTTCTTAAACAGAGACTCTCCGACGTGTCAGTATCGGTAACTTCAAGAGAACAGGTAAAACTTTTCCTTCCTCCATTCTGATCATTCTGCTCCTCATTCATCCGCCACCAGCAGAAGTAAGAGCAAGCCTTTGCTCAAGCGTGGCTGAGTGGAGGCTTTAGTTGATGCCGTACAGGTAAACATATGATTTTTTCAATCATAAGCTCTAGTCCCATGCAACAATAACTTCACCGGTGCTATGGTCACAGAAATGTATTCCAGCCCCAGGCAGGAGGCATGAAAATGAAGTGCATTTTCCAAAAGCTGGAGTTACCTTTTGCAGCTTCTGCAGCTGGATATAACTCACAATCATCCTTAGGCACCACCTGCAGCGTTAGGTGCAGCTGAGAGTTCAACTGTGCTTACTGTTAACGAGTTAGGCAGCACTGACTGTTAAAAAATAAACACATATTTAACACGAGCTGCCAAAGCAGCGGCCTTACCTTTACAAGAATGCCCATCTTCCGCGAGCTGGAAACCTTGCCTGCAGTAGCACTGATACGAACCGTAAACATTGGCACACTCTTGGCTGCAGGGACTAGTATCGCATTCATTCACATCTGCATCCAAAAACAAACCCACAGACATTGCCACAAAGGTTCACAACAGTATCTTCCACCCCTTCCTCCCTCTGAGAGCAGCTACCAGATCCTTCTGGTCAGAGTGAATAAGGATGGACTAATTTGTCCCAAGAAGATGTTTCTGCTTCCTAGGCAGAATGCCAAGAAACATAAGGAGACATCTGTTGTACCTGAATTTCATCTCTATATATGCCAATGAAAACACATACATGCGCAAACACGTGTTTCTGACATTTTATGTAATCACTGTCTTAGAAAAAGATTGTGGAGAACTCAGAAAGTTTCCATTCAATTAAAAATCTACTTTTTCAAGTTTTGTCACTACTAAGTTCCATCTTTATTAAAATTTGAATGAAAACTTTATTGTGGTCTCCTTCTCTCTCACCTAGAAGGAAAAGAATGTGTGGGAGAGGAGGAAAGAGTAGAAACTTGCTGTCATCTGACAGTTTGAATGTTCAATTGAATATCTGCAAATTTGAGCATCCACACTGTATTTATAATTCACCTCAACTCCTTCTCTATGGTCCCTTAATTCGCAGTGCAATTTCTTCTCCATGGAAAAAAAGTCTGGTACCTTCACAGTGCTTCCCATCATAAGACAAGCGGAAACCAGAAGAACAAGTGCAATGGTAGGAGCCAGGGGTGTTCTCACACGTGTGCTGACACAGGCGTCCAGGGTAGTTCCAGCACTCATTTATATCTGCCAGCACAACAAGCAAATACACAATCAACTTAGAAACAAAAGCATCAAACAAGATGGAGAAGGATATTTTTTAAAGTGTCAGAGATGGATTTGAAAAGCATGAAACGATGCAACCTTGGGTTTTATGCTGACTTTGCGCTCTAATTCGTGTACAGTAGCAATAAAATACTAAATGCTGGATCATAGTCTCTTATGAAGAAAGTTGTGAAATCTTCAGAAAGATAAAATTCTACAGCAGCAGAAGAGTAGCCCATAGGAAAGTACTGTGCAGATGACTTTAATCGGTAACCTGCAGCTAAACCAAACCAAGGCCACCTGGTCTGAAGTCACAGCATGGACTGGCAGAGCTCTAAACGGCCGGTCGCACTGAACAATGGCTGCTTTGGAGGTGATTTGCATTGCAGAACTAATAACTGCACACCACAATGCTGCTAAACACTGCCTTGAGGTCCAAGGCTCAATCAATCAGTTGTTTCATCCCATCTTGCACCGTACATACCAATGCAGCTTCTGCTGAACGCATCGTACTGATAGCCCATCTTGCAGTCACAGCGATACGCCCCGGGAAGATTATGGCAAATCTGCCCTTCGCCACAACGGTGTACACCAGTTTGACATTCATCCACATCTGCAGGACCAGAGAAGGACCAGTTAAAATACAGTTTGCTGAAAATCAATGCTTACAAAGAGAAAAAAAAAAATTAACAGAAATAGAAACTGTTGGGGTTGTCCCCTGGACAGAGCAGCGAGAATATCAGCTTTATCTACTCTGTTCTTCTCAGTCAGCTTTATGTACCTCTATGTCAAACTTTTGAAAAGCAATGCATCATTATTTCAAAAGTGAAAATGGTAACTTTAACTGCAATGGAGCTTTCCCAGCACATTCTGCTTTTCAATATAAACATGTTTTGATTCTGATCAAGCCATGACATTTAAACACCCTATCCTGACGTTCTGCCGTTGCCTGAGTCACAGCAAGCCTTTTACAGCAAAACAAAAACTAGCCAGAAATTCTGCTTCAATTAAAAGCAATTGCTATTTTAATCTCCAGTTGCCCTTTCAGTCTTGCTTCTGCTGCCTACCTTTTGCTCTTTCCCAATGTTCATCTTTCTTCTTTTCCCAATCAACTCACATTCTGATATTCCTCATGGCCTCTCAGCCAAAATCCAATACCAACAAATCAGTTGCTTCTCCACTCACATGCACCACTTCCAATCTCATTTAAAAAACCCTCAGATGAAGATGAGAGTTTTCAATACACACTGATTTACAGAACTTGCAACATGAGTAAATAGCTCATCAGGATCTAACAAATCCCTGTTACCATCTGCCACAAGAAGCATCAGAAAGTCTGATTAACCTTTAGAAACTTGTATTTCTTCAAGCATTCTGAGTTCTGCCATTTCCTAAGCCATCAGATCCTGCTTCCTTCTTATTATTCACATCTTCAACTGCTTTTACAACCCAAACCCCTGTTCATGTAACATTAATTAGGATGGTAGCCTAAGGCTGAAGGCTCTCCACACTGCCCTATTTGAAGTCATAAATTTGAGCACTAATTCAATTTAAAGGGTTCCCGGGCAGTTCTCCATCAAACAACAGCCCCATAAGGTGCTCTAGAAAGCAGTCACTTGCTGAGAAAATGATAGGGAGGTGAAAGCAAGTTACCTACCACAGACTCTTGGATTTGGAAAAGTGGAGATTATATCCACCCGGATGAGCGGCACAAGGAAATACCTGGTCCAGTATTTCAGCACAGATTCCATCCTACGCTGCCTCTGCTGTCACCAGGGTTAGGGATGGCACGGAATGCCACTTGCCAGGCAAGGAATTCCTAGCAGGCTCATAGATTTCTGCTCTCCTCATTTTCTTTTAAGATCAGAGGTAGCAGCAAAACAAGGACGTTTCTAATGCAGCTACAGATTTGTAAATCAGCAGTTTTATTTGCAACGAATTCATGTATGCAGCCATTTCATTAGTTTGTCCAAAATTATATATTCCGTTGCACTCAGCCTTTAATTACTTCTAAGGCATTACACCATCAGAACTGTGTTAGTTACAGTAGCTTCCAGTTAAATGGAAGAGGTAGTTTTTAATAAGCCATTTACAAAATCTGAAAATATGGACATTTTAAAGAGAGATGAATCCTCCAAACACAGAAGATGACCATACAAGTGTAGTTCTGCTGGAGGAACATGTGCAGATGATGTATTTACTACTGCGAATGAATCAGGAACCTAATTAGCTATTGTAATGCCTTAAAGAAACTAGGCTTTAGCAGAGAGGGGAAATTAGGACCACATGCTTTTCTTTTTTCTTCTCCGTCCTCTCTGCCTACTTAAAGAAAGCCACACCAAAAAAATACCACCAGAGCGCACACAGAAAAGACAGAGAAATCACCAATTAACCTTAAACATCTGTTTCCCCAAAATCAAACTGGAGAAGCTTCCTTATACCTGCTCCTTATAAGCACTGTCAATCATGTATCATCAGTAACTACAATACGTTGTATTATCATGCTTTAAAGATATAAATGCTGTATGAATAATGGCAATCTCCTCCTCTGTCCCATATTTACACACAGTCACTCTTCTTTTAGGAACATCTGAGGGGGGAAAAAGGTGGATTCTTTCTATAAATCATCAGAAATTTAGGAACATAATTTGCCCTAGCCTGAAAACAAAGGCCGTTAGCCCTACAGCCAGGACTTCTGAGCTGTTCAGTGATGACTGCTGATGTGCAAAAAAAATAGCATTCATGGAGATGTTGGCGTAGTGATAACCCTAAAAATAATTTCAGGGTCACCACACTGCAGGTGGTGCAAACGTACCTAGCCCAGGCGGCTTTGCTGAAACAGGACTGATTGACAGCAGCTGAAGAACTGTGTCTTTACAGCAACAGGACTTTTGGACCTTCACTTTGTGTAAGGCCTCTGACACGGTTCCCCACAACTTCCTTCTCTCCATTGGAGAGCTGTGGAGCTGAGGGACAGACTGTTTGGTGGATAAGGAACTGGCTGATGGTGGCACCCAGAGGGTAGTGGTCAATGGCTCAGTGTCCAGATGGAGATCAGTGATGAGTGGTGTCCCTCAGGCTCCGTACTGGGACCAGTACTGTTTAGTATCGTGACACAGTGGGGTTGAGTGCACCCTCGTCAGGTTTGCCAGTGACACCCAGCTGAGTGGTGGGGTTGACATGCTGGAGGGATGGGATGCCATCCAGAGGGTCCTGGAGGAGCTGGAGAAGTGGGCCCATGTGAACCTCGTGAGGTTCAAGAAGGCCAAGTGCAAGGTTCTGCAGCTGGGTTGGGGCAGCTGCTGTTGTCAGTACAGGCTGGGGGATGAAATGATTGAGAACAGCCCTTTGGAGAAGGACTTGGGGGTACTGGTGGATGAAAAGCTGGACATGAGCCAGCACTGTGCCCTCACAGCCCAGAAAGCCAAACGTATTCTGGACTGCATCAAAAGAAGCGTGAGCAGCAGGTCAAGGGACGCGATTCCGCGCTTCTAGTCCGCTCCCACGAGACCTGAACTGCAGTACAGCGTCCAGCTCTGGGGTCCTCGGCACAGGACAGACATGGAGCTGGTAGAGCAGGGCCAGAGGAGAGACACAAAAATGATCAGAGGGATGGAACACATCTGCTACGAAGAAAGGCTGAGAGAGTTGGGGTCTGTTGAGCCTGGAGAAGAGAAGGGTCCGGGGAGACCTGACTGTGGCCTTTCAGAATTTAAAGGGGGCTTATAAGAACGATGGGGACAGAGTTCTCAGTAGGGCCTGTTGCCATGGGACAAGGGGTAATGGTTTTAAACTAAAAGAGGGGAGATTCAGACTAGGTGTGAGGAAGACACGTTTCACGCTGAGGGCGGTGAGACACTGGCCCAGGTTGCCTGGAGAGGTGGTAGATGCCCCATCCCTGGAAGCCTTCAAGGCCAGGCTGGACGGGGCTCTGAGCAACCTGGTCTAGTGGACATGTCCCTGCCCACTGCATGGGGGTTGGACTAGGTGGCCTTTAAAGGTTCCTTCCCACCCAAACCATTCGGTGATTCTATGATCCTGGTTCTTCTAAAATCATTAGGCTGCTTGGACAGCAAATGCATGCAGTAAATTCCCATTCCTCAGATAACTTTAGGAACCTACGGGTAACTCACAACCTCTTTTTAGAACTGGAATGTACTTTTCCTCCGAGAGGGCACCTCACCAGACACTGGTATCCGATCTTACCGATGCATCGCGTTCCCTCCTCATTGGAGTGGTAGCCTCGGCTGCACGTCAGCATGTTCCGTTGGCAGGTGTAAGACCCAACAGTATTGATGCAGTTGAACCCTGGTTTACATGGCTCAGGGAGAGATGTGCATTCGTTAATATCTGGTGAAGAAAATGAATTAGAATAGTGAGAGAAGCTCTTTTCTTCCAGCTGTCACTGCATTTCCTTCATTTCCATTTACTGTGCTACAAAGAGAAGGATAACGAAGGTCTGCTGTGGTAACACTTTCAAATTCAATATGCAAGTATGCATATGTTCAGAAGGACAGCAATGTTTAAATTAAATTCACCGTGGGATTTGAGGAAAATTACATGTGGTCTATATACACCCCCTTGGACAGGTTCAAAGGAATAGGAGTTGGGCAGTGCTGCCCAACATATTAAAAAAATATTGCTGGTGACACTTACCAACGCAGTTTCCCTCAGGGTCCTGTAAAAATCCATCCATGCAGCGTTGCTTCGACTCACAGTAGAATGATCCTTCTGTATTCTGACAAACGAAGTTTACTTTACAGCTATGAGTTCCTCGCTCACATTCATCAATATCTGTTAATCAGATCCAAACACCAATTTGTGACTAGTTAAGCTGCAATTTTCAATAGTCTTCATGACTAGTTTATAAATTCTTTTCTCAGAAAGGAAACTAGGAAGCATCATTACAACCCAACACCCAACATAGCCTTTGGGAAGCTGAGGTTTAGGTGTGTTTGCTCCTGGACATCTACTTCAGCACAGGCTTCAGAATTTGTCAGGTCCTGCAACAAATTCAATTCGGGTCCCTACTGCTGTGTTCACAGCAGCTCTTGTAAACCAAAAATACCAAAACATCTGCAGTTTTAAAATCCTGAAGGTGGAAATTAGAACTAGGAATAAGGATGCACAATGTGCGTACCACACTCTTTCAAAACCCAAATGGTCTCTTATTCCTTATATACCTCCGGAATTCTAGGTTGAAATCTGCCTCCACTGAACTTAATACTAAAAGGACCTCTCACTTGAACTGGGCTGGGATTTCACTTTGTACACAGGGACACATGTATACGTATATGTACTTAAGTACACACTTATCCAGCTCTGAAAATTTTTTTGAAAAAAATTGAATGAGAGGTAGTAATATTAGTAACACATTTTGCTTTTTTTTTTTCCCTTACTCTACAACCAGAGCTCAATGCAGCTTTCTCATTTTTTTATTCTGTACATGAAATTATTTCCCAAACTATGTTCACCAACTCAGTGCTTGCTTTCTAGGCACACTGAAAACACTTCCTGCAAGTTTCAAACTTCTACATTTACACCCAACTGATCCGTGCTGACTGCAGTGCAGTGGCTTTGGTTCCATTTTCCAGTCGAAGAAAACCCACCTAGGAACAGACTTCAGCTGTAAATACATTCAAAATTCAGTTCCTACAGCATACACTGGTTCCTGAGAACACTCTCCGTGATGAACATGAAGATAAAGCCAAACGGAGGAAACTCCACCACAGAGGAGTCCCCAGTCCCGCAGGCAGATAAGGGGAGAGCTGCTGGCACTTCTCTTTCTGTTCTAACTCCCCTGTTAAATGTTAAGGTCACAAGGGAACATCACCAGTCTCTCACAAGATACTCTATTAATAAGTCTTCCTACCATACTCACCGGCTGAAGCAAAGAAAAAAGTGGAACTGAATATTTCATAAACCTCTGCAAACCAAGAGTTATCTGTAGGTAATTTTACACAGAGTATTTCTGAAATTTCAGTCGTTCTTATAAGTCATTAATATAGAGGCTATTTAAAAGAATTTATAAATGTTATCATCTGTTATAATCTAAGATTAGAAAGCAATTTAGATTAGCAATAAATGGTAGAAATGCAGAACAAGACATTCACACACAGCCTCTTCAAGCAAACTAAAGTTTACTTATGACAGCTTTATATAAAGTGAAATTTCTGATAATTTCCATTTTATAACCTTACATAATATGCCAAGAGATAAATTCTTTCCTTAGGCATCTCTTACTCCAGCTGTCAGGAAACTCTTTGTGTAAAAAAATCTAGGAGTAAACAACACTGACTTCTGCCCTGGAAGGCAGGGCACGTGCGTCTCCTGCACAGTCCTGTGCCGCAGAGCACCTTCTGCCACGCTGTGACTGCTGATGGCGGTTTCTCCATTTGACCTCTATGTAGACCAAGAAGGGGGATGAAGAATAACTTCATAACCCCATGGCCATTCCAAATGCAAATAAACACAGACAGACCTCCTGAGCGCAGGAAGGACTGGACTGAGCCAGCCCCATGAGCCATTCGGGCTGTGATCCAGTGTTGAACAGCAAACAGTACCAGCCCCTCCAGAGAAAGGCAGAGCTGGCCAGAGAAGCATAATAGCAATTCCTCCATCAGGGGAGGATCCTTAATGCCTTAAAAACATGGCAAATCCAAATTCATAAGGTTTCATCCATTTTCCAAATGATTTCTAGTTATTGCTGGGAACTATTTCAAATAAATGAATGTACAGAAGGGGCTTATGGAGCCAAACACTTCCATGATCAGCCTTCTTTAATTAAACCAGCAACAATAAATTCTTTAAAATCCCTTTCCCTTCTTTTTTGGTAACAGCAATTGCATCAGCTGAAAAACACTTGTCTTACCAACACATTCTCCATCCTTAAGTTCATAACCTGGCTGACAGCTCAGCTCCTGGAGACATTTGAATGATCCCACCGTGTTGACGCAGTGCTCTCTCCGCTGGCAGGTGTGCTTATCTATTACGCATTCATTGATGTCTACAAGAAATAGTTAAATAGTTCAGTGCCTAGTATTTATCAAGTGATCTGCCTCTTCCTGCTCTTTTGGAAGGAATCGAAAGCTGAAGTGAAACCGTTTATTTCCAAAGCTAGTCAATATAGACTTTGCTACAGTGTTCCGATGACAGATGTTTTATTCCAGGATCTTTTGTTAAGAGTAACTCAAGAGACACAAATCACAGGGAGATCTCCTCCTCCCCTCTTCCCAAACATGCAGTGGATGGCGCAGGCCCTGAGGACAAGGGATGGACAGAACCGACTAAACGCAGAGTGGGCAGAGGACTGATAATCAGCTGGTTTACTGGATAGAAACCTCCTGAACAACTGAACGAGAAGGTGATTAATGCTTATTGCTCATTAACAGCTGAGGCTATGTATCAGCCCAGCTGCTTCACGCCAGGTAGGCAGGAGTTGCTGTACGGAGCAGCTGCAAGAGCTAGGTCCTGAGGCTGCCTGCCGCGCTGCAGGAGGCGTGCAGCATGCTCATTTGGTAAGCAGTGAGTCCTCAGAACTGGACACAGAAGCAAATATGGCGAGAGGAATCCTGAAGGCTCAATCAAGTTTGCAAATTTGTACTGAAATCTTTAAAGAGATCTGACTTCAGCAGGTGGAGTAGCAGAGAAGTTCTTTTAAAAAAAGTCACGTAAATACCAGATTGGGGAACGTAGGGCACAATTTGGAAAGGAATACACACCACCTCTAAAATGATACATTTTGATAGGCTTGGACGGAATAATCTCAAATTCAGATTTTGCTCATTTTAATAATGAACACTAGAAATAGCATGATGAGCAAACACAAGCAACAAAATGGGGTAGAGACTGGGAAGAAAAACTTTCTTGCCATTCTCCACAAAAATCTTAAACATTCACAGTTCTATATAAAGATGAGAAGTATTTCTAGAGCTAACAAAAGCCAAATGTGACCAGAAATATTACCAATCACCCAGCTCCTCTGCACAATGAAGCTCTTTTCATACTACACAATAAAGCAAGCATTGTTTAAATAAGATTTTCACTTTGGCTGTAGAACCTCATTCCCAGATAAGTGTAACATCAGATATATTACTTCCCCTGGTGGAACAAGAGAACAGAAAAAGCCACTTTAAAAGCCTGTTGTCTTAGACAATGCATCACCTTGCTTTCTACCAGATGAAGAGGGGCACCAAGAAATTTCCGTTCCTTCTGTCAGCTACCTGGTGACACGCACTGAGCTTTGCGAGACCAGTATGTCAGCTTGGTGCCACTTCTCTATGCATTTATTCGCATTTTCTTTTTGTTTGGCGTTGCTATTCTTCACATGCTGTGTACTTGCTTTCCAAAGCCAGCTGATCAACCCACAGCAAGGTCGCTGCTGGCAGCTGGGTATCTTCCTGCCTGTCCTACATGATGCTTGAGGACTTCTACTGAGTGGCAGGTACTTACCTACCCCAAAGCTTTTCCAGAGTTCTGTCCTCCTAATGCTTGCAGCTTCCCAGTTTCTATACATTAGTCTGAGGTGTAGGCAGCAATATTCTCACTTGGTGAAAAAAAGCACACCCAAACCAAAAAGCTCCCCAACCCCTCACATGCTGGGGGAAGAATATGAGCCGCTGTGGTAGACCTCTCCCACCTAACTGGACTTAGTTCTGAAATAAATTTGAGATTTTTCATTCTAATTTTAGAGAAAAATTGCTATGGATAGCCACTTAACAGCTTCCAAACCAGGGTAAGGCTTCCTACTAGCTACATAACAGATTTGAGATTATCCTTTCTTGCAAACCACAAAAAGCCTTCTCCTATAAACAATCTGTCAGCACTACACTGCATCCTATGAACTTAAGTCAAGCCAGGATGGTGTCAAAAGAGCCACCAGAAGGAAAGCATCTTTGTCTGAAACATTACGCAGATAAGGTAGGAAGTACTCCACCTGATTAGCAGGTGTAAGCAGGTAAAAAGACGGTTAAGAGAAAAAAAGAACTCACATAATTCTGTGTTTTATCCATATTATTTGATTCAGTTTTCAAGCTTCTGAGTAGTTGAGAAAATAATTAGAACTGGTCAGAACACATTTGAGCAAACTGTAGTAATGGAAATGGGAAGATTACATGCAGAATTTTTTATTTCAATGAAAGTTTTGTGCACAAGTGATACACTGACAATCTCTAAGACATAATAACTGTGATCTGGGCTGAGATGCAAGGCTTGAACTATGAGCTGTGCAGTGTGCAAGGCTCTGCTCTGTCCTATCCAGTGTCGGGGCACAAATCTCCTTCTCTGGCATCAGGCCAGCTGCCAGTCCACCAAAGTTCCCTTTTCATGTTATTAAACAGACATGCCCCCGTTTGTTCATTTTTCTGAGCAAATTCCCAAGTGGTCATGCCACAAAATGTGATCCCAGAAGACCTGCAGCATCCTTCTCCTGAGTTCCCATCTGTCCGTGTTATCGCTCTCACTATCAACGCCCACACCACCAACCAGCATCTCTTAGTGTAAGGGTGCGGGTAGGAAAAGGCACCTTTGGGAACATGGTCCCAGTTTGTGCCAGGGCAGCACAGCAGCCACTTTGCTAGCTCTGTTCAGCCCAGGCTGTACCTGATATAATTCTGGCACAAGGCAGAGGGCAGTGAGGACTGAATAAATTTTTATTAAACAGGACGATATCTCTCTCCTTTTTTCCTTCCTTTCCCATAAAATCCAGAGTGCCTGTAACCAGTCTCTCTTCAGTATTGGAAACCCACTCACCAAGTCAGTAAGATGTTTGGCAGTTGACTGGGAAAAATGAGAGTTATGTTTTCAGTTTGAAACAAAGTTAATTCCCAGCATTGGACCAGCTGTAGTCTTCATCCAACACAATTAAGAGTGTGAGGTAGGGCAAGATTACTTTTATCAAAAAAAAAGGGGGGGAATAAGAGGAAAAATAATTCAGTAATATACTAAAAACAGGCCACACAGTTAATTTTTGAGAACTTTACCAGGTCTATGTAAGCAGCAATGACATTCCTCACTTTATGTCAGTAAAAAACAGAATGAAATGTAATAATGTAGTATCTCTTTTTTCCCTGGAATTGCTGTTGAAAACAGCAACATATACATGGTCCCCTGAGCACATCTGTTGCATCAAAGAAGATGACATTTTTGCAAAGGAATATCAACATTTACCTACTGTTATTCTTTTCAACATGTTTTTTGACATTAAAAATTAGATTTTTTGCACATTCTGTAAAAATGGGAAATGCAGACTCTTTTTGTCCTGCATCTGCATTTTCTCACGGCTTTTTTTTCTCTTCAAATTACTCCAGCTCCATTTGTTTTATGGAATACATCTGTTTTATTTAGACCCGGTGTTATTTCGCAACCACCCATCCCGTGCTCACGCACAGTCCCTAAGGTTCAGCAATCAGTGACCACTTACTGCTCACTCAGGCAGGAGAGAAAATTGAGATGGGAGTAGCAAAGAAAGTAGCAAAGTAGACTCCCATCAGCGTGCGTGCGGGTGGTGGTAACGACTTTGCCTGAAAGTCACCAGGAAAAGCAATCCACGTTAAAAACATCCAACCTGGCTCTTATCTCTGGAGAACATGGAACTTTCAAGCCTAAAGACATTTTAATATCTATTCGCAAAGTTACACAAAGCTGGTGTGTGCAAGCTGTTTAAAGAGCTGGTGACTCGTCATTGTGCATGGTTGGCTTCCAGGAATTCTGGATAGCTGCTCTTGAATGCACCTGGAATTCTAATCTTCCACAGTTTGACTAGAGGAAATCCAACAAATACAAGGTTGTATCAGCTGTTCTGTGCTGTGTAAAGATTGTTCCTTTTGTCCCTAAAATATGCAAAGAGTAACATCATTAAATCAACAAGAATTTGCAAATAAATTACCAAAGCTTTGCTCAAGGTGTTTGAGATCGCTCAGGACGGACCGCAAAAGCAGTGATATACCTTAGGCGAATACAGCTGCAACGAGGCAGTTCAACAAAGCAGAAACCACAGTGTGCTTGTGGCTTTTCCCTCTGACTAGAGAAGCAGGAAAAACGTTAGATACAGCAAATGTCCTCCAGGCACCACACACAGCTGAGCTCTACATGAGTAGGAAGCACACAGGGTTATATATCCAAAAAGAAAGAGAAACTTCGAAGTTTTCTGATTATTTACAAGGAAACCTGTAAAAACCTGACTTGCATTAGAGAAACAC
Source organism: Pterocles orientalis (assembly GCA_011057875.1). NCBI lineage: Eukaryota > Metazoa > Chordata > Aves > Pterocliformes > Pteroclidae > Pterocles > Pterocles orientalis. Next base: position 222,242 of record WKFP01013389.1, read on the forward strand.
AGAGGTTTGTTATTTAGTGAGGGAGAAGAGGACCTTTTAGCTTCACAAATGAGAGTTCTTTCTTTTACTTTATTAGTGATGCCTGAGGTTTATCTTGCACCGGTCACAATAAAACCCTGTTCTAATGTCAGGGGGGAGCGGACAGGAGAGGAAGAAAGTGAATCAAAGGAAGCACTTGGCATCTTCCATAGCACCTTCTGCCAAAGTTGCTGACACACACGCATTAATTCAGTTTCAAAACACTCCTGGGAGATGTAGAAAAGGACAGATACATCCCTGCTCCATAGTCTCTGAAAACATCTGTGGATTAAATGACAAGATTTTCAGAAGCAGAAGGCAAGGTGAGGCAGTTCCTTCAGCTGCTCGCTTACTAGACCTTCTACTCAGAAGCGTGGCACATGCAGCAGGCTCTGTGAAAGCCATGGAACACACCACACAGACTGCGGCGAGCTACAAATACCACCTTCCATCTCACATTCTGATATCTTCTCTGTAAAGGCATCCTTCCTTCCCGCAGTGTTCCCTCAGGCATTTAATTTAAAGTAAATAATTTCACTGGTTTTCCATGCTTACCAGTATCTCTGATTTCAAAATTAATCATTTTTTTAAAAATGCAGTTTTGAGACTTTTTTTTCTGGCAAAACCCAGAAGACAGTAAATCCCATTTCTGCTCTGAACTATGATACTGTACAAACTTTCCTGCTTGTGCCCTCGTGCCATCTGATGCTCATTAATCAGATGAATCACAGAGCTTTAAAAGATAGGAACAAAACCAAAGCTGTGATGGTCAGAAAAACAATGTTACAAATGTAGGGAGAAGGACAGGGGTGGAAGAAGGCAAACGTATTCCCACGTGACATTCCAGTCCCCGGCACTGCTATGTTCATCAGTGGCTGGAGGCCTCCAGGTGCTCCGCTGTTTCAGGCGTTACCACATGCTGCTGAGGCTCAGGTGCCTCCTAAAGCAGCCTCTAGAAAAGTTCCTTGAACAGAAACTATGTCATAAGCTCAGGCCTTGGCTTTTTGAAGCAGATTAAATCCTCATAAATTCACTTGTAAAAATAGATTGTAAAACCAGATTTGTTTCTTACATGAACTTAAATAGCAGGGATGATACAGCAGAATTATGGTGCACGTTTGACTTCTGCACAAAGAAATTTGTGCCAGAATCAACAAAGGACTAATCTGAATTTTAAAATTCCATCACTTTGGAACGGAACTTTGCCATTGCCTGTACTTACGCAGATTTCTTGAGCTGTATTTATGAAGTTTTGCTGTTTCGTGATGTCTGGGGGATTTGGTAGTATTGATGCTATCCAGAGAGATCAACTGCTATGTTTTCTTAGTCCAGTTGAATAGTCAGCAGTACTGCTGTGGTCATCATACCTATGAACTTTTATGACTTTTGAGCAGTTATATGTATCCTGAGAGCCTATTGCTAGGGAAAAAGCCAAACAGCACACTACTCATGATGTTAAGTGGCTGAGCAAATGGTGCACATGTGTTTTTACTAACTCGTATTGAAATGTCATATGTAAAGATGGCCAGAGAGCCTCCTAGCACAAATGGTTTAAATGCATTCGCAGAGCATGAAGAATTATGACGCTGTGGTGAATGGCTTATACCTATCATCTTACCAACACATTTTCTATGACTGTTGAGTACAAAGCCCTCTGCACAGATCACTCTGTGGCTGACACAGTAGAATGATCCCAATGTGTTCACACATAATTGTCCTCTGGAACAAGCGGGAGCACCTGTGAGGCACTCATCCGAATCTGTATCAACATGTTGCAACCAAAAGGGCAAAACAGGATTCTATTAGAACAATTTCTGAAATGAAACAACACTTCTTTCATGAGGGAGATGTCTAAATGAAGTGTGTGGGAGCTACCACATCAGCACCATGCTATAATACATATAGTGATACACTGAAAATAGGGCTGGAACAAACTCTCAGAGATCATCTAGTCCTTGCTCGCACCCGTACACTTCTGTCATTCCAGAAAGAGCCATTCACAAAAGCAGGCAGTAACACAGACGCAATGCACACTCTTTGCAGGAAGCCCGTTCCAGTGCACCACTATCCTTGCCGTCAAATACTTACTTTAATACAGATTATAAATGTCCCTTGACAGAACTTAAGCTCACTACTTCCACTGACATTTCTGAATTTTTTCTCCTCCTGTAGGAAAATGATTGCCTTGAAATGCCCCTTTTGATTCTGACATGAATTAATCAGATTATCTTCCACCACGCTTAAGTAAGCAATGCACAATGAATATTTTATCTGGTGACAATAAATTCCCATTTACTTCATAGACTATCTGGAATTTCATGAAAATGATTTGTTATTCAATAAGATCTGAGACTGAGAGGGACGTGGATCACTTGTGAGCAATTCTGAGCACAGAAGCTTCCACTTGCACTTCACTGCTGGCTGTTATTGATCCCATACTTAGAGATTCATAACTCAGATATGCCACGGGGCACTACTCCTGAAGTCCAAATCTTTCCTGGGCAAACATATCCTTTGCCAATAACCCAAACAAGTCCGTTTAGAATTTATATAACGTGAACGCTCATGATGTAGCTTTGGAATTTGCTGTTCATCATTGTGCAGGTCTGAGCTTCAGCGTCAAGTGACACACACGGAGCTGGACCAGCTCACGATGGCAGTGAAGCCTCACTGAATTCAGGTTTTCAAGGCAAGCAGAAATGAAAACAAACAAAACAGGTGAGAGGGCAGAGCTGTAGCTCTGAGGGGGTTCCTCAGGACACCAAACGTGCCCACATCCTGCTAGCTGCTCCCATTGTCAGGAAGAAAAACTGCATGTCCATAGCTGTGTCGATAGATCCTGGGGAGGAACAGTAGTGGGAAGAGAAATTGAGAGGGCTGAAAAAAATCCTGGAACTTCAGAGGAAAAGAGCACAAATCCAGGCTTGCCTTCACCTGAAGTCCCCAGGTAAGAGGCACACTAGGATAGACATGCTTCAGGAGTTCTCTGTGGAGCAGATCTGGCACTCCTCCTGCCAAATGGTCTCTGTACTGCCACTTGCCATTCTTAATACCGAAAATAAGGAACCCTTAGAGAAACACCTAGGGGTATGAGACCAATGAGATCTATATAAAAGTGTTTTAACCATCCTCTGTGGTGAATCTGAACCACTTACCTTCACAAGAAATCCCATCAGCCATGATAGTATATCCAGACAAACAAGAGCACACGACATTGCCTTCCACAACGCTGCAGATGTGCTTGCAGGGGCCATTATCTACACAAAGCAAAATTGCAAAATACATTAGCACTCACAACACAGAGCAGCTGGAGTTACAAACTTCCAGGTCATCCAAATGTAATCCCCGTTTAGGCAATGGGGAATGCAGACTGTAAACAACCTGTCCAGGCAGCACTAACCACTAACTACATCCCTCCTATTACGCAGAAACACATCTGTGCCGCTCTTACCTGTACTGTCCACACTATGGTGCACAGCTGCACCGGTTACCTTCAACTAAACAGCAGGTGTGTAATAACCCTAAAATCGGAGTATAGCCTCCAATTACTTCCTCAGGTTTCCCCTGACAACTCCTCAGCCGTATGCCAGAGGTAACAAATTAAGGATGTGCGTTGAAATCAGATTGGTGAAGGGATATGCAGAATTTTATTTCGGCTCTTTAAACATTCCTCACTCATCTGCATCTGCAGTTTACACCTCCAACATACCTTTACACTTATCCTGCTCTTCTTCTAAGGACATGATGAGAAGAGGCTGAGAAGGAGAGGCTGCTGGAGGGACAGTGGCTTCTGCTTCCAGCCTTGTCACCTGTTGTCTGTCAGGATCTGTAAGGCAAGGGAGGCAGAGAAAGATCAGGGACAACATCACCTCCACCAGGCACCGTGGCAAGGGTCCTGGTCCCATTCACTGCTCTCCATCATGGTTTGTAGGAGGAAAAATTTTTGTGACCTGGACAACTGTCTATGCACGGAGGTGAACAGTCAGTTCTGGAAGCTGCCACGTGTTTGATATGAAATATATACAGATCAGGGAGCCTGGCTGGAAGCAGATTCTGCAGAGTACAATATTGCAACACCTAACGAATCAAATAGAAAGTGTTAATTTTTTAAAATGCTGCTATATTGTCAAGACAGTGGCTGTCTTTCATGTGATATATGATGAAAAAAAAGCTGAACTCAAAACAAGCCTTTAAACTTACTCTGGACATCCTATTTCAACACAGACGAAAAGCAGACGCTCACCTTTACAAGTACAGGATATTCTGCAACGACTTTTACACAGCCAAGTAGAAAACACAACAGCTGCTGTCTGTCATTACGATTTTCAACAAACAGTAATGTTAAAGTATAAGAATAGTTAAAAAAAAGCCCAAACCTCTGTTATATCAATAAGAGTAATCCAGTTCATCGATATCACCAAAATGGAAGCCTAAATCCATACGGCTAAATTCTTCCTCAAGAGGGACGTGTCCTGTTCCCATTGACGTGAGTTCAAGCATCACCTGGAGCAAAGTGTGAGCCACCAAACAGTGACAATATTACACAACTAAGTGTGACTGCAATATACGTTTGGGGTATGGGAAGAGTGATTTCACTGAAAAAAAAAAATCACAACCACACAATGGGCTATAACACAGAGGCACATAAAAGCCACGTGCTTGTGGCATATCCTGGATGATTTCCCCACAAAGAGAGCAGAGAAGCAAGATGAAGCTTTTGAAGCTTCATCAACGCACACTTTCTCCTTGCCTCCCAGAGCCTCTGCAAGAACTTCTTCCAAAGCTCGTGAAAAAGTGTGACTTTTAAAAAACAAAAGTTAAAAACATTCATGGTCCAGGCAAAGAACAGGAAATGTCCTGGGACAAGTACAAAGACAAAAGCATTATATCTAACCACAGGAGTAAAAATTACCAACAGTATGCGATCTAAAACTGTCTGGGTGGGTCTCTGTGCACAGACCACGACAGAGATGTGCACATACACAGGGTAAAATGAGAAATAAAAGGCCACCGTGCCACATTGCCAGGGAGAGCACATGTGGTTGAGTCAAGCACAGCGCATGAGGTGCCCTGACCTGCCACCTCCCTCGCCCAGACTTTCCTTTGAGCCAAGACTCCACAGTGACAGTAGCAGCCCCTCACTTTTCCCACATGTCTCAGATGTCTCACTCGCAGTCCCCCACCCTCATCACAATCCTCCACCTCAGCTGAGCTCTGGAAATCTCTCTACAGCTCTTGGCACAGCCATAGGCACTAGGTCTCTCAGACCTGCCAAGAACACTGACTGCCCAGACACAAGATGTATTAACCCAAATCTGTGCTTCAGCAGAGTTAGGAACGGGAGAAGCAAAGCAAACCAAAACAAAACCACACATACGCTCCAGGTGAGCGATCAAGCCAAATTTTGCAGTGCTAGAATAAGAACCCTTTTCTTTACCTCTTTTGGATTAGGCTCCTTCCCCAGAATTTTAATAGAAACAACAGAGCAGACAGCTGCCGCAGAACCATGTCAAACACATTATTGATGTAAGCGCTGTAACATCACGTTGAGAAGAATGACATAATGAATGCTCATTGTTTGGCTTGGGGAGAAAGTATTTGAAGCCTAAGGAATTTTTTCATGGGATGGCAACACTCATTTTGCTTGTTAAATAACTGAGAGCACTTGTAACTCATATAAGGTTTCAACTTCTTGGGTTATCTGATTTGAAATCTTGCCATTGGAGAACTCCAGACATCAAAACAATTACAACACAATAGACTTTCTTTTCAAGCCTTCCACCACACTAGATATATTTAGATTTTGTGTCACTGAAATATGTTAATGATTTTAGATAAAAATCAAAGTTCAGGAAGTAATGCTGTCTGTCTGAACTGAGTAGAGTTTATCTAAAGGAAAAAAGTGAAATACAAAATTACTCCAAGAAGAAAAGGTATTTTATTAACAATCTTTACTAATCCTCTTCTGAAAAAATGAAAACAGGCTTGATTTGAACATGTTAAATACCACTCTGATCTCATGACACCGATCCACAAAAATGAGCCATAATTAAGCTTCCTAAATGGTTGCTTTCCTTTACATTACAACTTGTCCAATTTCCATGGAAAATATCCATGCATCAGTGCCTATAAACACTACAGAGAACCTAAAGGAAAGCTTGGTAGATCGATGCAGGTGGGACAAAGACACCATCATTCCTGGTATTCCCTGTCCATTGTCTCACCTGGAGAGCAGCTGGTCCCATCATCTTGCAAAGTGAATTCTGGAAAACACGAACACTTGTAGGACCCCACGGTGTTTATACACAAATGCTGACAGAGTTCCCCACCGTAGATAAGACACTCATCCAGGTCATCTCCAGGCAGGCTGTTTGAGAGTTCAGCCTCATTACTGATGGACAAAGCTTCATTGTGATCTTCTGTCTCTGAAACTACAACAGAACAGCACTTTCAGGGTCTCTAACAGGTTTTTTGGGATTAGGGCAGTACTGTATGGAGTGTTTGGTCACATAAACTCCAGATACAGTCAAATCTACCCAAAAAATCTTACTCCACAGGCAAGAGAAAATGAACCCACTCTGAAGATAAGGCCATCGTGCTGAAGATCCACCACCTCCTTCCACAAGGCTGGAGGGAAAGACATTCTACAGGAGCCACTAAGGAAATGGGCGGCCCCAGGGGGTCACAAGCTCACCTTTCACACTGACTACTAACGCCACTTGTTTGTTTGTTTGTTTGAAGGAAAAGGCAGTCTATTCTTGATCTGAGAGGGAAGGCAAGTGTGCTCCTGTAGTGTTACTCCTTCCAACACCTCCCTGTACAACCATGTGAGACACAGATCTTATCTGCAATGTCTTTAAATCACAAACAGACACTTACCCTTCTCAGGTGTCACTGTTGGCAGTGGTTCAGGATGCCTTTTTATTTCCGGATGGATGAAGTGATCTCCCCCTTCACAGCAGGACATCATCACATGACTGCAGGGGTAGCCCAGGTTTATGTTGGACTCACAGGTCTTCCCCTCACTCCTTAATCGCAGGCCCAGATTACAGCAATCGCAGCATTGCTGCAAAAGGAGGAGACTGTCAGCGACAGGGATTGAGTGCAGTCTGCTTACAGGATGAGCCCACACACACCTGGAACTGATCTGCACTTTCTGTAACAGTGGAACATCTGGAGAAGGACTTCGGGTTCAGACAGTGCAAACATCAAAGCTTTACTTGTGCTTGTTTTTGCCACCCCTGCACAAATGGGTCAACTGCAAACAGGCTGAACCTCTCAGTGTGACAATGACTTCAGCAACCTCGCATGTAAGCAAGCAGTGGCACTGCCGATCACCTCTTTCCAGCTCCTGCACACAGCCATTGCTTTGTACAAAATACTACAGATCCATACCTCTTCACATTAGACCTCAGAAACGGTTAGTTGTTGAAGCCATGTGAAAGGAATCGTAAATATGTTCATGGACATAAGGATCAGCGGCAGCTGCTCTCCGTCAGAGCGCCAGTAAAGACTCTCCGCTGTGCACCACTGCCTTGCAAACCCGCCGTGACCCTTCATTACCCGGCTGTCCTGGACAGCATCCCGCTCAGGTATATTTTATGAGCCACCCGCCTTCCTTGTCTTCCTTACAACAGGGCAGTTGTAAGTCTCTGCTACAGAGCCACACAGGGGCCACATGTGAATTGAAGATGCCTGTCTGGATTTAAGTGTAAGTGTCCTGACATCCCAACAGATATATATTAGATGTTTTCTCTGGCTGAATATTGATAAAATATTCAGTCTCTTTCCCTCTGCACCTCCTCTGACAGGCAAGATGTCCCTCCAGCAGCACTCACTCATAGTTTGCAGCCTTACTGCAACAGCCTCCCTGAACCAAGAGAAGCGATTGCAGCCTAGCCAAATATTCAGCCTAGGAAAAGGCGTCAGACACATAAAATGAAGGTCATCATTCAGACTGGCACCAGTTAGCTACGTCAACAGAAAGTCCAAGGACAGAAGGGAAGAAAACTGAACTAAGCCTCCACTTCCCAGGAGAGAGATCTCTGACCCGAGGAGAGCAAGTAAGAGCAGCAGTGTTGCAAGGGCTGGATGCTGTACGGAAATGGAAGGAATCGCGTTTCATCATTAGCAACCCTAGATGGGCAGTCACGGTAAACCAGTCTGTCTCCACCAGCAAGACAGGGGAACCGGCCCACTAACAGCTCAATCCGCAGAAACTCCTCTGCCGAGCCACCTTTTTCAGGATCCCCACAACTGGAGCTTTAGGGTTTCTTGGGCATTTCACACGCAGTATGTATCTCTCACATGTTCAGCCCAATACCTACAACTACAGGTCATGATTTATGCCCCTGCTTCCTAATCTGAAAAATCTCCAAACATCATAAGCAGTAGACTTTATTTACGTTTGCAAATATGCACAGCCAAAAAGAGTTGCCTTTACGTACCCAAATACATGTTTGTGAAAAGTTTACAGTACAGGCCCTGAAGATGCTGAATTATTTTTGATACTAAATGGGCTAAATCACCTTTTCAAAAGTATTTTTGAAAAATCCAATTATAATGGATTACGGTCATGCTAGAAAAAGACAAAATCCTGCTTTCATTCTCCCCAAATCCAGAATCCCCAAATTCAAAATTTTATGAACTGAAAATTCTACTTTCTGTAAATTTTTTTTAGTTTTGGTACAATTTTTTCAGCTTCAATATGCAAAATAAAACAAGTTAAGGATAATATATGTTTTTACTGAAGTGTTGTAAAAGATTGGAAGAATATGGCTTTTTTCAGTCACAGTTTTGATTCACTATTTATCCCATGTGCAGGCATCCTAGAGAGTATTAAATCAATCACGCACTTGTGGGTTCAAATATTTTCCAGATGAATCCAAGTGTCTTATTTTCCAATGGAAAAACTTGTTCATCAAAAAGTTTCTTCTAAGAGGCAAAAACTTGACTGTCTCAATCTTCTTTTATCTACCTTTTGCACTTCACCAGAATTCTATAACTGATTTAACAACAAATGACTATTTTTACATTGACATTGAGAACGATACCTTGAGAACCACTCTTTGATCCACAGCTTTCTATGTTCCTCTCAGAAATACCTTTGCTGGAATCCAGCATAATTGGACTTACCACGGTGGCATCTCCATCCACTAGCAAAAACTCCCTAAACATCTGCATTTTGTATTAAGAGTAAATAACAGGTAAAATCAGCCCAAGATCAAGCTGTATTGAACACAAGCTGAATACCCGGACCTAAAGAACTGGCACTGCTGCATTTTTCTTGAAGCAAAAGTAAGGACTTCACAACTCAAATGCCTGAAGACCTACACATTGGTTACCTGGAAGTAAAACCCCTTGCTTTTGGCAGGACAGTGTAAATGCCTTGCAAAGCCTTTGCAGCAACGAACTTTTCTTTCCACATTGCAGACAAACTCCTTTGATTCATGACACCCAGAGACAGCAGGCACTAATAGCGGAGTGGATCGGGGGAAACACGGCGATTCACTGTCACCATTTTCTGCAAGGTCACCTCTGAAAGAATGTTTAACTATAACAAAATTAGAAAGCCTTTCCTAAAGCCTCAACAGCCTCAATATTTATTAATTTTTATTATTTTTTAAGCAATGGCTGCAATGACTAAAGAGCTAAAGGAGCTGAAGATGAGGGCAAAGCTGCTGCTTTGAAAATTTTACCGTTTCAGGTGGTTTCTCTTGAAGGAAAACATTACATTGGAACTGGCACAAGGAGCTATTCCACAAGAATATTTAGTAACTTGTCTCAGTTCAGACAGGAAAGATGAAGTTTTCCCTCTCCACTTCCTCCTGAGGAATGGCACGTGCGATAAGCTTTAGTCTATGGCTTGTGCTCTGTCTGGCATGCAAAAGACCCACGGTGAAAACCCAAGAATAATAATTCTGTCACACTTCAGAAACACTAACGTCTTCTCACAAATGCACAAACTCTCTTTTTTTTCTGATAGACTCCAGACCCAAGTAAATAATATTTCTGAAAATGACAAATGGGCACAGCTAATTAAACTTTAAACTCCGCAGTAGACATCCATGTATTCTGCTTTTCCAGTGAACAATTATCCACAGGAATCACCAACATGTAGGAGCAGAGAGAACGCATCAGTTTCCTGCTGAGACAACAGAAGCTCCACTTAAGCTTAGATATAGCTACGTAAATTATTATCAGATTGAAATGAATTCTGAAATGCACCCTTTTGGTAAAAACAAGACAAGCGAGCCAGCAAGACGCTGAATCTTCAAACTGGTTTAAATTGGTTTGGGTCCACTGATGCTCATAAAGCAAATCCCATTTATACAAGCTGAGGCTGTGGCTCGTGATTTGTGATTTGAACCATTCGTTAATGGTCTGCCTTTATTTATGAACAAAAGCTTCCATCATCATCTAAAATGCTTGTTCCTCTAGTCCATCGTTTCGTTTAACTGAGAAATGAGGCTGCAATTCAGTACTGCAGCCAAGTAAACTGTTCAGTAATGTGTTCTGCATTACATCTTCCATTAAGTTTTGCCCTATAATTCTCTAAATTCTTCTACACCACAGATATAAAACCTGAAATGGTCTTTTCAGCTACTCCAAAGTGAGGAAGCAAAAGTAATACAGCAAGTTAAATCTTACAAACAGAGATGGAAATAATTCCAAGCAACATCACTGTGCAGTTTTAAAACGGGCTGCATCACCAGGCAATTGAAACCTAAATGCAAACAGCGTAACTTCCCTGACACATTCCTGAAATGTTATCATTTTCTGTGTGTCGTAATAACGTATGAAGAAATTAGTGCTAAATGCAGGAAATGAGGACCCCGCACAGTCGCAACAAAACCCATAGGAGCATCAGAGCAACTTACCTTATACGGTGATCCTCCACAGGGATCGCTCTCCTCTGGCCCGCACACGTCTCCCTCCTTCGCAGCGATCATGCCAGCCAGGCAGCTGTTCTCCTTCACAGTGGAGACGCAACACTGCTTCTGAGCAATTCTGCAAAGGAGGTCAAGTGTTCACTGACATGGAGAAGACATCAGGATGGGATGCAAAAACCCTCAGATTCACAATCCATTACACAGATTTGATCTCTCTTTAACATGTGTGTCAATACCAGTATAACAGGTGGCACCACTAGTGTTTGCAGGATTTTTTTTTTCTCTTTTCTAATAAAATAGATGCATTGATAAATGTTCAGGAAGTCTTGTGTCTAGGTTACTGTCTCTCAAGGTCTGGCCAGCGACACCCCTTACAGCTCATCTATATTTGTGCAGTAGCCATTCTTCCCCGTGTTTTGCTTCTCAGAAGTCTTCAGTAGGTTTCAGAAACTGAAAACAGACAGAAACCTTCTTCCCTGGAAAGTGGGGAAAGGGAAACGCACCCGTACACACTTCTTCACCAGTCAGAGGACTGGAGCTCTGGACAGGGCTTAAGGAAAGTGTCACATCACAAAACCCCTATAAACTCTCCTCTATAGCCCCACAGACTGTAACCCAAAATTTAAGCTCTCCTCTAACGTCCCTCATCAATGAGGAGGTTATGGTTGACCTGATCCCTGTATATGAAGTACTTTGGGAACACACATTTCCTATAGATGGCTCTTCAAATCAACATTTTAACAAGATTCACTGAAGGCTGAAATGAAACCAATGAAAGATCTAGATGACAAATTCCTAAATTAAATTTAATAGACATTTATTGAAATAATAAAACACTCCTCCCTACTATTTTAAAGTCTATAATGGATTTCCCCTCTGCCCCTTCAACAAGGTACCTGCTTCTTTCATTCCCACACAAAAGGACAGACAAAATTACACAGTCCCTTGGGCTTTACTCCACGACCCCGACTCTCAACCCACGCAGTGTAGAGACCGGCTGCGCCCCAGGAGGGGTGCGTGTCTGGTCCTGGGACAGGGAAGGGCCCCTGTGATGGGGAAGGGCGAGGACCGAGAGCTGCAGGCCATAAGAAATCTCCTGCGGGGGTTATGTCCAGTATGTGACCTGCAGATCAGACATGTGTGGCATGGATGAACATGTTAAAACTCCCATGAAATCATATGTTATGAGTAAGGGTAAATTTCTCTTCTGGAGAGATTTGGTGGCATGAAGTAACTAAGCAAAGTTTTTCTTTTTCCAAGAATAACCTTGACACCTCGCTATCTTCTGCTGACGCACTGCCACCGGGCACACTGCCTTACGGGGAACCCTGGCAGCGGCGAAGGGGAGGTTGGTGCATTTTAACAGCCAGTGCCGCAGAGCAAAGCAATTCTCCTGCAACAGAATTATTGCAAGCAAACAACTTTTGTCACTCAGAGACCATGGTTACTGCAAGAAAATACAGTTGTCCTAAGAAACAAAACCTCTTCTGAGAAGAATGTATTTCCAACTCAAGCTTTCATCCTAATGCTTCATTTAAAAAAAAAAAAAAAAAAAAAAAAAAAGGGATGTCTCTTATTCCAGTAGAAACCAGCCAGGGACAGCCACTTGGCCACCTTCCCAATACCAATGGCCTGTTGTGTCAGCTTTACGTTAGTATTTTTAAGCTGGATAGCATGAGAGGTGTAACCAGGAAGCAGTGGTTTGAGTTTGTTTACAGGAAGGGCATTACCACCTCCATGTGCTTTGCTTTCAAGGAAGTTAGTTTTCCAGTCCAGTATTAATTGCCAAACGGGAAAATCCAATTTTTTAAGCAATGAATGGTTATTACTCAAATACATTCAAGTTCCAGTAACTTATTGCTTACATAAGACATCCAAACTTTCATTAAAAAATAAAAAAACCTAACTGAAAGTTATTATCATTTGTAGAAATTTAAAAAAACGCTGCTGGAAGCACTTTTACATGTGCAAAGTGTTTACTGTATTAAAACACCGAAGTCTCTACAGATTCACTTTCTTCTGAAATGGGACATTCAGCCATGAGAAATTCCTTTCACGTATGAAACACCTAGTGGAAACAGTACTACCTGGAGCACTGGGGTACCACTGGCCATTTTTTATTTTAGTATTTCTTTAACTGTATCAGCACAGCTCAGTTTCAGCTACTCAACCAAAAAAAGGAATCGGGAACGAACAGTGTTAACCACATTCTCCTGTTTCTTCTTCACAGACTTGCTCTTAGCAGCCCAGGTTAAGTTACTCATTGAAAGAAGATTCAGAACATTTCTGCTTTAGGGCAAGAGTTTCTCAGTTAAAATCAGTGAAATTAGGCCAATGCAAGGCTCTAATTCAGACACAGCGTCAGCAAAAAGCAGGATTCACACCAGTACAGCTGATGCAGATGCCATCCAGATAGCCACTGCTCTGTTATGATAAAACACATTTCAATGATGAGATAAAAACCACTGGACTGGGTCAGATGAGATTTCATCTGGGCCAACATCCCACTTCTGATTCAGCCAGTGGAACAAGCTTTTTACATCCATCAATTGACTATCTCAGGATTTCCTTGCTTCATTTTAACTTCATTCATCTAGTTCCGACACACGATCTCTTTTAGGTACTCCCAACTCCAGCAAACTCCTCTGTGCCAGAAGTCATTTCTGCGTAACTTGCTATTGTTTCTTAACAGTACCATTGTGTCTGAACCACCAAAGGATACAAACAAGTCGCATTTTAAAAAGAGTTCAGATGAGCAAGACTCGTTTCACTGGATGACATTTAAGAGGGCTGGAGAAATGGCAAAGACGGGAAAATTCATCCTTCAACGTGGTGGGGTTTTGCAGATCAAAACAGCGTCCCCATGTCCCTGGCTGAGCAAGACCCCATGTCTGCTCAAAGAGCATTACACAGAGGTGTGCCGAGTTGGTACGTGAATATAGAATATCGAGAGACACCAACGAGTAGCTTTAACATTTCAGTTTCTGCCATTGAAAACCCCAAACCAGCATTTGGAAACAACAAATACCTTGATCTGCAACCTCTGTGTAAACCATCAGCAGCCTCAGCAGGCACAGGGGAGGCTTCATCACTGGCCCCAGCTGAGAAAAAGGATCCTTCAGCGCACTGATGGCCACTTGTAAAACCCGAGTATTTACAGACAACTATTCTGGCAGAACAGTAACTGATTTATACAATTAGTACCTATCGTATACTTTTAAAAATCTCTAGATACTGCATGGAGTTAGTGGCAGACCCTTGGGAGCGTGTGCTACTGGCAGGCATTCTGGCACACAAACTGGTGCGCTGGAGGTCTGGATACGTGCACGGTGAGCAGCTCGGCATGCTGGCACATCTCCCCGTGCGACCGGTAAGGTTTACTCTTGCTCTCAAGGTTCTGAGGCCACAGAATACTTCTTTACATGAAACATTTTCTTTACTCAGAAACAGGGACACAACTGAAATTTTGAAAGTAAACCAACTGAACTCCTGATCTTTTATTCTTTTAAATCCCAGTAGACTCACAGAGACTGAAACATTTAGGATCTGGCTTTTTCATCTAAACCCAGCCTCAGATGTGCAGGTGCAACTCATTAATGTATTGGATTTGCACCTACTTAGGCCAAAGCTGGAATTTTTTAATCTGTCTTTACTTCACAGACAGTCGGTATGGGTCAGTTATGTCATGCCAGATCCCAGTGGGGGGGATTTTCATCTCCCAGTGACTTCAGAAAGGTGCAACGATACTAACTTTGATAAAACCGATCAAGCCAAACTTTTTTTAATGCTGAAGATGTTGGGATCGCTCTTAAGAGAAACCCATCTGGCTTGTGTTGCACTGTGTGTGTCTCAGATAACTTTGCCTTCATCCCTCCCTAAGGCCTGTTCAGACTGGGGGGAGGTGAGAGGGGGATGAACTGCAGCTAGCGCAATACATTGTCCACGTTACTCTGCACCCATCCTTCTTTTCTCTGCAGTTTGAATCTGGCACCCTCACTCAGCCCAGATGCTACTGACACCAGCAGCACTATTGAGGCGCATAGTCCCCCTCCAGCTGAGCACAGGCATCAGAACCAGCAGCCACCTATCCTGGGTGATAAACACATCGTTTAATGGATATATATCCATGGAGATGGATAATAACTGCATTTAGCACTTGCCAAACAGAAGACAAACACGTTCAGCTACTCTGCCCTTCTGTTTATCTGCAACTCCACAGATGAGCATGAAACTGGAAAACAAAAATTACTGCTCTGCTCACGTGAGAGAGGAAAAGAAACCGTAAAAGGCTTTTGTTTAGATTAGATGTGGGGGAAAGAGAGGAGGAAATCCTTCTTTCTAATTTGGTGTGATGTATTGCCAGGCTGCCAACAATTTATACAATGAAGGAAACAGTTCCCGGTCTCCTGGACGCCCCACAAATTGTACAATCATTTAATTTCTTCTCAAGGGTTGCTCTCTATGTTAACCTAAAATGCTCGGTTTTGCCTTACGTACCTGCAAATATCACCATCCATTCCACTTACAGGGATTTCTGTGCACTCCCCGTTGTCTATAGCCCACTGTTGTCCAGCTCCACAGCAGCTCTCAATCAATTCCTTTGTGGAACCTGTATAAAACAGACACCCAGAGTTTGTTTTTTTTTGTTTGGAATGGACCGGTTTTAGCTCTGCTTGCTTAATTGAGAAGATCTTTTAAATAATAATATTTCTGCTTTTTCTTCTTTTCTCTTTTTTTTTTTTTTCCTTTGACATTTCATTTGGTTACATACAAAAAAAAAAAGAGGCAACTGACAGCTGCAGTATCTTGACATAATTGATCACCTGGTAATGTCTTTCAGGGAGGAACAGCAGAAGAAAAATAGCATTTTAAATATAGTAAAAGACATAGCTGGTTTGAAAACAACTCCACCTTTGACATTTCTGAACCAAAAAACCCTGAAAAATTATGCTTGGACACTTAACACAAGTTTAATAAGACATTATTCTGCTGTAACAGTGCCCTCACTACCCCCACCTGGGCGAGCATGAAGGTGCCCGAGTAAAGCTCACAACAACAAAACACAGCACAGAGAGTGTGCACAAGCTTGGCATGAGGACGCACCAGCCTCCGCAGTTCTCCTACACCAAAGGGGAAACAACAAACTGAAACGCATTCCTTGTCATGGTCCCTTAGAGATCTCAGTGTTTAGTGCTTTTAGTAGCTTTGACACACGCAGCATTAAAAAATGGTTTTCATAAGATAGGTTAAGAAATGCCACTGCTCCGAATTCCCAGAGTACACATACCTCGAGTGTCCTACAGCTGGATTTGAGGGTCCAGCTGGTTTAAAACATTAATGAAAAGGCTTTGAGAGACTAACTCTGACTCTGCTAATGAGCTCATGGAAAAGGCTGGCACCAAGATGTAGTAAAAGAGATGGACACGTGGAACACAGCAGGAGTTTTTACATTTTCCCTGTGGATTGCCACTTCAGATGCAAATTTTCAGGTTACAGTGAAACACAACTGAAACTAGTGGCTTTTCAATATGCTCCATACCTACTGTATAGAACAGACCCCGGTCACATTCGACTGGGCAGAAAGAGCATTTTTTGGAGTCTTTACAAAAGTTTACTTCATGGTGGGACGTTTGCCACGCCACTGGGGTGTGAACACCAAACAGCCAGTACCACAAGCCAAGGGAAGTGGTGCTGCAGGGCAGCGAGCCTCTCCGTGGCAGCAGCTGGCAAGCACTGTGCTGTGTCATTGAGAAGGTTTCTCCCAGGATTTCGCACGCAGAGGATGGGCTCCATCGCACAAAGCACAGGGCCTCCCCCTTGCCAGCCGGCAGCTCTGCAGCAGGAACAGTTACACAGGTACCAGGTAAGGAAATAATTGAGAGATGCCTTTGAGAGAGATGTGAGGCGCATCGCAAGTGCTCTGGGGCTGCGGTTTCACAGGATGGATGTACATGTCAGTACACATCACAACGATGGTACAGCAGACCGCAGAGAGGCAATGGCCCTGGGCTGATGAGCTGGAGCAGCACCTGCCCTCTCCCCTGGCTCATCAGAAGTGCTCCGGTTCCTTTTAAAGCCGTTTATATGGATATAAGGAACATTCTGCACAATTTATTCATCCTTCCAGGCCAGTCTCTGGCATTGGTTGGTGCTACCACTCAAAGGAAACAAGATGAAACCGCCCCGAAGTTGAGTTGTGGGAGAAGTGTGGGTCCACAGCTGGGCACTCCCTGCCCAACCCCACTGCAGAACAAGGTGTTTTCAAGAAGCCTCAGGCAGCTTTCAGGTACCTCCCTCCTGAATCAGTTCTGCTTACACAGGGAGGCGGGAACCTCTCACTCTACAAGGACTTCAGGAAAAATGCCCTTGCTGCAGAACGGCACTGCTGAAGGTGCAGCGCTCTCCTGACAAGACTTGGCAACAAAGCTGAACATTTGGAAGCCAGTCTCTGCCGGACTGGCCTTGCTCAACTCTGATCTGTCAGGGAGATGCGTTCAGGCTGGCAGGAGGGACTCCGCACCCACCCATCCGAACCAAGACTCCTCTCCTCCTGCATGTCAACACCACTGTTAGATGGCAGCTTCTCCAACAGGCCAGATTTGACGAAAAAGTTAACAGAATCCTTTCTTTTGTCTGCATTTGGTACACGGTACCAAGTCAAACAATTTTTCTTTGCAAAATTGTAACACTTACAGTGTGAGACATTTTTAGAAATGGCTACAATTCAAAACATCTGGGTATCCACACTGCACAATTCAGACAAAACAGAAACAGCCTCCGCGACCAGCACATTTCTGCTGCCATCTATTTACAGCACTTATTCCATGTTTCAAACAATAGTAGAAGAACTTTGTATAGTCTCTTGTAGAGAGAGCTAAGTAGTTGTTAGATATCAAGGGTGAGAAGTTTAAGTGAAGCGTAGTGCTACCTTCAATGTTAAAAAATATCGGCACTTACACAAATAACACAAACCTCCTCAACAGAACGCTATTCCTTTATACTTGTTACAGTTAATTTAGGAGATAATATTACATTTTGGAAAGTGGAAAGTTCTCATCACCAGCATAGCTTGCTTTATAAAAAGCAACTAGAAAAATTAAACACACACAAAATATACTGCTTGCGATCATGGGATATCCGAGCATAAGAAAACAACTTTAAGAAACTGTATCTAACAGGAGGGAAAAAGAGAGGGAGAAAGAAAGAATACGCATCCAATGACTGACCAAGATCTCATGGGAGAAAAATTACCGAATTCCCTTTCCCTCTGTGTTTTTGACCCCCGCCAGGGTTCATTTCACACGCTCCACAGCAGTGCCTTAACAGCCCTCAGTTTGATTTGGCCGAGCAGTGCTGAGCACTCCGACAGCCTGATGAAACACAGTTTGGGGGACAGTCTTGCAATCCGATTCCACCGCGGCACCAAGGACAGGTAGGATTTGCCCCCGCTCCTCCCGCGGAGAGGAGGGGGGCTCAGCATGGGCTGCTGGCTCACGCTCTCCTCCCGGCTGTGCCGTGGGTCTGCAGGAACATTGCTTCCAACACAGAGCCCAGCCTCACAGGCGGATGGGAGCACTGCAACATTGCCAAACCGCGCCTCTTGATAAATCTATTGCCACTTTTAATTACATTACTATTTTCACTAAAAAAACCCCACCACCCCAAGCCCTGCACCACCACCACCCTCCTGCCCAAACCCTGCACCACCACCACCCCAAACCCCACATCACCACCGCCCAGCTGCTGTTCTGCCCAGCTCTTCCACATTTTTTTATCTTCTCTCATCAATCAACAGTAACTCCAAAAAGGCAGTAACCGTTTTGACAGTTGACACTAAGAGGGCTAGTTGAGCTTCCAGGCCCACCCTTTGTGTGCCCACAAACTCCAGCCGTGTGACTCCATGAGGTTACAAAGAGAAGGGGAGCGGTGTTACAGCAGGTGAATGTGATGCAGAAAAAAATCTCACGCACCACGAAGACTGCAGACAAAATTGTGGCACAGGGAGCTTCATCTCTACCCTAAATCCTTATTTATGTGGTGGGGAAAAAAAAAAAAAAAAGGAGCAAGGGAAGAGAGAAGGTGCACTTCACACTTTCGTAAATTTTACTTTCTTTAAGGCTTCGGGGAGAGACAACCCCAAACAGACGCGAAGCCATCGCACCCTCGCCCTGTGCAGCCGAGCTGAAAAGGGGTTTTGCTGACCGGAGCCATCGCTGTCCTCCCAGGTTGCACATCCATGCTCACACACAAGGGCACTGAGCACCGTAACCAACTGCAACTGGACTGCAGTCTGCGCAGTGCTTCCATTTTGTAGCAGCATATTAACAATGTTAAAAATATACTTGAGTCTTGAAAGCTGTATGACACGTAAGAGTTGCATCAAACACAGCTGGTACCAGATAATCACGAAACATTGCTATAAAACAGTTTTTCAAGATAGTGTTAATTCAGCCCCTTGGTGGAAACTCCATTCATTTTACCAAGTGCTGGAACACAGCAGTTGCTACAGTACTGCCAGGTTTAAAACACAAGAATACAGTAGAATTTACTAATCTACATTGCAGTAATCAACATGATTTATAACGCAAATAAAAATTAGTTACTCATTCCTCACTAAAGATGTTATATCAGATTGCTGTACTGAAGTGTCACACTGTTAAGCAGTCATATTTACAAAATATATTGCCTTCTATTATGATCTTATGAATAATTAAATCTAGAATAAAATGAACAAACTATTGCATTTTATCTCAATCAAGAATTAGAAAAAACGTATAATTCCTAATAGGACTAATAGTCAAGAGCATGGATTTATGACCTTTTGATTATACATTAGCAAGAACAAATATATACAACTAGACATGCATGAGACTGAAGATCACATAGCTTCTATACTGGATGAAGACTAAACTGTAACAGACTTTGAAACACTTAAACATTCAAACTGTTATCAACGAAGGCACTTTTGCAACTTTAAAAAAGGTTAAAATTTTATTTTGTTCGTAGGTGGAGAATAAGCAAGCAGCGCTGGACGCAAGGGGAGCATCTGCTCTACCAACAGGCGCACCTTTCCACAAAACCTGTCCCTCTATTCCCCGAAATGTTGCATATCCATTAAGTTTCATAACACATTCATTCATATTCATTTCCTAGCCCTGCTCCGTATTATAATTAGCTAAAGAGTCCTTCTGGCCTGTGCAGTGCTTTCTGGTGGTCGTATGGTGGTTGACGGGATGAAGTAAAACAAGTCTTCCTCGGAGTCGAACTTTTTCACCTTGCCGCAGTCCAAAGGGCCAGGAGGGTTTTCAGCCAGTTTTAGGGGCCTGAGGAGTCTCCTTTATCTCACAGCCTCGCGGATCTTACATTCTCTCCTCTCGTTTTGATCAGCAGTTCCTACCCTCATCATCACAGCTTTGATCCTCTCATCCTGTCTTTCTGTTTATTCCACGCAATTTCTGCTGGCAACTGTAGTTATTTAGAACTGGAATCATGGGGGAGAGGGGATGCTTGAGAAATCCCAGCAGGAATTTACTTCTCCATCACTGTTTGGTACATGAATTCATACACTCTGGAGGGGGTGGGGGAAGCAAAGCTGCCTCAGAACCCATTTGTGTTAAGGTACATACATCGAAGTTCGTAGAGAAATAAGGAGAATGCACCTACGAAAACAACTACATCAATATTTCCATATCATTCATTTAGCATAAGACTAAATCCACAGTTAAACAACATACGATCACATCATCCAAAAACTTCTTTAACCAGAGGAGCCTTGTCCTATAGCCTGAAGGGAAATTCAGTTTCACAGTCTCTCAGCTGAAACACTCAGCTCTTTACCTCCAGCACCTCCCCTGAATGAACTGTAAAGGGAGAAGCAAGGGAGGTGCACCCAGGTAATACTCCACAGATCAGCATCTAAACACGTCCTCAACCCAAGGCAGGCCCCTGGCATCTCTGTCTTTGTGAGAGCAACCCTTTGTTTTAAGCAGCTTTTCACTCACAATGTCCTCAACCATACAGGACTGTAAATACCAACGAGAAGCCCCCAATATGTGTGCTTCCCAACGCTAAAATGGGCCTGGGTGTATGATTCAGCTGCGATGTTGTGAAATGCTGTGCAGGGACACAGCAATGCCACACTGCCCCAGGAGGCACTGCCCTGTGCACAAGGCAGGCGCTAGCTCAGCACAGGAACAGCATCATGCCCTCTCCTTCCTCCTCTGCAGTTCACTGCCTTTGCTGGAGAGAGGCTGGTTTGTGTTGTCACAGCTTTCCTGGAAGTTTACATACTTTCAGACCTTTTAAAAAAAGACTTCAACACAGATTACAATTCAGTCAGTGGTGTTAATGAGACTGCTCAATTAAGTGTCCTTATCTTTGCTTCCTCTCTGATTTTTACAACCAAGTCAAATACTTTTCTGTCTTGAGGGTGAATTCTTTCACACAGTCCCATCACTGTCCCATTTCTTTCACTCCTAAACTGCAAGAAGGGTCCTTGAGAAGGGAGATTTCTGGGCCATAGCTGCTGTAGTTTTCTCCAGCATGAGAGCAGCTCTTCTCCATTTCTTTTAACACAAATCATAACCTAATATACCACAAAACAGAGCTTTATTTGGGTTTTTCATCATATTAGCAGATTCAGAAGTAGGTTTGCATTTGCTCACGGAAAACACTGAGAACACCACCATGAACGGTGTTACACTGTGTGCATCTGTGATCCTCCACAGCGTCATTTAACATGACGCCTGTTAACAGATAATTTGCTATTTATTAATTTATTCACTAGGAAAAAAAAGTAATTTACTTCAGGCTGTACTATAATACAGCATCATATCTCCTCACCTGTTTTCAATTAGTAATTTATCTCCTGCAATTATCACTCCACATCCCTCTGAAGATATGAACTACAGTACATTTTGGCCTAATCTCAAAAGTTTGTGTATTGTCTTTTAGAGACATTTAGAATTTAATTCAAACACTTTTCCCCCAGAGAATTGTAACTCATCCTTGACTGTGCCTTCAAATACCACATTGTCCCAGCGCTGGTCCGAGCCTGCCATAGAAAATCTGGTATGGGGGGGTGCGCAGGTGTTTTTAAAAGTTTAGCTGAAGCGTGAACATTACACTGAGGAAAGCACACAGTTCAAGGCAACCGCATTCTCCTCCCCTCACACAGGGAATCACCGGTTTGTTAGAACAGCAAAGGAGACACAGGGGATCTTGGAAACCGCTCCTCCTCTCTTCCCCCGCAGTGCTCACAGGTTGTGTTTGAGAGCGACAGCACATCTGCCAGCTCTCGGCCTGGTCAAGAAGGGACAGAATATTGCGGTTTCTGGCCAGAGCTTTTTTGACGCTAAAGTTTCTCTGATTTCAGCTTTACCTGAACTTCCACTCAGAAGGTTGAAGCGGTTTAACACCTCTGATTTCATCGCTTGCTTCCATTCTCACTTTACTTTTGCAACTCTGCAGAACATTTGCATCAATTGACTAACTCCCACTGAGCAATTGGACTCTTAGGCGGGTTTATCCACCCCCCTCCTGTCCTAAATGCTTCTTTTGTCTAAGCAGGACACAGACAAACCTGAAGACTTCAGTGTTTCCTCACCGAGCAGTGAGCACTGACCAATCCACCCAAACCTTCCACCCACAAGTGGCAAGTGATGGGTTAAATCTTGGCCATTAGCTTTAACAGTGCCAAGGTTTCATTCAGTTAAAACAAAAATTGTTTTCCTTTCTACTAAAACTATTATAGAAGCCATGATGCATTAAAGGGTCTTAGACAGTAATTTTTACCTCCAGCGAGCCCGCTGTAGGCAGGCACAGTGCAGGGGCTCGCAGGTAACCATTTGATCCGAGGTGTCTCAAAACTGATGTCATTCCCAAACCAGATGAGCTATCAGGCAGGAAAGCCAGGGCAGGTTCCAGATGAAGCATGAACCAGCAGGAGGACTGGCCTTTCAGGGGCAGTGTGATGTTGTCCCCCCAGGCAGCTGGCTTTAATTTAAGCTGTTAATTGCCCGATCAGCACTCACACATGGAAGAGGCAATGTTCATACCTCCATAACTGAGCTGAGCTCTTATGATGAAACATGCTATTCAGTTCCTACACCTGAGGAAAATAATTTATCTTATAAAACTATAGTACTTGCTCTTTTGGGTGCGGGGAACTGGAAACCAACAAATCCCATAGAATCTTTCAAGGAAATGAGTTTATGCACCAAGATTAATTTTGATGTGGATCCTTCTAGAAATGAGGCACTCCGTTCAGACACATCTTCCTTTTGAGCATCTCATTGCTCTTCCACCTGGGAAGCTGACGGCTGCGACTCTCAGGCTATAACGCAATTTAGAAAAAAAGTAACTGCACAGACTGCCCAAGTCCTGAGCTGGCATAAACCAGCCGCCCCACAGAGCTGGGTGCAGCGAGCCCAGCATAACCTGCATGCAGGCAGCAGCAGCCTGCAACACGTCGGGTTAACAAACCGGCCTCTGAGAGCAGTTAATGAGTCTCCCCAGCAATACCAAGCAGCAAAGCCTGAAGGCTGGCGCCTGAGGTCCTGGAGTACACGAGCACCTTTCCACACCGTGACAGCTGCTATTTGGCTGATTCAGTGGGATACAGGCTGCTTTCACCTGCTGCAACCATCCTCATCCACCAGCAAAGAGCAGAGAAAGAACAGAAATGGTACTGCAGCAGGAAAGGTGCAGTTTGCATCACCTTTCCAGGAGCATACCTGGTCAAGGAAGGGATCAAAGCAGAGTGCTGCCTTCCCCACTTACTCAGTGCTCATGGCTTGTTTCCTGCTGCCTTATAACAAAACGAAAAAGCACCTTGACAATATGTTTATAGTTTTATGTATGTCTACCTTTCCTTTTAAAGGAAGGGGTATCTAGACCTGCAATGCACCCAGCACATGTATTTCACAAGAATTGTTTCCTCACACTGCAGAAAAAGGTATTGTATTTCCTTACCAAATACTTGCCTGAGAACATAAAACCATGTATTATGGAAAATAATTAAGAACTCCACAGAACAACGATGAACACGATGGAGTTCTTCAAATCCTGAAAATACCTGTTTCCAGTGGGTCTTTTTTCTGCTCCAATCTCTTTATCATTTAAAACTTTAATAAATAATAAGCACTGTGTGTCCCTGGTGACTGGAAAAAGGGAAACATTACTCCTACTTTTAAGAAAGGGATAAAAGAAGACCCAGGGAACTACAGACAGCATCACCTCTGTGCCTGGGAAGATCATGGATCAGATCCTCCTCAAAGCCATGTTAAGACACGCATGAGACCAAGAGGTGATCCGAGACAACCAACCTGGCTTCACCAAGGGCAGATCTTGCCTGACTAATCTGGTGGCCTTCTATGATGGAGTGATGGCATCGGTGGACAGGGGAAGGGCAATGGATGTCATCTACCTGGACTTGTGCAAAGCCTCTGACATGGTCCCTCACCACATCCTTCCCTCTAAATTGGAGAGGTACAGATTTGAATGATGGACTGTTCAATGGATAAAGCATTGGTTGGCTGGTCGCAGTCAAAGGGTTGTGGTCAACAGCTCTATGTCTGGATGGAGGCCGGTCACAAGTGGCATCCCTCAAGGGTCTGTCTTGGGACGCTTGGTGCTCTTCAACATCTTTATCAATAACACAGATGAGGGAATCGAGTGCACCCTCAGCAAATTTGCAGATGACACCAAGCTGAGTGGTGCAGTCGATACAACAGAGGGAAGGGGTGCCATCCAGAGGGACCTGGATAGGCTGGAGAAGTGAGCCCATGAGAGGTTCAACAAGGCCCAGTGCAAGGTGTTGCACTTGGGCCGGGGCAACCCCAGGTACTTGTACAGACTGGGAGAAGAACTCCTTGAGAGCAGCCCTGCAGAGAAGCACTTGGGGGTCCTGGACGAGAAGCTGGACATGAGCCAGCAGTGTGCGCTTGCAGCCCGGAGGGCCAGCTGTGTCCTGGGCTGCATCAAAAAAGGGGTGGCCAGCAGGGAGAGGGAGGGGATTGTCCCCCTCTACTCTGCTCTTGTGAGGCCCCATCTGGAGTACTGTGTCCAGGCCTGGGGTCCCCAGCACAAGAAAAACGTGGAGCTCCTGGAACGGGTCCAGAGGAGGGCCACAAAGATGATCAGAGGGCTGGAGCACCTCTCCTATGAGGAAAGGTTGAGGGAACTGGGCTTGTTTAGCTTGGAGAAGAGAAGGCGCCAGGGAGACGTCATTGCAGCCTTCCAGTGCTTGAAGGGAGCCTACAAACAGGAGAGGGAGTGACTGTTTACAGGGGTTGATAGTGACAGGACGAGGGGGAACTGTTTTAAACTAAGAGAGGGGAGATTCAGGTTGGATATTAGGCAGAAATTTTTCACTGTGCGGGTGGTGAGGCAGTGGCCCAGGTTGCCCAGAGAAGCTGTGGATGCCCCATCGCTGGAGGGGTTCAAGGCCAGGCTGGATGGGGGCCCTGGGCAGCTGCTCTAGTGGTTGGCAGCCCTGCCCACAGCAGGGGGGTTGAAACTAGATGATCTTTAAGATTCTTTTCAACCCAGGCCATTCTATGATTCACCCCTTCATAGGTTGTCATTTCTTATCAACGGTCTTTATTAAATTCCCTCACTGAATTTCACCATTTGGTTGTGCAGTGTAACATGTTCTTAACTTGATTTATCTGAGAGGGCTAGGAAGACATTTTAATGAGTAAAGGTAAAGAGGGGAAGAACATTTATCTTGGCAAAGATAGGGGAGGGGAGAGTGACAACACAGCCCCAAAGCCAGCTGCTTTCACTTGAAACTGAGCTATCACTTACGTCATTAGGGCTGGTTAAGCTTTCTTCAGGACCTGTTCCCAGATAAATTAGCGTAGGGTTTATTCTGTGCAGGTTACTGCAGGCTCCTCACAGTACCTCAGTGTTCAGAAGCACATTTGACCCTAAATCTTACTGAAATGAGAGCAGTGCTCAAGTGTTTCCATGATCAAATCCTCCGTTAGCTCACTGATGGGGAAGGGGCTTTAACCCACATGCACTCATTAGACTTTTAGGCTCCTCTCATTGGAAATAACGAAAAACCAGGTTGCAGGAGAAATATAGGCTGAGCTGAGAGTTCAACATACATCTCGTGGCTTCAATCCAGTACCTAATCCTTCTCTTTTCCATCATCCTCCTCCATTCCTACTGGACTCCATTTGCCATGCCACCACCCCAGTAATGTAAGTGAGGTCCACACTTCCAGTAACCTGCCTTCATTTTAAACTTCATACAGCAAAGCGACTTTCTGCACTCTCCTACTTCCTCTGAGGTCACCTGCATCTCTTTAGAAATCCATCCCAACATTCATCCAGGACAAGTTCCTGTTATATGGCCTTCACTCCTTGGGAGGCATCTGCTTTCCATTTCAACCTGAAAACGCTGTTTCCTACATTATTCTTTTCTCATAAATTCCTTATGCTGGCTTGCTTGGCAAAATACAAAGAGTTGTGTCTGCCCAAAGGCACAATGAAAAACTGGATAAAACAAACTGAATGTTCTCATTTTACTATGCACTGTACAATAGAGACATACATCAACATAACCTCAGCCAGGATTGTTTGGCAGATTTTGTTCAAAGTGTGAATGAATAGCAACCTTATATTCCCTCTGGCTTTAGTTCTGGATAATCCTTGTAAGTCAAAACTTGCATTACCTGTGCCAGAGGTCAGATAATTTAGACTGTTTGGTCTTTAACATTTCCATGACAGCACCTTTTATTAGCTCCAGGTTGAAAAAAAAAAGGGGGGGGGGGAACAACTAAATAACTTCTTTAACCTTTTTCACCAACTAAATACCGAAGCAATTTCTCTCCTGCCTTTTAAAACTTTGGCTCATTTGGATCTATTCTTCTGTCACCGAGTTTACAGTGAAACAGTTCATACACAATCACCCTCCTATCAGCTACAGCAATAACTCAGAGTCACCGTAATGTTTCTTGCCCTTCAGCATCGTCTTGGCTGTATTTTCCTCCTCAACTTTCCTTCCCCAGATATTGCTCAGAGTATATTTATGCTGTCTATTAACTTTCAAAAGAGCTGAGGCTTTGGAAAGCCTGGTTCCGATTACCCTTGTAATTCCTGTCTAAAGAATTTTATCTTGGGGGAGAGCAGGCTCTTTGAGTGCTCTTTTTTGTGGCGAGGCAGTCTCCTTTTTTCAAAGCCAGCGTTTCCACCAGCCTTGTGGAATTTTAAAGTTAAAATTAAGAGGTATAGTGTTTGTCAGGGGTGTAGCCAGGGCCTGTCCGTCAGAGCAGTTGGGAAATTTAGGCAGGATCACTGAATCTCCTGCAACTTGGGCATTTACTAACAGAAGCACTGTCAGTATGTTCTCAGCCAGTTACAAATTGAGCTGAGGTTGTAATGATAAATTACAGAAATAATATTCATTTTTTTTTTAAAAAAAGCAAGCATAAAGAGGTAAATGGATGTGTAAAACCATATAGTTTATGTGCTCCCCCTGCTTTTGTGTGTTTATCTACAGAAAAAAATTCCTTCGTCTCCCCAGGTTTCAACCCCCCCACTGCAACACTACAGACAGCCATCCATCAAGGCATGTTGCTGCTTCGAATTTTAAGAGCGCAGCAGTGAAAAAGGTCTTTGTTTGGACTGGCAAGTCAAGCTGTTGTGCCATTTTAGAGTTGAATTGCTTAACAATGCTGGACACGCCTATATCATGCAACCCATACAAATACATCATTTGATCTCGTACCAACCACAGCAGAAACTGTACTTTTGTTTCAAGTGACAAAGGAGGATTGTACATTGCATCTGAACCGTATCTTCTTCACTGGGGCACAGAGGACAGGTTTAGACACCACACACCCAGTGGCAGAACCAACATGTGAGAGGGAACTGGTTATGAATAGTCATACAAAGCCAACGCCAAGTTCACTCGTCTTTCAGGTTGCAATTGTGACCTTTCAGGTATTTGAGCTTTGCACCTTTGGTAACTGAAAAAAAATCCAAGCAGATCACCAGTGCTTGATCTGCTTCGATCAGTACAGCCGCATGCACCACAGACTGAAAACACGCACCCTTTGCTGCACTCTAGGACAGCCCATCCAGAAATCGTTCACAGAAAACCTCTGGAATCATTTTGGAGGGGAAAAAAAAAAAAAAATATTTTTTGATTTTTTTTTTCTCTTCATGACCAATTCATGCAAAGTAGAACACCAGTAAAATTAATCAGAGCAGTTATTCACTGTGAACCGAACGCTCATCTCTATTCAGAACATTACTGAAACAGAGAAAATTCACTCTCTGACTCATCCCCAGCTGCTGGTGTCAGCCCGTTTTCTCTGCAACATTTCTCAACACAACTTTCAAAGCAACTTAATGAAGTACGTTAACAGAAGCAGCAGCCCTGGCCAAACAGCCTTGCACACCTTGAAAAGGTAAGAAAAGATGCAGCCCTGGGAGCCTACCTGTTCCTGGTGAAACACGTGCCCTCCAGCTCTGTTTGGACAGGGCTGAGGCTGTTGAGCCTCTGAACAGCAGAGGAAGGAAACCTCTGAGTTTCATTGAGTTTCTAATTAGAGCGCAAGGATGCTTAAAATGAACAGAAAAGTTGTTGTAGGGCTCCAGCTTCCCTTGAGTGTCCTACTGTACTCTGTGCTAGTCCTTGTCAGGTTTATAATCGTAAATTACATTGTTTATTTATTTTATAATGTTCTGAAGAGCTCTCTCATTTCCTTTGGCTTTTCTTTATGAAGTTCTGCCATCAGTGTTTGTGCAAGAATTTTAGCAATAATGACTGCAGCCCAGGGCGTTTCCTGGATTAATGACAGGCTGGAGGAGTCGATGGCCCACGGTTCTGCCTTGATCCATTAACCCCAAGGAGGTTTGAATTCTCCAGGAAGCACCCAGTGCCAGAGCAATTATTGCAAAGCAAATGCAGTGGGATACTTTAGTCAACAGCAACAAAATAAACTTCCTCTTATCCCTCACAAATGTAGGAGGAAATATTAATTTGAATGGACCAGTAATGATGTCTGAAGTGTTTCAGAGGAAGTCAGCAGCTGCTAACATGAAGCGCAGCAGGAAATGTCTCTTTTGCCATGCAGAACGCACCAGAACCAGAGCTGTTTGGAAATAAGATTTTTCAGTTCCTTAAGAAAGTAGTGATTTGGGGTAGAAATTAGAAGAATGGAGTTTTTAACTCCTAAATTAAATACCATGTTTGACATTGCCACTGTGGATTCATGCAGGAGGTACTGCGTGACTCATTTTGCTCATTTTCACTTCAGACTTTACCTGCAGCTCAAACTATCTGGTCTCCCATGGTGCAGCTCAGCGTAACCCCACTGGAGCCTTTGGCCATGATATAACAAGAGAAATACAATGACACAAACTGTTTAATTCCTTACATCCTCCCTGTCAAAGATCTGCACCCCTCGGATCACACACAAGACTCTAGGTTTTGTTTCAACTCACCGTTCCTAATTAAAAGGACCAAGTCACGCTTGTATGTGTCCAAGACTAACGACACTATTGTACACTTGCCAGCCCTGTTACTGAGGTCACCTTCAAATAAAGGAACCATTTGCAAATCATTGTAATCTACGGCAGAAGTGGATGTTTTCAGGTAAAGGTAGGGACTGAACTAGTGCCCATGGAAGTCTACAAGCCCTGTCTGCTCCTTTACTAAAAATTTAAGCACAAGGCCCTTGAATATGTAGAATAACCAAACATGTGTAAGTTAAAGCAAGCCCCTACTTAGGGGCATTGATGAAACTTAGGCAGGCGCTGAAGTCCTTTGCTGAGTCCAGCCCTGTGTGAGGCGCAGTGAGATCAAGGATGACAGTGCTTCCTACAGGGAACATTCAACAAGTAACATCTGTCTCCTGCAAAGTATGAACTAATCGTAAGGATGTTGCGGAGAGATTAGCATTTCATTAGCTGACAGCTTGTAGCTGTCTCTACAGAAACTATTTCTTCTGCAATCTCAGCATTTTATGCTTTTTGTAAACTGCAGAGATCGCCACAACACTTTTCCTTCTCAATCTCTTACATCCACACTGCTCGAAACAAGCACAAACACGACTGGAAAGCCAGGGCCGCGGTCCAGCTCAGCCAGGCACTCTGCACACAGCTGGGAAGCAGATTTCTCTTGTGACCCTGCCTCACCAGAGGAGGACTGCGTGCCACAGCAGCGCTGGGGCAGGCTCCACCACCCCACGTGCAGCACCTGAAACAGGCGCAAGTTAAATCTCAGCGGGAATTCAATCTCCTGCAATGGACTCTCACTACACTTCCTACTTGGAAACTACAGGCTGCAGCCAATTTTAAAGGAATTTACATTCCTGAACATATTTGACTTTGGAACCAGAGATGAAGAGAGAGAAAAGGGACTGACTTGCGAAAAGCTCCAACTCTGTGATTTAAATGTGTTTTGGAGCATTTGGAATAAGGCTGCAAATTCTAATGAAGGGTGGAGGAGTCTCTTCATCTCTCCCACAAAGGCTCATTACAATTACTGACTGCAGGGGACATCTGAAACAGAGTAAAACAAAATATCAAGAGAGGCAGAACTTTACATACCACTTCATCAATACGTTTCCAAAGCCCAGGTTTTATTATTTGTATGTAGGTAAAGCGTTCACTGCTCGTTTTCTTTCTTTTTCAATATTCAACCACGAGCTGGGAAACCAACGTTCACTGACACACAGCACCTGCTCAGGCTGAGGAAGCAGGACCTAGATCAGGGAAAACATGACGGAGAACAGGAGTAACTGAAGAACAGAGCAGGGAAGTGATTTTAGTGCTTCATGTTTGAAGATCAAATTACAACTGAATGATCAAAGTATCAGGATGGTTCAATTTGGAAATTTCTTCTCCAGGTTTCTAGTTCAAGTCAGCCTACTAATTAGCTAGTAATAGATGCACAGTCTTAGTTCTGTACTGGAGGCTATTAACAGTAAGATCTGTACAAAGCACTCTGTGGTGATAGAAACCTCTTCGGGGAGTACCTAGGGAAGGAACTAAGTGTCTATATACCTTAAGCCAGAAAAGTCTGGCCATAGCTGCAAAAAGAAAATAACTTGCCAAGTCATTGTGCATGAAGTAGGGATCCAAGTGGTTGAAAAACCAGGCTCCTGGTGGCTGAGAAGTTCTGGAGCACCACCAAATCGCACAGGCCTGTGCAGACAGGACAATGTTTAGGAAGGCCAAGGTCCTTTACACTACTCTCTGAATTTCAGTTGTTAGCATAACAACTGTGCTCCATTAGCTGAGTTAGCTAATAGCTTCAAATGGACAGTGTTTGTTTATAGGCTTAGGCTACAAAAATGTTGATGCAGAGTCAAGCTTTGCAATGTTTGCATGTGTTTAAAATAAAAGGTTTTCCCTCACCCCTCTTGAGTTCTTGGTGGCCTGCTAATTTCTAAGGAAAACAAGCACAATCCTTGCATCTTCACTTAGGAAGGATCTGCCCATTTTTTCTGGAGAAAGGAACAATACATTCACAGCCCAATAAAGCATAAATTTTATCTTCACATATGAGGTAATTACTCTATAGAGCACTGCTTGCATCCTGAAGAGCTACAAACACAAGGACAATTCTGGTAACTACGGACACATCGTCAAAAGAATGGTTTACACAGTCTGCATTCAGACTAGAGGTGGCTTCACAGCCTGAACTCCGTCTGAAGTGTGTGGCTACCACCTCAACTGCATGTCAATAACCCAGCTGCATTTCCACCCTTGAAATCAAAGGGATATATTTATACCCTGCACAAAGACCAAAATCACCAGGCAGTTCTTTTTTTTTTTTAGTACTTTTTTTTCTTCCTACGTCAATACACCTCACAAAAAAACAGATTCTTTAAATAAGGTCAGAGAGCCCTGAGAAGACACATGAAAGATGAACTCACCCCCTCGTTGTTTTTCAATAGATCCAGGCCAAGAGGAGAAATCTTTTAGTGCTAAGTTGCCACACGCTATCTATGCACACTGGCTGTACTACTGACAAGTACTGCATTAGTCTGTAAAAGGGACTGCAGAGTAGATGTTTAATTATGGAGCTGGTTTAATCGAATTTGTTTCATTATTTACATACACGAAGGTAACACAGCACAAAGCAGTCTTTTATAAACTACTCCACAGAAGCAGGACTCTATGCCTAGTCCTTGGGCTCTCCGGCACTTTTAAAACAATGACTTCTAGCTGAGATCGAATTTGATTTATTGGGATTTGTCAATTACACCTTTCTGTGCTGTATCTGCAATCTCAAACAGGTGTGAAACGGATCTCTAAAAGCAAAATACAACACTAGGGAGCATCCACAGGCAAGCCACAGATCTCAGTAAAGTGCCACTGGCATCCCTCCATCTTCCTCATCAGATGCAACTTCTTCCTATTAATCTCCAAAGAAGCTTCTCTTCCCCAGAAAAGGCTCTGACGAACCAAGGAGCACATCCCACACATCTGAGATGAGGATCCTGGAGGCAGGAAAGGAGGCAGGTTCCTGTGGGAAAGACCCTCCGTACCTCTGCCAGGCTCCAAGTCCCATTTACACCCAGCAACGGAGTAACCTCAATACCTGACTAACTCATGCGAGGGGAAGTCCTCTCAGAACGCTAAAACTCTAACATTTTAACACTCCAGAGATGAAACACAATATAACACGCACACGAACTCCAGAATAGCGTGCTCTCCAGTGACACCCATGAGACAAGAGCTCCTGCGCCCAGCACTTAGCTGCATCTCTACCAGCTCCAGAAGCTGCGACTCTGCCTCCCACCCGCCGTTGCCCCCATCCCCGATGAACTGATTGAGACCTCAGTGGGAAGGAGACAGGGAGCAATGTGTGGGACAGCGCAGAACGGTACAGCACGTTCTCGGCAGCGGCCAGGCACCAGCCAGATCCCTCCCCCAGGAAGGAACACATCTTTCTTAATCAACAGAGGTTCAACTTTGAACTTGCTGCTTCTCCCAGTCAATAAGCACTCTTTGTTAACTGCCAGCTGTTCCCTAATCACAGCAAGACATCAGCTTTCACGTAGGACAAGGGCCACGCAGGGGTGAGAGATGAATTGCTCCCCTCTGCCATACAGTTGGAAATATGGGGTCAAAATCTGAGGAGGAGGGCTGGAGAGAAGATGGGGTATATACAACTATAGCAGAGTATCGGCACATATCGTCACACAGCCTGCAAACCAAAATGAAAGCCAGGAATTCTTATCACATCAGATAGGTGAGTACTTATAAAAATTTGAAGAAAAATGTGCCTCTTTCCAACACAGGAGTGCTCTGGAAGGCCAGAGCACAAGCTGTAGGTACCCAAGATACATTTCGCTTCGAAGGACTTTCCAGCCCTTTCTGCAGATGGGATGGAAAGCTTTCCAAGGCCTAACACTGTCCCCACGGCTCTGATGTTCAGCACAAGGGCATGGGAGAAGGCTTTTCTGTAACAGCAGCACAAGGAAAGGTTAAAGCTGCCATGCCAGGGAGAGCTCCAAAGCTGCTGGGAGAAGCACCCGCTCCAAGCCTTGCTCCCTTCGGCAAGGGTTAGGACCACCAACAGAGTTTATTGGCAAGGCTGCTTTTAGGGAGGAGTTGTTTGTTTTTAAATTCAAATTAAAGGCACTACAACCACATTATAATGAAAAATTGGCTATCTGGGAAAAGACAATAGAAAATCTCTTAGGTTAACGAGCTTTCTAGGCAATTTGTTACAAAAACTTTCACACAAAATATGAATATTCAGCTTTCAACAACAGAAAAGTCCCATCCACATGCTTCAGGTTAGGACCACTCTTTTTAATCTTCTTGCCTCACCCAAGTGACAATGGGCAAAGGCAGTGCTGGGCACGCAGCTGTGACTGAGCGCTGAGTCTGCTGCTCATGGGGCACTGTACCCTATCGACAAAAGCATCAGTAACCCCCTACCAGGGCAGACAGAAGTAACTATAGCAGTGACAGCCTCCTGCAACACTGAGCAATGTCATCTGTGTCCAGCTGGCTTCCTGTAGCTCTTACCCTGGAAAGTTCCTCCATTTTACTACTGGGGTTTTTTTTCCCCCGAGTCCTGTAGTCTTCTCCCTTTGCTACCTGCACACATTACTCTTGTTTTTCTTGACCTTTTTTCCTTATCTCCCTCCAGATGCTCTCTCTTTTCCCACGTTTTTGGAAACTCTCTAACAGAGAAAAACAATCCCTCTGCCTCTGTGTTAGGACACAAACCAACCATCCGGCATGCCCACAATTACCGATGCTGCAGTTACTGGCCGCGGCATTGCTCCTATGCTCTGCATGTTTCCCCTCGTCCGTTATCAGTCTTAAACCTTCTTGCACATTTGCTGCCGACTCAGTAAAGCTTCTGATTTCAGTCAGGACTCCCAGCGCTCAGTGTATCCAAAGTGCTTTTAAAAGTGCTGTTAGCCCCGAGCTCGCATTCAGTAGGTACTGACAGGCTGAGCAGCCGAGATCCGTTATCCTGTTGGCAGCACCAGCACACGCTGCGTCCGCACTGCACCACCCCACGGCACAATTCTGCTCTGCAACCACCTCAAACCAAGGGATGAAATCAAAGTAAGATGACATTTGCATTGAATTTGTACAATTGGAAAAGATTTTATTCCTGTGCAGCAGTTCACTGACTTTTAGATGACTTCAGATGTCCAGCGTGTGCACGTGAACAGACTGGCATGACAAGCGAATGGATAATATTCCAAGAACTTGAGAGAACATGGAAACCCGAGTTAACAGTTTCCTGAATTCACGACATTAAGACAACTTACATTTACAGCGCGTGAAGTATAAAGCAACACTGCCCGGTGCAGTGTAACAATGCGTTACCTCAGGCTAATTACTTTTCCACACCATCATCTGTTAAAGTCATGATTAGGGCAATTCTACAAACTTGATTTGTGGATTAAAGTTTAGTGAGGAAGTAATGCTGAATACTGAAGGAAGCGAAAAGAACTTTTCTAAACCCAATTTTCTTTCCCACATTCTCTTCCTCTCTACAAATTTTCCCATATTATAGTTGCTTAATCTCCTATGACTGGGGAAACTGTTTCGCCACTTGGAGCTTTCCAAGGCTTTGTGAACATTTACATCTACAACACAAAAAGTTTAATGATATCAATTGCCCCAGAGAATCCGTGATTTTAAAAGAAGTTGTTTTACAAACATCTCTATGGATCTTGGCACATAAAAACCAACAGCAAATGAGGAAAATACATTGGCATTTAAACACAGAAAGTTACATTAATTCTCAAGAGTCAACATCTGGCTTCAAACAAAATCACCCCAAGACCAGCACGAGCCCAAATTGCCCAGTTCTCTGCCAGCAACATATAGATCCAGCTTGAACAGAAACAGCACCGATAGGTAAGACTTTCTAAATGCTATTTCCATGGAATAGTTCCAAAACACTTCATATGTTTAAGAAGTCAATTAAATTTGATATGTTTGCTTGACATGCAGTGATATTTGCTAAAAAGAAAGACTCAACATTTTCAACTCTTGATGTAATATTTTCAGAACCTAGTCCAGTATAAGAGAACAAGTTACAAGCTGAACTGATGAACTGTATACCCAGCACCATGCATTACCAGCTGTTGGAGGAACACAAGTGATCTGAAATTTTACAAAGATATACCAACAATCGACTATTTTAAAAATTATTATCGATTACAACTACAATCACAGCTCCACAAATGCTCAGCCTCTCACGATTTTTCCCCATTGCAATGTGTGCACTTTTTAGCAACTATTTTATTACTTTAAATTCTGAGGACAGACTGACCTGACCCTAATTAGAATGACTTCAAGCTGACGATACTCTCCCTTTCACACAGCCATAAATCTAAATCCCAGCAGTCTAACTCACAATACTCTATGCATATCTTGAAAAATCTTCACTTCATATAGATCTTCTGCTCGGATGGCTTTTTCCTTCCTTTGTCACCTCAAATAAACAAATGGGTCCATCACACATCACCTTTACAGAATTATTTTTTTAAATGTAGGATCCAAGCTAGCATGCAACTTTTATATATTTTTTAACCATCTTATCAAGGTACTTTTCCCTTAATAGCTGTAATCTTCACTTCCGAAAGCTGCTGCCATACAAACCCCCCTCCCAGTCCTTCTTCCCCCACAAAAGATTCTGTAATTTTTTATGTTTTATCAAAAGATACATCCATATTCTTTTTGTAACTGGCAGGATTTGAGGAAACTAGGGTACAAGGATAACGACAAAAGATAAAGACACGGTGAAGCTAACGTCCCCATGGCTCCTGACAACAGCAGGGAGGGACAGACTCCTCCAGACAACAAGGCAAAACATCTAAATTGAATTCCTGCTCCATGTCACCCTCTCAAAGGTTGCCAATTCTCATGCCGAAAGCCTTCACAGGTGCCAAGTCCCATCAGCTGTGGAGCCAAAGGGAGGGGAGGCTGCAGGCATGGCTCCTGCACAGGAGGTGCCAGCAAATTCCCTGGAGCTGGATGGATAGCCCAGCACACCTGGGTTCCGGGATGACCCCCCAGCACTGAACAGGAGCCCCGTGTGCTGCTCCCGCGGGGCCAGGACCCCATGGCTGGTGCCTGGTGGTAGTCCCAGGGGCAGAGCCTGGAGCCAGCCCGGGGCTGCGGGGGACTCCAGGGCCACTGGCTGGCTCTGCTCTGGAGCAGCCCACATTCCTCCTTCATCTGGGGAAGGAGCCAACAGATCAGGATCCCTAGGCTGAAGTTATCCTTCAAGACCAATCCCCAGCTCTGCTGACACTAAGGAGTTCAAGCAAAACGTGTGCATTGGTCGCTTGATTTACTACAACTGCGTAACGCACTCCCACCTGCCCCCAGGAGACCTGGCTCACCCAGCTCCAGCTCACAGGTATGAGCATTAGGTTAGTTATGATTTGCTTTCACATAATTACAAGTTTATTTCAGCACTAAAAAAGAAAGTTAAAAAGGAAAAAGAAAAAAAAAAAAGGAAAAGAGGTCAGCCATATGTCCCATTAGATCCAGCACATCACACTTCCTACAGCTTAATCTGACATTGTGAAAAATGAAGACCTGCCTTGTCTTACAGTACATGGCTTTTGAATGACATTCCTGAGAACTACATTTGCAAATAAGTCATAATTGGAGTAAACTGAAGGACACAAGGGGGAAAAAAAGTGATACCCTGGCAAGAAGCCAATAAAAAGTAAGAACCACATGTACTACTAAGTCTCTTTCTGACTTCCTTAAAGATATAGAGATATTACCCAAGAATCCACCTCACTTTACTTACTATTCTGTGTTTCTTTAAAAAGATCTGTGATTTTGCAGTGTGAAATATAGCCATGTCTGTAAAACAGAGATGAAGCAGCAATTAGTTACCTATTTCTACTACCCTGACACAATACTCCTTTGTCTTCTTTTTTTCATGGGATGTCACAAACTGCAAATGACAGAAGTGGACTTTTTACCTGTAGGGACCGATGCTGCTTCTCACGACACAGCACCCAAAGGCAAGTCACTTTGCGTACATTAATTGTCCCCAGGCAGACCAGCCTTACCGCTGCAATGACAGCTGAAGCAGGGACGCTCAGTCCATCTTCAGTCACCCCAACCTCTATCGTGTAAGCCTCACCGCAGCTTCAAGCCATGTGTGACGCACCGCTGGTTGCTTGGCCAGGCTGTAAGAAGACACTGTTCACTTTGTCTTTCCTGACCCAAGAGCCTGGGCAGATGACCTTACACTTGACCATGCTGAAGTGCAAGCACTCCTTGCAGCCCTGCGCAGGCCTCCTGGGTACTCATCACACCCCCAGCCCACATGGCACCTACAGGCTTTGTGAGCAGTGGCTTCTAATTTTAAACTGCTGATGAGAAAAAGCAAAAGAAAAACCCTAAATGCTGTTACAAGCTCAGACTGAAAGAGCACGCAGGTTCTCCTCTGCTCCTTTGGCTTTTTCACTTTCATACTTCAAAAAGAAATACCCCACAGAACAGCACATTATGTGTCTCTATAAAAATGTATGAGATGGGAAATTGTTGTCAGCCAGGCTTCCAGGTGAAGTTGACAGAAAGCCAGCGATATCAAAGCCATCGAGCCCCTGGGAAGGCTGAGGCTGGCTGGCTGGGCGCAGGGGCAGCCCGGCTGTGGTGCCCCCGGGAGGACCAGCTCCACGTCAGGCAGGACCTCGCTGCAGACACACAAAAATCCTGTCTGGAGGAGTTTCTGAAATATCTGCCCTCCCGACACTCAGCTTGCAGCATTTAGGACAGCATTTAGGACAATGAACACCATATTTAAGTGCAAAATAGGCGTTGAGCTTTTTGAAATTGGTAGAGCCGCACGTTCTCACACAGACACATTTTTTCAGTTTAGAGCCTGGAAGAAGAAAACCAGCTTCGCTAGACTTTGAAATGCCCTCCCTCAGAGAAGTTGCCAAACTCTGATGAAGAGAATGGTTGAACTGGACTGCTTCAGCCAGAATGGAGATGATACTCAGAAAAATCAAGCTGCACAGAAGAACGGTTCCAGCGGCACTCAGTTAAATCACTGCTAGTTCACTAGTTAACAAAAACGATTTTTATTTCCCCCCAGACACACCATGTTGCTCATCCTCTGTTTCAGTCACAGAAATCCTTATCACACAGGAATTATCGCTGTCTGCCTTGGCCCTAAAGACAGGTTTTACAATGTCACAAGCCATGCCCTCCTCTCCTCCCAGCCTCCCTGTATCGAGCCTCTCTCAGCCTGGAAGCAGCCTGGGCAGAGTCACCCCTGCACGAGTGGAGCCGACCCTTCCTGACTTGGGCACAGATGCGTGGAGCCACAAAACCTTCACGTCACTTAGCAAAGCAGCACCGTGTTTGCTTATTTTGTATTTCTCTCAACACACCTCCAAGTGTTCTTTCTGATGGTGACACGGTGACGTTTCACCGGTGATGCTGCAGGAACTTGGTAGATCCGCGCTGCGCTGGAGCTCTGCTGTGCAAGAGGCTTTCTGGGACCACAGACTCTGCTGCTCAAGTCATAAGTACAGGCCCAGTGAGGAACAACTACAAGATCATTACAATAAATGTACCTCCTTCAAAAATTAAGATATTCTTAAATTTTCTTACAAGACTGTTTCTGCAAACAGCAAAAACAAAGACAAAAGTAACAGACAGATTCATAGAGTTGGGAATCGCTTAGGGATCCATCCTGGCTGTGCCAGTTCCATCAGGTATCAAACATACAGTATAAGAAATATCTCCAAGGTGAAAATTTCTTATTCTTCTTCTAGCTAATTGGGGTATTTTAAAATCAAGCTCCATTAAAACAACCAGAAACTACCACGTTCGCCTGCTACCTATCCAAGGGATAACAACTTCCACTTGTAAAAATGCAGCCCTGGAGTGACAACTCAAAGTTTTAGAGTGATAGAGAAATCTGCTTATCTGTGCATTAAAAGACATTTCAAAATACATTTCTCCTTCTGTTGAACCATATTGCTAGCAAACAGATAGCCACTAAATGCTACTAAATAAATCTTTGCAAGCCTCAGACTCTGAATTTCTTGGTTGCACGCATAATAAATACCAAGAGCCTGAGGTAATGCAATATGCCAGAGGACTGAATCATTTTTTGGCCATACAAAGAGGAGATAATTTAAAAACTTTACATAATCTCAACAGACTGACAGCTGAGGTAACCACCTCAGACAACAGATATCTGAAGAACCGTATGAAGCATGGCACTATCCCAAAACTCCTCTATCATCATCCTTTGAGTGAAAGCTATTGTCAGTGCTCAACTTTTAGTCCTAGGACCTGTTTTCAGTATGGAAAGAAAACCTTTCCCCAAGTATGACCTAAGGAGCTTAAATAACTGCCAATAACACAAAGAGCAGAAAAGTCGATTGGAAGTGAGGACGACCTGCTGTCATGAATCACATCTTGCACAAGTGACAAGAGGATAACTCCAAGCCCTGCAATGGCAGTGCCAATTCAGAGTGCACAACTCAGGTCATGAAAGCCCTAGGGAAGCACAGGAAGTTATTTATTCACTTCAGTGCACTGTATACTAAGCATCAGATTCCATTTTGCTCACAGGACGATGAGGATGACAAAGGAAAAGAAAGCTTACCTGCGCAACTCAGTGCTGCTCATGAGCTGGGCAATGAACCTCCTCACCCGTCACCCAGACAGACGTGCAGAGGAAATACCGAGAGGAGAAGGAAAGGCTCACCTGTGTGAGAGGCTTTAACTTCCTCCTTACGCACATCCCCACAGGACATCTGGCAGAAGCTTTTGGTGATGCTTCAGGATCAAAAATCTATTGTAGCCTTAAACTAACAGCAGAGGTAAGTCTTACATGCATATTTACACCCAGGAAATTCTAACAGGAGCTATACCCTCGTGACACCCACGCCCTCTGCTCCTTTAGCCCCAATGGCCAAGTGCGAGTCATCAAAGGTTCTGCTGCACACCCCAAAGCTGACAAACACGTCACCCAGCAATACAAACATCACGGGAGACCTGCGTGCAGCCCTACCACAGCTCGGAGGGCTCCGAATGTCGATGTGTGGGAACAGACTGCACGGAGGCACCAAACACTTCGGAGCAGCACAACCCTCTGATCCCTAGATCCAACCAGGATTGCGTTGATTCCTGGGGTTTAGTACACTGTCCACCAATTAGCTTTCTTAAAACTTTATATTTACCCATACATGTCAGTAACAGAATCACAAACCTTGTTACAAAGGTGATAGCTGACACCCACAGAACTCCACACAGACCCAGGTACCACCCGTCCCTTTTAACCCCTTGAAGTAAATTTTAACTGAAGTCACGGGATGCACAGATCACACTGGGAATTCATTACACGGGCAAACCACTCGCAGAAAATCAGAAACAAAGAAAGATCTGTTCCCATTATACATAGAGATAAGGCCAGAGAGAGTCATATGTTTTTGCAGCCTGGGTTTCTCAGCTGCAGATTCAAGACCTGAGACAGCCTGCAAACATGAAATGTGAATTTTTAACCTAAAACTTTCTTAAAATTCGAGTTAAAAGTGTAGCCAGCAGTGCCAGTCATTTTAAAGCTGGAAGGTGAATGAAGTCCTTAACAAGGAAGATGTTGATGACAAAGACACTGAGTCAGATCAGGAACAGACAACTTGAGAGCACCTGCAAAGCAGAATGGATGAGATCTCTGCTGTGATGAGTCACCAGAGATGTGTAGGAAATGAGGATTACTCAAAACAGGAACAATTATCAGAGCAAAATAATGTTATTTAATGGGAAATTAATGTTTTATTCAAGTGATGTTTGCTAGATGTAATTTATTGTATCCAAGCAGGTCTAGAACTCCAGCTCCACCTTTAAGACTTGGATCTGATTTGCTGCTCAGTTAGGAACTCCCACAATGGCACAAGCCTCCTGAACAACAGACTGTGCCTTTCACAAGCTGGGAAACTGAATGGTACAAATCGGATTTATCATACATAATGTGATACAGACGTAGATGAATACGGGGGGTTTTTTTTAATAGATAAAAACTCTTTGGGAACGAGCATTTATCCCAGTAAATGGCATAAAAGATAAACAAGCACTAAAAAGTCCTCCATAGATTTTGAGAAAGAGCGAACCACAAAGAACATTCAGCTCCAGCCTTATCCAGAAATGTAAACAGTTTAAGGGGGCCGGTTGTTGTCCACAGCCTGCAAGTAATTAAGCACTAATTCTCTACCACCTACTGAGCAAGACATTGGAGAGGAAATACGACACAACATTAAGTATGCACTTTCCAGGCCAGGCTCAACTGACGTATTCTGTACACCCCTGCCATCTTCCCCAGAGCAGCACTCATCTGCCCTCCCATCTGAAAACGGACAGATGAAACCTCCAAAGGCCCAACGACAGATTCTTATCTCCAAGTGAGGGATTTCCAGTGTCAGCTGAAATTGTCCCAGGGCGTCCAGTGCCAGCCACAAAGCAGAAGGATAGGGCAAAACATTTCCAGTTCCCTTAAGCGGGGTTCATTTGTGATAACCAAATCTTTGAAAAGAACTTCATACATTTCACCAAAACATTTTTGACTTTACTTGCACATTCTTTTTCACTGAGAGAAGATGAAAGGCTTAGTTGCCTTATTTGTAATGAGACACACATTTGCCACACATTCCTGGGACAAATAAACTCAATTTACCTTAATAGGATCCTTTGATCCAGATGAACTACTTCAAATTTGCCGCTGCTTTGCTGCACAGTAACGTTTAAAAACTAAAAACCAAGCCCAAACCCAGGAAAGCAGCATTCCATGGCATTTTTCTGAGCTCTACAGACCTCCTGGGGCAAAAAAAAAGGAGGAAAATGTTTGAAGCATGAAGGATTTTTCCCTTCCCAGAGTCTCCAGGCCCATGCGAACCCTTGCTGGAGCTGCTTGGTGACGTCAAACACATCCGCATCCTCTGCAGCACCGCTGAATCACCGACTGTGGCAAAGCAAGCGTCGGCGTGACTCCTCAAAACCACTCAGGTTTCACCAGCAGGTCCAAGTTTTGCTTTGGCGGACAGACTAAAAGCTTGGTCCAGACCTCTATTTTCAATTTAGACAAGTATCTATGGCAACTACGATACTATTTTAAACTGTTCCTACTTAGCTGCCTCCAGTTTGAAAGTAAAATGTAAAAAATTCCGAGCCCACCCCATCACCCCCTCCTGACAGCTCACAGTGTGCGACAAAGTAGGACACACCAGTCTGCTATCCGAAAATTTCTGCAAGGCTCCGTTCTCCCTCTTGAGTGATTTCTGTGGGTCTCAGCAAGAGAAATGCCTTAATTTGGCTCTCACACTCTGAACTTGCCTGGCTGCTCTTGGGTTGCTCCGTGCTGCAGTGACCTCCTTGCTAGGAAGGTGCTGGAGGTGCACACGAGGAGAGGGGAGGGGAAGGTGGGTCCCCCCGGGCTCACGGCCACCCCACCACACCCCCCACTGCCCACAGAGCACGATGCCCGGGGAAGGACTGCAACAGGGGCCGAGCAGACACATGTCGACGTTCGAATGCTTTTAATTTGCTCTCTATTCACAAGCAGGGGCAGGGTTTTGTTTGTGGTTTGTTTTGAAACACTTGAGATTTAGCTCTTCTCTTTAAGGAAGGCTGTGCAGCTCTCCTACTCTTTTATTAAAACTCTTAAATGAAAGGTGATGTTTTGGGGCAGCCACACGACTCCTGGAGATGGAACCTTACAAATAACCTCAAATATCAGATTATGTGAAACACGTTGCACCATCTGGCACTCCTTCCTTAATTTTGTAGGTGATAACCAAGGCACACATTTCCACATTGGAAAGGGTTTATGAGTCTCTTTCACAAGCCTGTGTGGCACATCACCCGACAAGCAACTTCACCACATACTAGAGTTTCTCTCTTTCTTGTTCTGAACAAGACTTGCTACAACAAATTAATCAGTTTGCATTACTGGCAGCAATGGAAGAAAAAGCCAGGCAAGTCTGTGCTGCGAGCAAGGCTGCAGTTCAGTGTGAAATCGGGTGAAGCCTGTTTATATATTCTCATCACCAGGCTACACTTAGAATTACCTGAATTGTGGCAATAGCCCTCACTACTGCAAAGCTGAACTCTTCCCCGGCTGGCAGACTGACTCAGAGAACGTTAGGAAGTATTTCAGTGTCAGACTGAGGTGGTTTTTTAAAGTATACACAAGTACTTAAAAGTTGCTCAGCAGCCTGAAAGTTAGTAACCAAGTCTTACTACCAGGGAATAAGAAAAGAAAAGGATAAACAAGATAAAGGCATTTTTCACTCTTAGCACACAGCTCCCCAGCACACAGCTGGAAGTTACTTTGCACCTTTTTTTAGGGAATTTGATACCTGTCAGGGTCACACACAATCTGTAACCACTCTTGGATGTATTTACACATTCATCCTGCGTGCTTTCTGTGTGCAACTTCTGTAATGAACACGAACCTTCAATTCTCTCCTATAGCTCAGCCTGCACACTGGAGTACAGCAGCCTCCCTACCCTCCACCAGCTGCACGCACAGACAAGCCCCGAAACCTGTCCACAGGAGTCCGCATGTAGCATCTTCTCCTAACTGCATAAATAAAGCCTGAACTCTACCTTTTCCATCCCGCGAGAGGCACTGCTGAACAAACCTGCCCTGTACCACCAGCACCACCAGAGCAGCAGAGAGGTTATACAAGCAGATACTCTGCTTCCCATTCTGGGGAGAACACACACACAAGGCAACACATCCCCACAGTACTGTGTGCCATGGACTATGACACCAGA
This sequence comes from Pterocles orientalis, assembly GCA_011057875.1. Lineage (NCBI taxonomy): Eukaryota > Metazoa > Chordata > Aves > Pterocliformes > Pteroclidae > Pterocles > Pterocles orientalis. Next base: position 266,421 of record WKFP01013389.1, read on the forward strand.
AATATCGGTCCTCTTAACACCCGCTGGCAACTTGCATTCTCCTTCCACTGCACCAACACTTGGCTCCTCCTTATTTGTTTTCGGCTTTGGCAGTTTCAGGTCCTGAAGAGTCTGATTCAAGCAGCAAAAGGAAAATCTCAGCAAGGTGGCAGCAAACAGCCAGCCAAAACAAAGACATCAGGTTTACAAAACCTCTCTAGTTCATCTTTGAGAGCAGAATCAATCACCATTACAGCAGTGTGGTGCTCTGGCCTTCCAGGAAATGGATTTATTCCTTCATCATGCAGCTTTTATATATTTCTGTTTCTTGCCATTAAAACACATAAAATATGAAAGTTGTGAAGATTTCTTCACTAGTTCCAGAACCTACCTCTGTTGCAACTGCACCCAAGTAAGTCAAGATTTACTCCAAGAACAGCAGTATTCTGACCTACTATGAAGGCAGTACACAAGGATGACTCTCACACTAACATATTTATAAGACAGTGTGGGGTTTATAGAATAGCAAAATAATCAGCTGGGCTCTCCCTAATATCTGAAAGACAGAGCTATTCACCTACAGAACTGACCACAATGCAGATACTCGTGGTAAGGTGCATGATAACTCCCTGGGGGAGCCTGAACTTCTCTGTGTCAGACTGGAAACACAGCGGTGTGAACCTCAGTTCTGTTAAACCAGCATGGACAAGGGAAGTGTGTCCGTCAATCACCACCAGCTCTTTTTTTCTGAAGGAACACGGTTTGTGACACCAGATCAGTTGGCATCGAGCCCCCTCCTGTCAGTCATGGGAAGAGGGGCTCATTCTCGACTCAGCACTGTGCCATGCCGTGGGCTCAGGCAGTGCTATTGACTGCATCTCCAGAAACATCCATTACCCAGATATTTAATTTGTGGAATTTACAAACAAAAAGACAAATGGCTATAATATTGCATTTGTATAATGATTGTATGTTTTATGAGGTTTTTGTTTACTATAAATTAACTGTAAGATCTGAGAGAGGAATTTGAGTCTGATCAAAAACTACAACAGACAAACAAATGAGATTTTCGTGACTGCAAAGAAAGCCTTGTGAAGTGAGACCAACTGTTGCATGTTCACGTGAAATTTAAGTTCTTTCTTGAAGATAGCATTTAATTTTTAAAATTTCTAATGTTTAACAGTTGCCCTTTACCATTTTATAGCAATATAGGAGGAAGTGATACAACTGAGTGTACACCTTACTGGAACTAATGGGGTTAACGTGGCATTGGCAGGACAGGATTTGACCTTCAAAGTCTTTTTTCAAGAAATGTTTCTGACTCCATTTAAAAGCTGAATAACAGTGAGCAATCTCTCTGAAATACCAGGGTCAGATTTGAAGACTGGGTAAAGCCGTTCCCTGTACCAAAATGGGACATTAATATTACTTAATAAAGGTCAGATCCCCTAGTTTAAAGGAGCGCAAGCAAGCAGCAGTGCTGATGAAGTGTTCCACCTTTGAAGTCACCGACTTTACCTTGCACACAAGCTGCGTGCTCTGCCAGACCGCGCTGGCATTCTGCAAGGTCGGTTCTCACCAAGGTGAGAATCAGGACTCGGGACTGAAGGTTAAAGGACGCTTAGTTTCAGGCCCAAAATGTTAAACTCATTTAACCTTAGCACAGCAGTGTGAGCGCAAACAGTAAGCCTGAGCTGGCCTCCCCTCTGCCAGATGTCAGAATTTCACAGCATACCGAATTATCCACACTGAAAGGCAAATGTAGCTGGTTGACTCCAAAAGCTCCTGTTCATTTTAACTCATTGGTTAAATTCATCGAGAATAAGAAAACCAGGAGTATAACTCTCTTTTCATCTAAATTGGTTAGTTTTCACCTAATGCAGAGGCACTGAGACTCTCTGCCTGTCCCACAACAGATTCTTGGTCAGGCCACAGTACAAACCTGCTCCTCTTGTCCCCGGGGCAAGTACCAAGGGGCCAGAGCACACACACCACCAGGAACACTGCTCCCCCGGGACACAGGCCGAGCAAGGCAAAAGTCCGTCGTTCAAGAACACATGTAATGCAACAGCCCAAACTTCTGAGACCAGTGCACGTGATTTTGGAAAGTCTCCATATTTATCTTCCACCTCACTTAAAGATACAAGCAAAGCCACAACTTGCTTGTGATCGCAGTCAATCCAAGCTGATTGAAATTAAACATTTATGTAACCTTCTAATGTAAAACCTCATCATCGCTGATGTTTACTACACTTTTCTTTTGATTTCAATGCCATGAGTTAAGACAACGCTTATCAACTTTGATCCAGAACCAGCAAAAGTACAAATTTTATCATTAATACACAAGACATTACTTAAGTGTATGTTATCTTCAACGAAAACAGTTCCTCAGAGTAAATCTGTTACAAAATCATCTGGCTAGAATACCGTAGTTCTGAGTCTGTAAATGAGAAGTACTGGTAGTTTCATGCAAAGCAATTCCAACACAAGGAAAATTAATGCACATTGCAGAGAAGAAGGAATTCTTGGATAAGACGGAGAACTATACTAATCTTCAGCTACTTACAGGCCATAAACAAGATGTTTTATAGAGGTAGCTGAAGAATTTCAATCGGGTCTACTTGAGCATTAGAGAGAAATAGTCGTCACTTGAACGCTTGACAGCCAAACACTGACAGCATTTGGCAGAGCTGCTGAGTGGGTGTATGGCTTTCCATGCCACCAAGTGGATAACGGGTTGACCTAATACTCTTATCTAGAAGTCCTCCTCCTAGCGATTTCTCAGAATCATTATTAAAAATAAAAACAACTCCTTAAACACCATTCATCTAACTGAAAGTTTCCCATTCTGCTGGTTCAATGCAAAAGAGCTCTAACCTGACGGAAAGACTTGTAAGAGACTACCATCTATATACAGTAAGCTCCATTTTCATTAAAAAGATACGTTTTGAGGAATGAACTTTACTTTTTTAATGACAAACTGAACAAGTTTAAATGTGAGTCTTCTACAAAACCCGTCCTCCCAAAACACAACGCCTGTGTCGGGCACACAGGGCTATCCGCTTTCACCGCTAAGCTAGCTGGAGAGGATGACATGCTTTTCATTCAGTGTTTGTTTTTCAGGAAATTCTGTTCCCCAGTGAAGTAAGGTTTGTGTTTCTGGAATTTCTTTTGCATGTGCCATGTGCTATCAGCACACAGTAGGTTTGGTATTAAATATAATAAATTCTATGTTACAAACCACTAACAGCAAAATACAACTGTTTCCTAAGTCCCTGTAGGATGTCTCAATCAGAATACAAATACAAGAAGCACTTTTGATGTTTCACTCCATACAAGATGTGTAACTAGAACATGAATCAATTTAACTTGTGCTCAGCAAATGATTCCAGTAAGTAGCACATGCAACGTCTTTCAAAACCCAGACAGAAACTAACATATAAACAGTGAGAGGTGAGAAGAAAAGGAAACTGAAGTACAGCCAGATGTTCTTGTTACAAGAGCTCATTCATTTTCTTCTCAGTTCTGTTCCCTGCATGTGAGCCAGCTCCAGTCAAACCCCAGGGCCCCTGCTCCGAACACAGCTGATGTGGCTGCTCACAATGAGCATAAGGAGGAGGCGAGGGCTATTCCAGCTCAACGCCAGACTGCAGCCCTCACACCGTGCTATTGAGCTTATTACTCAAAAAAACCCAGTACGTCACTGAGGTGCCTTTGGTGTAAGACCAGAATACATTGCGTAAAATTGTCTTAAAATTTCTTGGACCATGTACAATATCCATGGCAAATGCCATTTTTTCCCCATCTGGTTTTCCTGTGTCCCTTTTCAACAGTGCTCATGGATGATCCTGGACTGAGCACTTACTTGCCTTTTCAGTTTATCAGGGTTTTGGTAACCTGTTGACTTCCCTGACACCACTGGAGGCACTTCTTCCTGCAGCTCTCCCAGAAGAATTCCTGTACAGGTCCCCAATGTCTGTTGGCCGACAACAGGCTGCAAAGTCCCTGTGCTGGGCCACAAAGACCCCGTGCTGGGCTGCAAAGTGCCACGCCGGGCTGCAGCCACCCACAGCCACCGCAGCAGCCAGGGGCTGCCCCTCCACCTCCAACCAGCAGCTCTCAGCATGCTCCAGAGCCTGACTTCTAGAGAAGGGACACATTTCCTCAACTGCAACAAAAGCTGGCTCCTCGAGGGCTATGGGAAGGGGAGGAGGGGGCACACAGCAAACGAGGAGGGGGAAAATCCACCACAAGGTCCAGTGACAGCCAAAAAAAGCAGGGAAGGTAAAGGTGCAGCACAGATGGCTAACACAGGAGAGAAGATGCTAATTATTATTCTTGAAACAAAATTTCTATATAGTGACCTCATACGAAATAAAGCTCATCCTAAGCACTTACCTTACTTACTCTTAAGACAGGGATGTGCCCGACCTACATAACCTTAGTGGAAAACAGCACAGCACTGGATACAAACCTGTTACTTGCGCAGTACCAGTCACCAGCGATACAAGCAATAACTTCCCCTATGAGTGGTAACAGTAAGGCTACAAGGTTGCATTTGATGATTTTCATTATTTTTAGGATGTGTATCATACACAGGGCAGCAGTTCACGAGAGCATCAGCTTTCACAAGATCTTTTAACAGTTACTGATGCAAATCCTCCCCTTTCGTGTGACAGTTCATACCGTTAAAAGGTTTTAAACCCAGAGTTGTTAGAGCCATAAACATTTATTTTATAACTTCGTAATTCAAAGCTACGGTCAAACAACTGTGAGCCCTTTTGAATGCAATCAGCATCCCTATGGTTCACAACAGCAACACGAAAGCAACCAGTGCTCATAGCAAGAAGGGAGAAGGAATTATTGTTCTGTGTTTTTCAAAATTGCTTCTTTTTTGGTGTATGAAGGGGTTGAATAAGGTGCACCCAGAACTGCTCCCAGCACAACCAGGCGGCAGAGGAGCAGGCAGTGCAGCTGTGCCCGCATGGCCTCAGCACGCTGCCCACGCACTCCCGTCAGCACAAGATCCCCTGGCTCCCCGGGCTGCCTGCAGGGAGCTGCTGCCTCTCCAACATCCCCCCGCACCCATGGTAGCAACCGCTGCCGCCTAATGAGGTACTCCATCCCCATCGGTGCGTCCCGGTGATGGAGTAACGCCCAGTAATTCTGCTGGGCAGTGAACAATTGCAGGCCCAGAGGCTCTATAATGTTCCCGCTTAAAAATTAATTCGCTGCGACGTGCCTGGTCCAGTCCCAGTTTCTCCACCCCTAGTGACAGAGCAAACACGAGTGGCTCCAGGGGGACACTGCTGCTCCCCGGCCCCCCAGGCAAAGGCAGGGAAGGGGGACACATGCAGTGGATGTTTGCTCGTCCCAAAGACGGCACAATTCATTTTTTCCCCTATCCCTCCCTCAGACTGTGGCTTTGCACCAACACCACCAGTGCTTCAGGATGGCACCTTAGGACTTTTTGGCGGCTTTGGAAGAGAACTGGTCATCTCAGGCAGGGATATAGTCCATCTCAGACTGGGAATAGTCAATAACACATAAAACCTGCTCACACATAAGGGGATCTTTATAAAATTCTACTTACTGCTGGCTTGTTACCCAAGAATCCCTAAGAGGTCAGAGATATTGCTCGCTGTGAGGCCCGGGGTAATGAAATTACAAATCCTTCCATGAGTAAGCATGTGCTAGAAAGCTATGGTTATTTGGCCTATACATTTGAAACTGTTCAAAAGGTTATTGTCTCACAAAATTTGGATCAGAAATTACTACTTATATTTGCCTTTCTCTAACAAGGAGCTACATGTTCAGGGTCATTTTCAATTCCTCAGTGATCAATTAGAATGCTACAAACATTACTGCAAAGTCATCTCATTTAAATTCTGTTTCTGAAGAAGAATCAAACATGCATACAAAAAAAATACTCTCAGATACATACTATAAGTAACCAGCAAATGCAGTCCCCTTGAGAAACCTGGTGAGCCCAACAGTCTTGTCTTTTCAAGTGGTTAGGTAATTCGTACAAGAAACCCCCCATCTTATTTCCATAGTTTGTCTCCAGCATGTTTTAATTTCAGAATTGAAACCAAATGTTCTCATTGTAAACCGCGGATGGAGCTAAGTTTTCACAAACGATGATGTTTACCTCTCAAAAACTGGTACACAGGCTGGGTTTCAAAAAATATTTTTATGCCACCATAGCTTAGATGCTCAACTCCAGTTGAATTTATTATTTCAGAACACAAGATGTAGCCTAGCTTGGTAACCAAACCCCACAAAGCTGAGGATATCTAAAAACCCCAGTCCATGTTCAGTGTCACCGTGGGAAACCTGTCCCACGCAGACACTGCCTTTCGGGCTTGTGCCAGTGCCAGCAGTGCCGTGCTTCTCCACGGCAGGATGTGACACTGATCCTGCCGATACACGGTCCCCAGCCAGGTGGGATTGTTTCATCCTGTTTCACTTTTTCTCCAAACATCCTCCACACTTCCCCTTGGTGCCAACACTTACCACAATGAATTTCTTTAAAAAAACTGCCCCAGCCAACTGAATGAGTAAAAGTCCTTGTTCTGCAGCAAAAAGAACTCTGGGTATAAGCCCACACTTTTAGAGGATGGGAAATCTGACTACACCACACCAACGTACCAGCTGCTGTGAAAAAGACCTTGCTCTTCAGAGTGTATTTAATGGAGGCAAAGGTGCAAGATCTGAAGGAACACACATACTTGTCCCACCATGTACCTACCGCACATTGGACCTGCTTGCCATGGTCTCTGGTGAGCTCCAGCCTTGTCCGTAAGATCACACTGAAGTGTGCTTCATTGTAGGAGCTCTTATCTCCATTTTAGGGGTAGTTCAGGAAGACAAAGACCCACCTTCCCACACATCTCTAGTTACTAGATTGGTAGGTACTGGCATTTAAAAAGAAAAGACCCTGAGACATGAGCATTTCTGTAAGTTGTTTAGGCTCTTAAAAATCTGCATACATCTGACTATGACAGGTTTCAGCATGGCACTGAAACTTGGCATTCTGCATGCCAGGCATGCGCTTGCACTTCACAGTCCTTCACAACCTTAAGAAAAGAGCCTCTATTTTGTCTGGCTCAATATCCAGCTACCACTTAAAATGCTCTTTAATATAGAGCTACAGACCAAAACAGCACCATAAAAGCCTGACACAAAGTATGGCTAACCATGAGCTCATGACCTTTGGTTAGTATCTCCATTTTAGCAAAGAGATGCACACAATGAATTGAAAAAGGACTGCAGTGGCCAGGGCTTGGGCTCATCAGAGGGATTCTTGCAAAGAAAGAATAATGCTCCAAATGGAGAGCCCGCAGCTTGGAGAGGCATGCTGAAGCCCAGCCAGCTGGAAAACCAGCAGCAGTGGTCTGACCTGCAGCAGTTCCAAAAACACAAACAAGCAGCAGTCATGCAGCAACAGGTCCAGAGAGATCAGCTAGACATAAACCCCAAACCATCAACACTGACCCCAGAAGTATGCTCCTGGGCAGGGCAAGGCTGCTGCCTACACGCCTGGGCTGGCAGGTCAGACCAGCCCCCGCCCCCCCCCTCCTTCCCCGAGCCGTGCTTGAATTCCTCAAGAGGGACTATCCTATCCAAAGCACCCGATCCAGGCCTAATGCTGCACCCACTGAAAGCACGAGCCTTGGAAACAGAAAGCCAGGCCCCATCTGGCACTCCAGTGCCTGGAGATTTGATACTTTTGGCTACTGGTTATTTCCAAGTCTGCAAACAATGAGTTTGAACAGACTCTTCCATGTCTTTGGGGCAGGCTTTGGTTTTCCTTGCACCCTTTGATCACAAATTCATGCCACAAGCAGTGTCTAGTGCACACACACTTGAAATGACCGGTCCTGCTAAAACGGAAAGTGCCAAGAGCATCCATCCCAGCACAAGTGGTTCCCCTCCTCTTGCTGTCCAACCTCAGTCCCTACTTGTGTTTGTAGAATTTGGAAGGAAGACAAATAAAAAGCCAGGGAAACACAACTGTGGCGACTACTGCACCTCGGGCAGGTCGACTTCCAAACCTTGGGTGCAGGGGGGCAGCTGTAGCCATGCTTCACCCGCAGTGCTCCGCTCAAGCACAAGCTTGCAGACAGGTCCGCTCTCAGAGGGCTGGCTGGCAGTGGCCTCCCTGCACGAGCTGCTCATGCCATCACCACCAGCTGGGCCAGGGCAGCTGAATGAGGAGGGGGTGGCAGACCCTGGCCATGGGCGCTGGGGTCACAGCATGGAGGTGAGCAAGGGAAGGGGTCTAGGAAGAAGTTGTGCACGAGAAGCCATCAGAGGATCAGCCCCCCATGTACCACATGTGATGTTTTCCATCAGGAAATGGTTGCATTTTTTTTCCCCATCTGAACTATCATCCAGCTACCTAATAAGGTACAAATGCCATTTTTGGCAGAACAGGTAGATCTATTTTGTGGTTCCCTCTTTCTTAATTTTATAGCATTTTAGTCTTCCTCTTTCCATCAGTATCTCAGCCTGCTATCTTCCTCTATAATCTCACCATCTCAGAACTTCAACTACTTAAAGAGACAACTGCACACTGTCACCTGGGGCTCTAACTCATGCTGATTCACGCTTTCTGGCCCAGAGGCTTTTTCTCCTGCACCCCACTCTCCCGAGGTTTATTGTTATTCCTCTGTTATCCTAGTTTGAGGGCTCAAAGCTGATTTCTTCCTGTTGCAGAGAACAGAGATGAAGTAGACAACACAGGATTAAGCCTGAGGCAATTCAAGTCAATGTGAAAGAACACCCTACCTGATACCAAAAAATGCAAAGTAACTGCAAACAGAGTTTGTGTTTCTGACCCATCATCCACAGCATTCCCCCACCTCCAGTGCATTTTATGGCAGCAGGAGGAGAGACAAAGGGTCGGTGTGCTCAGGGAACGGCTCGGAAACCCTCATTGCAGGTCTGCTTTATGGATCTCGTTTCCTGTTTGCCCTCAGGTCAGAAATTCAAGGTCATGTTTCCTCATGAGCTATCAGCAAACATGCAGTAGATGGGTTTGTTGAAATCTAAACTACATCCTTCAAAGTTACATGATGAGAGCCTCCAGTACCTCCTACCTGATCAGGATTCACACACAACAAATGCCATTCTCACACTCACTAATCCCAGCTTGCAAGTATTTACTTGGTGCCATTTACTGCAGTTGGAGAGAAATTATTCTTACCTCTAAAAACAACCATGATAGACTCATCCACAACTGGTGATTTTTTTTAAGTGGAAAAATACCTCCATTCTGAAAGACAATGGTTCCAGCTAGAAACAAATTGGTATTCAGCCTGCCAAAACCAGAATGCAGAACATAAAACATTCACAACGAGGCTGTTTGCCACCTGAGTTACATTTATCCAAGAAAAAGCACTCTATGGTAGAGCATAGAGAAATGGAACAAAGTGGGAAAGTCATAACAAAACTTGACAGAAAACTCCCTCTGTTTGCTGCTCTTGCAGTGAGTGACTGGAAAAGATCAATGTTTGGAAAGAAACTGTATAAAGAAGATAGTCTCCATCAATCTCATCCCTTCCCCTGGTGAAAGTACTTAACTTATACTTTCTCGGATGAGTAATTACCTCTACTTCACACTTAGAGTTCCTTTAGGAATGCAGTAATTAGTGTTCACCACAGGAGAGTCAATAGGTCTGCACGTTGCTGAAGAAAGCTGCTCTTCAGTCCATATTTGGGATCTATGACAAGCGCACTCACACAGAGAGTAACAGACAAACATTTCCACAGCAGGGAGCGCCGGCACAGAGCACTGGGTGTCGGAAACCCCTGAGCAGCAGCAGCAGCTGCTCCCATCAGAGGCAGGAAAGCACCCACTGGGCTCACACAGCCCTGTGCCTCCCACCTTGCACACGGAAAAACCAGCTCCCCGCAGTCACCATTTTACCAGTGGGTTTGCAACAGGCACAGACAGCAGCACCCACATCCCCCCTGGGGGCTGTCGGTGCTGCTGTGGCCCCGGAGAGCCACCAGCGAGGGGCTGGCCTCACACAGCACCCAGCTCATCAGCAAAACGGCTGGTGCAGAAAAACTCAGAGCAGCCAAAAAAGGAGAGGGGAAAAAATTCCCCAAACAAATAGCAATTCACTGGAGTCCACGAGTGAAGATGCTCAACAGATCATCTCAGCTGGCTGATGTGAAATACAGTGCAACATTACATCTCGTTGTAAATGCTCGCACCTAACAACAGCAGCTTTTCAGATGCAGAGTTATTTTATTTCCATCCTGGGCTGGGCAATGGGGGGCAGCGCATCTCCCAGAGACCAACACGCAGCTCAGCGAGAAGGGAAGCAGCGCGTGCCAGCCTCACAGGGACCTACTGAAGCACAGATAACAAACAAAGTGCAAAAGGAGAAAGAATCAAAACACAACATTCACCTTTCCTGAGCACCAAAGTACTCCAACGCTGTTTCCATCATTAGATTACAAATGAGGCATCAGAGTTTTGGGAGATGAAAACTCAGCTACACATAAAACCAAAGTGAGATACATAAAATATAAGTAATGAAGCCAAGTTTTTAACCAAAGGCATCAGGGATCCAACCTCAGTTGCGTTCTCGTGCCAGGATACAGCTAACAGGAAAAACAAATGCAATAGCCATCCAGCTTGGGCTGGACTTTTAACGGCAGCATACGTTCCTATGAAGCCTCCTACACTTTCTAAACTCTGGAGAAAGACTAAAAGAAATAATAAAACACCTAGAATATCCCAATACTCACGAAAACATCTCTCTCAGTGATTCAGGAACCTAAATATACTTGTGTTTCCAGAAAAAAAAAAAAAGCAATTAAGATGAAACGTTAATAACCATATTGATGATTTTCAAGGAAGGAAAAACCCAAAATAAAGGAAGAGCACCTACTTGATCTGAAAGATGAGTGAATCTGTGCTTGCATGAGGGGTGGCTCACATCACACCCCAAAGATCTGGACAGCACCCCAACCCTGTCATGAGGCCATCCCTGTGCCCAGCTGCACCCAGAGGTGCAGCACATTGCTGCTGTGAGAGGGACAGCCCCTTTCGGAAACAGTAAAATGGCCTCACAGGTTTTAAAAATGAGGGGATTGATGCAGTTGACATCACACCGCCGATTGTTGAGGGGAAAAAAACAGTTATTTGGTAATTCTGGTAGATCGTGCCATTTTATAGTTTGAAATACATGTACAAAATTTGTATTTTCACTCTATATCTGAAAGCAAAATTAATATTTCTTTCAAGTCTGACTAATATCTGCACTTGCCCTCTATCACTGGCTCAGGAGTCACCAAAGAGACAGAAGATACATGGTTTTCATACTTGAAGCATATGGATATACTCACATGAGCCGCAACTACATCAATTAAAAGAACAAGAACAAACCAAGTGAAAATACAGCAGACTGAGCACTGCCGCTAGCTGTGTCAAGGGAGACTCCCCATGTTCTGAGAAGGTTCTGTAGTTCCTTCACAATGCCTGTACAGATCTGCTTCCACCAGCTGTTCCTATGGGAATGGTGGAGCGGAGGGGGGCAGGGACTGCCTGGCCAGACCCCACTTGCCAGTGGCTACGGGGTGATGCATGTGGTGCAAGGAGATCTGCGCTCACTCCCAGGCTGTGCAGCAACTCTGTGGGCCAGACAGAACCAGCACCCTCAGACCCGCACTGGCTACAGACAAACAGAGAGTGCTGTCCGACCAAGAGCTCTTTCTTTTCATTTCTACTTCTACAATATTTAAAGGAAATCATATATATACATATATATATATACACACATATATATACACACATATATATATACCAGCTAAGACAAAAATGGTACCCAGTGATTTCCAAGCCTGCTTCTCCAGGCTATACAACTCATGCCTGACGTGACATCCATCACATTTTGCTCCTATCCAACGGCCACCCCAAACTAATCCAGACCCCAACCAGACCTGTCTCACCCAAGCAGTTCCCAGGAATCACACACTGAAAATCACACCAGGAGACTCTAAAATGGAGCAGTTAGCTCTGCTGCTTAACACCTTCACCACAATAGACTTTCTTAAACACTCTCATTGAAAATCTCAGGATGGTCCACCCAGCTCTCCTTTTTGAGAAGGAAAAAAAAAGGCAATTTTTTAAAAGATTGGTTTTAAGTTACATCAGAAAACAAATTACTGCCTATTAGTTCTCACTCAGACCCATGTATTATGCACAGCCTTGATGCACAGCTCAGATCAGATTTGGTGGTAGGCTGCAACAAATATAAGGGAGAGCTTTGCATGGTAACACTAAGCAGTGTAAAATCTGACTACAGATTAACTCAATGCACCATGTAGGCAGATGCTTTTGCCACTTGCATTTGCATAGAGCAGATGAAGGTGTTAGGGACAGATCCTCTTATCCAGGTTACGCAAACTGGAAAGCTGGGATCAGTCCACTCCTCAGCTAGGACAACCAGTCAGTCACCCTTGTAAAATAAAGTAAAATAAAACAGGCATCCGGGAAGAGAAGGTAGCACAAAGGTTAAGGCTTGCAGCTACCTATTAACTTTTGAAAGTCTCCATTTGCTAATGGCATCCCCCCGGCTGGTGTGTGCTCAGCTAATGTTTCCTCATTTCAAGGCACTGTGTTCAGACACCGCTGCCTGGTGCACTGCCATAAGGCAGGGAGGTTCCTCAGGTAAGACTGGCTTCTGAAGCATTGTTTTGGTGAAATCAAGAAATCAAGGTATGACTTAGATTACAGCTGCTATCATCAATTGTGAGGTCAACATTTGCAATAAAAATGTAAGCAGAAATGAAGGAAAAAGGCTACCGTATCCATCTGTGGACTCCGTACATCTTGTGTTTGGTCAACAGTCACGAGGTGCCGCTCATGTCAGGACCTAGAGTCTCAGCTCCAAACTGCTCTCCTCCAATCTTCCCTTAAACTTCTTGAGTAGAGAGACGAGGCAGCTTGAGATGTTTGAGAGCTACTTAGATAACCCAGGAAGAAGCATCACTGCCTAGGGAGTAATCAGTATTCTCTACTCAGACTGCAAGCATTCTACATCTGAGTCTCACAAGAACATTTTGTGCCACATCTTGAAAAAGGAGATATTACTCTTGATTTGATGAAAAATGAACTGGAAATACAAGCTGTATATGTGCTCATTTATAGCAATGAAGTTTGCATTCATTACAGTAATGAGCATTGCATAAAGCGTATAATCAACATTCACTGCAGATGTCAAAAGGAATCCAGAGGCAGAGAGGAAATATGCACACTTGCCACAGTTGATCATAAACATCATAAACTTCCAGCCCCCAAGAAACACAAAGCAAGAGGCAGTCCTTTTTCTCGCTACTAGCCCTCAGGGGCATTTGAGTGTATCTACCAAGTTCTTGTACTAACGAGCTTAGACAGCCTTTCAACCATAGGATAAATATTACTATAAGTGCTGTAAATATTTTTGTAGTAGAAGCACAACTGTTTCACTTCCTCCCCCAGCAAAAGACAAAAGCTACAAATGTGATTACCTTCAGTTGGTAACTGGAGGATCCAAGCAGATAACTAATTAAATCCAATCCCTTTTGTGTAGGGTAAGATGTTTCTCTAACATCACATTAGAAATTAAGAGCAAGTCACGGAAGGAAAGGATCAGATTTTAACAATCATCTGAAATAAAGTTAAAATACCAGAAAACACCATCCACAGTCTGCAAAATCAAAGCAAGGTAGGCAATAGTGAAACAGTATCTACTATGTCAAGTGAAATACACACCATCTGCTGATAGAGACGACAGAAGGGAACTGGAGGTTTGCTCTATTTCATGCCCATGAGGAGCAGTAAGAAGAAAAGAACACAGGGCATGCACCAATGTTATTATGAGTAAATATTCTCCAGACATCTACACTGGAAGTAGTTCTTACCTTCCGGTAGCCTGGGGTTAGCGTGAATAGAGTTGGGGTCCCCATCTTCCTCGGGATGGTAACGATAAAGCATCTGTGACTGCTTTTGGGATGACTGACTACGGTCTTCTTTTAGAGCAACAGGAGGAGAGGTTGTTGCGCTGAACTTTACCTTGGGGAAAGCATTTCCCTCGTGCATTTCATGGGAAGACTTTGACCAGCTCGGCTCTGTTAAATTCACCTCTTTCAAGCCTAGATGCATACTGTTCCCTGGGTCCTCTTTTCTGGCATGCTTTTTCATTTTAGAGTGGGGGGCTCTTTCTTGCTCAGACCTCTCTTTGTCCCCTTGTTTCCCCTTTGCTTTCCTCTCCAATTCCTCCAAGCGCTTGGGGGTCTCCGTGGTGGCTGTTGTGTGCTCCGGAGGAGCACTGGTGGTTACTGGTGCTTCCTTAAGCGTCACTTGCTGGAGGGACGCTGCAGTGGTGCGGGGCACCCTCTTTCGCTCGCTTCTTTCTGTGGCACTGCGAACTTCAGCAGGGATGTTAGGCACTGGCGTGGTGAGCGGGGCAGCCGTTTCCTCGGTGTACAGATCGGCTGGAGCCAAAGCTGAAGGAGCAATGCTGGCTGGTAGGTAATCATAATCCTCGCTCTGCTCTTGGCTGATGCTCTCCTGCTCTAGGTGGGACGAGTAACTCCTGTATTTCTTTGCAGACTCCACCCGGGCGTTGTCTCCTTCTGGTGCCTCCTGGTCGTAGCTGTACGGATCGTCATAGTGCCTCTCTGGCTCATTATCTTCAGCATCTATTGGACTCGCAGTGTTTAAGGCGAACGCGTTACAGTCTGGGAGCTGGTAGCACATCAGCTCACCGCCAGCGTTGGGGCAATGGCAAACCTTGCAGGGGGGCATGTGGAAGGTGTGCCCTGCCACATACTTCTGGCCCTCGTGCAGGCAGCCTATCCTCCCGCACTGAGGACACCCGTCGGCCGGCACTACCGCATCGATGCAGTTTGGGGGCAGCTCTGGGCACAGCATGAACTGGCAGCTGATCTTGCCTCCTCCCTTGGGGCAGGAGCACTCAGTGCTTCCAAAGTCCACAAAGTAAGACTGTCCTTCAGGCACTTTGCCGTTGATAAAGCCCACGTTGACGCAGTCGTAGTACTGATAGCCTTCACACGTGCAGCCGTGCTGCAGACACGTGGCACAGCACTCGCCAGGCTCCAGCACGTCCTCGATGCAGTTGTCCAGTGGCTGGCATTCCGCGCCCGTGCAGTCCCTCTGTGCATGGGAAATGCCGGTCCACAGCAGCACAAGGAGGATGGCATTCACACAGCTCAGCTGCCAGCTCTGGTACCTATCCATAGTCTTCCCAAACAAACACAGCTGAAGTCCAAACTTGCACGCTTAATGTTTTTTTTTTTTCTTTCCTAGAAGGCTGTAGATTCAGGTCCAAATCTGCAGTGTTTTCCCGAGTTACCTTTTCTGATAGATCCTAGAGTTATGAAAGAAAACTCTGTTAAAGACTATACTCAGTACATATCCTGTTAAACACTAGAGGTCTTTAAACATTGGGACAAAATCCAACATCTGGAAACCTCAGTATGAAATTAATCATAAAGTCTTCCAAGCATTGTAGGCACTAAGTTGCATGCTTCCCCTTCCCAACCCCCAATTTTGAAAGAAAAAAAAGAAAGAAAAAGAAAGAAAAAAAAGGTTGTAATTGTTCTTTTTTGAATCTGTTCATAAAATACATATTTAAAGAAAAAAAAGGCCTTTATACTTCAATGCCTTTTTGTTAACCATTCTTTCTTGCTAAAAAGAGAAAGATTTTTTGGCAGATAATAAGTAAATACACAGTTCTTCCTCTGCAGATGTAAGTTTAAGATAATCATTATTTATCTTTTAATTACAAAGACCCAAATTTTAAAGATCTTTCTTAGACAAAACTTAGCCTTGAGACACGAGAATTTGTCTGTACACATGTTAACTCAACAGTATTTTTTTTCTGCCTCCTTCCCCCACTTAGCAATATTTTGCACTTCCGTCTTCAGCATTAATAGTTAATTTTTGGCCTCAGCAGTGCTAAAATAGAACTTCTTTGTATATTGTGGTTACTGTGTGGTTAAACACCATATTAGCTATCCTGTAATACATATTAGAGGCTGGCTCCTCAGCTCACAGAAGCTGGCACAGCTCCACAGCAGGCCTGCAGTGCACAGAGGGACCAACTGACTTCCCCAGAGGTACAGCTGCGCAGGCTGTACACCCACCCAGGATACGCCACCACTGCCAACTACGACTTTTATTTTTGATAGCACCAGTAATACTTTATCAGTGAATTAGCACACTGTGAACAGAATACATACACATGTGTTTGTGTGTATATATGTGCATGTATACATATAAATAAACAAATGAATGGGCATAAGAACGCTTTGTTCAAACACATTGAGGAAAAACATGTTGTTTGCTTTTTAATTACTAAACCCTTTGACCACAGAAAAGTTAAAGAGTTAAAATAAATCAGCTGTTGTCCCTTATAACAAAAGCATGTTCAAAAAGCTACGTAACTAACATGGAAAAGTACTTAAAACAGAAACGTTTGCCTACAGAATTAGCGATCTGATTATTTTTCCAGAATCCCTCCCATCATCAAAGAAATAAAGACCCTAAAACATTTATCTAGGGGGTAAAATGTAGTCACATCACCAAGAACAATAAACCACACACGCAACAGGAATACTGCCAGAAAATCCATTCAGAAAGATTAGTTCTCCCATTCAAACTGGGCTTCCAACAAGTCTGCTTCGGCACTGCTGGAAAGCAGCCAGGCCGTGGGAAAAGCGTGCCTGTTCTGATAAGATACGGACACACTGTGCTAAGAATTTCCACAGTTCTGCCCTGGAATTGGAATTCCTTCAGTACGTTGTACAGAGACAGAATTCTTACAAATGTAGGTTTTTTACTACTGATTTGAGTTTATTAGTTGAGTATGCGAAAGAATACTGATAGAAGGAAAAATAAAATTGTCAGAAAGTATAATAAAGTCTTGGAAGAATCTCACTTTTTCAGAACTGCTCTCAAAACGAAATATCCTTTTCATATGAAAGGGAATTTTCAATATGTGGTGCTGAAATTAATTCTTCAGAATCCAGCCTGGGAATTAATAATTTATCCTACTTTCAGCAGCTTTTACAGGTAATCCAAATTTGCAATTATTACACAGCTTTAGCTGGGAAATAATGAATAGAAGGGCAATTAAAGATAAGCTTCTCCTGTAAGGGTCCCCCAGCAGGCTTCTGTCACCATCCCCTCCCATTGGTACCTCCTGGCTTTGATGCTTCAGCACATGTAAGTCCCTTGGTCAAACTCCCAACAAGAAAACCCCCAAATTACCTCGTACCCTGAAGCAAAAAGCAGAAAGCCAGTCATGCTTTGTATCTATCATGCCTAGAATTCAAGCACAGCTGAAGGTTTAACATGGGACAGTCCTGTTTTCACGAAAGGAGCTGCTCCACCGCCCTCCCCCCAGACAGGTACCTCCTCCCTTCCTCATCTGCACCCCCTTTCTGTCCAAGGCTTTAGTTGCTTGTCCAGGTCACCTGCAGTTCTACCTTGTGTTCCCTTGCCTCTTGCCCACAGAGAGGCCTAGAGTGCTCGCGGCCCCTCTCCCGCAGTGAGCCCTGTCCCTGCCTCTCACGCTTTCTGCTCAATGCCTCATTCACTCCATCTGTACCCTCTCTCTTCTGATCCTTTCCACGTCCCTCAACATTTGGTTTCTCAAGCTACCAACCTCAGATAAGGCTGAAATCTTTACAAACTCTTTTTCTGTTGATAACTCCACAGTCTTCCCTATCCTCCAGCTCACTTTCCTTCATCAGAGGCTCCTTGTTTCTGGTGTAATGATTCCAACACAAGTATCTCTTGTTATTCTTTAAACCACAACATTTTCCCTGTGCTTTCTCCATCTGTCCCCCCACACCCATCTCTCCTCCCACCACCACCACCACCCCATAAACTTGCTTATCAAAGAAACAGTCTCTACTTCAGGCACAGAGAAAAACAGCTTTGAGCAAAGTGCACAGACATGACTCCTGAGCCCCACAGAGAAAACACATCCCTCAAACAGAGTGCGTGTGCTCTTGCCAGCCCACGCAGCTGATGTGCAACTGCCTCTGGATCTATGCCCTTCCCCAGCACTGAAACGATGCTCTGGAGACAGTAGCTAATTACTTGGTAATGGCATCAAAAGCTGGAGTTGGGAAATCAAGGTGTCTATACCAAGAGGGGAAAAAAACGCATCCTCTCTGGAGGATAGGGGAGTTTAACACCAGTAGATACTATTGCAATACTTTGTTTCCATTAACTACTTTAATGCTTTCATTAATGTCCTTTTACACAGCTGGGGCAACACGCAAGGGCTTCACCTAAACAAGAATCATGACTTTTTACTCTGTCCTTCATCCACTCTTATCAACATCATTGACTTTCACTGCTTAGTTGGGTGACATGTCACAACAAATTAAGCCCTGCACACCTGAAATAAAGGTCTTTCAAAGTCTCTGCTGAAAGCTTTACAGAGCTCTACTGCAAGATAAGCCAGGTGCCACCCCAGTCCTCATGCATTGCTTCATGACCCAGGTGGCTTCAATTTCTGTCCTTTGTGGAGTTTCCTAACCTGCCATGCTGGATATCCTGCTGTCTTTTGGTTCCAGTGCTAACCCTGTTGGCTTCAGTGGAGTCGTACTGGGCCACCATTAAAGTAGCTGTTCCCAGCCCTGCGCACGCAGAGTGTCCTGAGAAAGCATGAGTGTCCGTGCAAGGGAGGGCCAGTGCTCTGGACTGGGACTAAGTCCCTCAAAGTCAAAATAAGTAAACCCAGACAGTAAATCAGCAGTAAATAATGGATCATAGAATCATAGAATGGTTTGGACTGGAAAGGACCTTAGAGATCATCCAATTCCAACCCTACTGCCATGGGCAGGGACACCTCCCACTAGCCCAGGTTGCCCAAAGCCTCATCCAGCCTGGCCTTGAACCCCTCCAGGGATGGGGCATCCACAGCTTCTCTGGGCAACCTGGGCCACTGCCCCACCATCCGCACAGTGAAGAATTTCTTCCTAATATCTAGTCTAAACCTGCCCTCTTCCAGTTTAAATTCATTACCCCTCATACTGTCACTGCATGCCCTTTTAAAAAGTTCCTCTCCATCTCTCCTGTAGCCCCCTTCAGGTACTGGAAGGCTGCTACTAGGTCCCCCCAGATGGTCAAGGAGTTCCTTATTCCTTAAATCCCTCCTTTAAAAATGATTCCTAGGAAAGGCAAAGACAAGACACCTTATGGAAAACCAGCTTAAAAAAAAATAACAGTCCAAATAAACATAAACTACAGGCACACATCTCTATGGAAAAGGAAATGAGAATGTTTCACGCTGCAGATGAAATCAGTATCTGTGTGACAGGACATCCAAGGAAGGCTACCAGCAGCAACAATCAAAATTATAACTAGAGATGGCTGAAAAACATCATGTTCCTGTCTCCTGGCAGGGGAAGCGGGTGGAAAAAAACAAGATTTTAAAATGCTTACTTCAAATCAATTTGGGGACAAAAAGTTATAAATTCTGACATTTTTGCAAACAATATACTCAGAGTGATTTACTTCAATCAAAGCCACAACATAAAGTCAAAAGGAGGAATGTCGACTTGATTAAAACAGTTTAGCTTGGAAATGTTGATGAAACCAGTGTGTTCCCACATAAGATCTAGACATTTCAAATGTGCAACTTCTTTACATTAAGAGGAGTATTTTATTGGGAGATTTTTCTTCCAGATGGTTTCATTTCAGTGCTGAACCAGAAAGCTTATTCTAGGTAAGCAGAGGTGACAAGAGGCACCTTCTTTCAAAGACTTCAGACGAACATCATCTTCCCGTGTGAAGGTTGCCCCAGAGACAGAACAGATGCAGAAGGTGTGCATGTGTGGAAGAGATACCGCAGCATCAAGAGCATTCTTTCAAGTGTTCACTGAGCAAAAAGAGGCAGCCATTTATAAGCAAAAAGCAATAAATGAATAAACTCAGCCACTCCAGAGGACACCACCTGCATGAGAACACACTGACCTCCAGCTTTGAAGATGTACCTGCGATTTAACCAGCCGCAGATCCCTGCAAACAGGATTAGATAGAGCAATTCTTGTCTCTGTCCTACCTCCCAATTTCTCATTAAATTGCCCTTTACAAGTATGGTAGAAATAGAAATGTTTTGATATAATCTTCTCTTTCTGACCATTGTGCAGGGCCAGACGCAAGCCTGATGTGAAAGCAGAAGGTGGCAGGCCTCTGTGCGATCCCTCCTGTGCCACGTACTGGATGGACACTTCCTGCTGGGCACAAGCCACTCAGTTTGTCTGTTAATCTACACCCAGGTTTCATGCACACAAAGAAGTCTGGCTAAGCTGCTGGAAAGCCAGTGCAGTAGTGGTGCTCACCACCTGTGCACAAAGCAAGTTCACCAACCCACAGAGCAGCTAGGAACAGTTCTCCTGGTCTCCCAGTGCTACCCAGTCCAAACTGGCTCTCCAGGCTCAGGCTGTACATGCCCAGGGACCAAACACAGCCTGGTCTGCAACGCTGAATCTCTTCTCTGTCACATTGGTGAAAGCCTTGCAAAAAGCCCAGTAGCAGGCTGCAGTGCACGCGCACACTCACACTGAACAACAAGGCTAACGTATTTTCGCCAGCGTGTGTATTTTAGCACCTCTCCCCAGCCAGACCTCTCCGGTCTGCTGCAGCTGCCAGAGCTCTTAAATGGCTGTGGTCATAGTTTAGACTAAGAGAGGAAGAAGGGAGGGGACGGAAGGAAATATCTATTTTGAAACAATCCCTTTTAAATGCAAGAGAAAATGGAAATTAGTGAGAGATCTTTCTTGTATGAAAAACAGAAAAAACCCCTAAGCCCGGTAACTCCTGACTTGGCTGTGCCAGCCAGTGGATTAGCTCTTCCTTTCACACCCTCTCAATCCGGAAACTTGTGATCTCACCAAGCGCTGGAAGGGATTGCTGCTGGCTGCTCCCAGCCCAGCTCGCTAGCAGAGGTAACTGAACTGCTATTTACCAGACGGATGAATGAAAAGTGGAGAAGGGTTTTCACTGCTCTCATGCAACGTACAGTGCACAGAGCCAGTCACTCCTGCCTGCTAACTAATGACATTTGAGATGAGCTGAAGCCAGCCTTCTCATTCAGGGCACCTGGGTCGGGGAGAAGGAGAAGAGAGCTAGGATAAACCCCAGTGTAAATCCCAATTCAATGACCTGCTTTTTCTTATCGAAAGCAAAGCAGGAGATGCTTAGTCACTTTGGTGTTGTCAACACTCCAGTTCTTGGCAAAATCAGCCCGTTTTCAGAAGTCATAGCTTTTGCAGGTGGTTTTCCTCAGCTTTATTTTCAATAAGAAATCAGTTACTGCTAACCCCCTTTTCATGGAAAAGCTTAAAAAAATGGATATTTGGGAGTCTGGAGGATCATTACTTAATTCAACAGACAACCCAAGAGTGGGACAAACAAGGAGCAAGCAGCATGGGATCAAAACTCACGCAGTTTCCCAAAAGCGGCTCCGATAAGATCTCCCTTCCCAGCAGAAGCGCCCCCGGGCAGAGATGCTCCCAATGCTCTCCAGGACATTCCCCACACTCAAATCCAAACAGGAACCTGATACGCTGCAGTAATGGAAAAGCATCACCCAAGGTATTTCAGCTGAAGTAGACGAGCATTAGCAACAGCAAACAGGCAGCTCTGGGATGTGTTCTTCCAGAAGATGCAGCTTTCGAAGCCATTTTTGAAGTCCTAGAGAGCGAAGGCAGCCTTTTTCCAAGGGAATGACAGGGCAGAGCTGAGGAGGAGAGAATCATGTCTTGGGTCTGTTGTGTCAGTGCTTCCCCAAACCCCAGCCCAGCCCAAAACAGGGCAGTAACTTGGCTCACTGGAGAGTGAAATTCTGTGTCATTGGGAGTCTCCACTGCAGCAGATCCAAAGTGACTCAGTGGGAAGATGGCAGCTGCACAGGAGCAAGAGAGAAACAACTCACATGGGGGAAAGGAGGGGAGCAGGAACACCGTCCCGCCCAGCACACGTGGCTGATCCTTGTCCCAGCTCTGACACGCTGGCAACAGAGAGTTCAGCAAGGGGCTGTGTGGGGACGAGGGGACTAGAGCAGCTGAAACCTGCCAAGCGCACTGCCATGGAGACTCCGTCAAACCAGCTCAGGTTCAGTTTCCCTCAGGACGATGCAAGCGCAGTGTCCACGCACAGGAGGCTCAGCATGTACTTGCAGCCGGGCCAGGGTCACGCAGCTCTGCTGCAGAAGGAGCCCAACTCTTTCTTTTTTGTAAAAAGAAATGTGTTCATTATTGATGCACCCTTTTTTTTTTTCTCCTTACATCCCCAAGTTTCAGGTGACTATAAATGCACCTCAAAACCAAAATTAAATAATCCAGCCATTACCACAACAGCCAAAAAAAAATCTGTGAAAAGATTAAAGCAAACTCAGCAACAGCCATTCAAAAACATTTCTCAAGGCACAGCCAACAAAAACTTGTCAAAGATCTTAAGTTATGAACTAATTTGCACAGAGGGAGCTCTTTTGGCAGCAGGCAGGCAGAGCGCGTCCCTCAGCTCCACAGCACCTCGAGCAGCCACACACACATGGAGACAGCCTCGGGAGATGCGGCAGCACAGCTCCAGTGATGGCCCTGCCCCAGCTGCCATCACCAGCACCAGTCCAACTGCTCTGATGAGTGAAGGAAAGATTTTTTTTTCCTATTTACATAAGAAAAAAAGAGCTGTACTCCTCCCTTCTGCCTCAGGAAGAAACAAATCCCAAGTTTCCACTGTGCTCCCCATAATCTAGATACTTCTTGGTGAGAAACCATAAGTAACTCAAGCAGAACATACCCCCTCTACAGTCTCACAACTGTGCTCCTCAAAAAAGCGTTCTTTCAAGGTCCTGCATTACATTTCTCTCTCTCCTCCTTTCTTTCTCTAATCTCCCTCCAGGATACTCCAGTCTTCTGCCCCTTCCCAGTGTTTCACAGAGCTCACGTATTTGCAAGGCTGCTGCTGACTCTCACCGAGCTGCAAACATGAGGACAGTGGCATGCAAAATCTGAGCATCTCATTTCCACTCTCTCTGTGATTCCCTCTCCCTATTTCATCTTTCCCCTGTGAAACAACTGCAATACTACTTACGGTTTTCTGTAAGCAACAAATCAAGCTTTGGGCTGTTTGTTTTCCTAATCCAGTGTTCCGTTATGCACGATTCCTGCCAACACTTTGTACCCCTCTGCCCTAACCAGTGATATTCAGCAATACAGATCTCCTTTTGCTGGGAAACATGTTGGTTGGGGCACCTGGGTGTTCACAAGAAGCACACCTGGTTACTATCTGCCTGTTTCATGCAGCCCTTTTGGAGCAGTTGAAAACTAAAATTCCCCCACACTGAAATACCAATTAGGCAAAAGAAAGCCTACTATTTAACTCACAGCTTAGCAAGCAGCCTCTCCTGCCCTGCGCCAATTTGGAAATAATTAACAACTGTTTTCATTGAGGGAAGAATGAAGGGAACTGCAATACAGTCTTCCTTAGTCCACCTGCCAGACCAAACTGCTCACCAGCCAGAGGAATAGCGGTTCCTTCATCGCCTGAACTTCAACCTCAGAATTGAAGAATTTGATTTGAGACTCTCCAGAGTAACTCAGAAGGGTTTGTCTCAGTCTGCTAGTTAATTCCAAACACATGTCAAAAGAAAATGTCAATACAGTAAGCTTGTAGTAAATAATTTTTCAGTAAATGCGTCCTGGCCTTGTCATTGTCATGATTAATAGTGAAATTCTATCTCCTAATGAGGTGAAAATAATGTATTGTACAGTGAACGTTTTATAGCTTCTTACTAATTTGGTTCACAGATTTTCCACGACTGTTACACAGAGGTCTGTCAACATAGCTCTTTTGATCCGCAACACATATAGTCGCTGCCTACAATCAGGAATTCCCCAGGATTAGGCTGTGAATCTTGACATGTTCCCCTCAAAAGGCACAACGATTTTTCACAATGTAGGAGAATCCCCAGAAGGGCTCAAGATCAAACTCTTCCTTTATGACTCAACAGGATCCAAATCTGTCTCTCAAGAGAGTAAACGTGTTCTCAGTAACCAACTGTAGCAACAAACCAACTCCTTTCATTAGCTGTACTCTTGCTCCACAGCTGAGAAAACACATCTTCTGCTCTCCCAGATGCAGAATGCACCTAGCTGAGACTCGGACAGTAGCTGAACTTCTTCCTGCACACCCACTGTCCTGCCTGTGCTCTAGCTGTTAAATAAACCATAGAACAGAACCATAGAATTGTTAACGTTGGAAAAGACCTCAAGGATCATCAAGTCCAACCCCATACCACCCAACCCACTAACCCATGTCCCGAAGCACCACATCCACACGTTTCTTGACCCCCTCCAGGGATGGTGACTCCACCACTGCCCTGGGCAGCCTGTTCCAGTGCCTGAGCACTCTCGCAGTGAAGAAATTTTTTCTAACACTCAGCCTAAAGCTCCCCTGGTGCAACTTGAGGCCGTTTCCTCTTGTCCCATCACTTGTTCCTTTAGAGCAGAGCCCAGCACCCACCTCACTGCACCCTCCTTTCAGGCAGCTGTAGAGAGTGATGAGGTCTCCTCTCAGCCTCCTCTTCTCCAGACTGAACCCCCCCAGCTCCCTCAGCCGCTCCTCGTCAGCCCTGTGCTCCAGACCCTTCCCCAGCTCCGTTGCCCTTCTCTGGACCTGCTCCAGCGCCTCAATGTCCTTCTTGTGGTGAGGGGCCCAAAACTGACCCCAGGATTCAAGGTCTGGCCTCACCAGTGCTGAGTACAGGGGCACAATCCCTGCCCTAGTCCTGCTGGCCACACTATTGCTGATGCATATAATATTTGCATTCTGATGTAAATAACACTCAGAGACAGCACACAAGGCCACCGCTGTCATTGTTCCATACAGAGAAGGCATTCTCTGCCCTATTCCTCTGGATAAAATCTGGGGGGGGGAGGAACTGGAGAAGGAAGACTCCATAGCTTACTGTATCTGGTGGATAAAACGCTAGCTCAAATTTACAGATCACAAGCACACCATAGCTCCACCCCATGCTTCAACGACATAGCTCTGTCTTGACTCACTGGGATTGCATTTTCTTCACTACAGTAAGTGTTCTCAGAATCTTTCATTTACAAAATTTTCATCCCTCTGTGTAGCCCTGAGCACACTACTACTTCTGGAATCATCCCAGATTTGCCCTTGACAGTGATCCTGAGTGTTCGCTGTGCTCTGATCTGGGCAGAGAGTCTTCCTATTTGAATGAAGGGACAAGAATAAGGAGCACAAAAAGAAACAACTGTCCTGACAACTATTTCTACCTACAAAGGTTATCTGGAGTAAGACTGGCATGAACCAAAACCTTCAAGCTTCACTGCAGGACAGGCTGTGCAGGACCTCTACTGCCAGAGCCCAGCTGGTGCCTGAAGCTGCACACAAGAGCCACAGATACAAGATGCAATCGTGGTGTAAAAAACACAAAGGTGGATGCATCTCCCAACAGAAACTGGTACCAGTGTCACTAAATAGTCATCTGCCACTGCTCAGCCCCATGTCTTGATTTCCCAATCCTACAGTTTTCTAGAAGCCACGAAGAAGGAGAAGGGGTTTAGAATTCAACTCCACAAAGACAGGCTGGGTTAAGGATCCAGCCTTGTAATGCTGCACTGAAAACCCTTTAGCTGATTAATCTGGTTGAGTAAGTCCCCAGATATTCTTTGGTATGAAGAAAAGGAACTCGGATTTATTTCAGCACTCACATACATGCCCTCTCTCCACCCACGCCACGAGACAATGGACTGCAGACAGAGCATATCTGCAGCAAGCAGACTGGATGTACCATGAGGCATATTGCCAATTATAAATTAATGAAGTCCAGAAAAAGCAACAACAATCATTTCCCGGGAACAGTTTCCTCTCATATGGTGACAAAAGAAATCCCCTATCAGAGTTATTATATATACCAAGTAAATTCTTTAGCTAAAACAAAAAAGTATTATTTTAATGGAGGAAAAACTAGAACATTTGGTTAAAATGTTCTCACAGAAATGTTAATTACCACAGGCATTAAAGAAATGGAAATCAAAGCCTACCATTTGTGGAGCACTTTGAAAAGTTTTAATGCAAAAAATGTGCTGGAAAGAAACCTTCAATTTTTCATCATGAATGAAAGCAAATCCCTGTAAATGAAGCTGCATCTATCACGCTGCTAATCAGCCAGCAGCCGCAGATGTAATCCATCAATCAAAACCGTTCCTGCACAAACTTTCCATAAAAGATAATGGAATTAATTTGGTTTGTTGGATACCAAAATGAGAAAAGATGCCTGCTCCACTATTTCACCTCAGAGCCTGTCACTCAGAGACAACAATAATGCCAGATGTAACTCACAGAAGTTACCCTGGCAATATCTCCCATCTTCCACCCAGTGTTTATCCTTCACTGATCATCAAAGACTGTGAAGAGTTGTGTAAGAGAAGTTAAGAGCTGCTGTGCGACTCCCATTTTTGTAAACTATCCTGCGCGTCACTGGCTGGGCACGAGGCTGAGGAAGGTGAGGAAGGTGTTGTTCCTCGGCAGCCAGCGAGCCCTTAAGGTGACAGGACAAGCAGGCTGGGGCCCCGTGCACCCAGCACACACACTGCCTGGGAACTTTAATTATACCTGCTGTAGCACACCATTATATGAACTGAACTTGCTGCTGACCAGGAAGACATCTAGCTCCAACAGACAGATTCAGTTCTCTGCCAGAGAGAAGCCGGATGGAGAGCGCTTTGAGCCCTGTTTATCCTTCAAGGGATGCACAGACCAGTGACGCTACCTCATTTAGTGATGACTAAAATCTACAACAGTGTTTCAGAGAAGGCATCATACTAGATATTGGAGAAAGTCTAGTTCGTTTCTTCAGTGGCGAGATCTGTTCTCTTCTGGGCAGCAAATTTATTTATAACCAACTTGAAATAGATTTAAAGCTATTTAGAGGCTGTCATAAAATTAAGGCACTGACCGGTACTTTGAAACACATAAAAGCAAAATATCTAGTATTAATTATTGCTGAAAGGTTTCAACACAAACAGATTCAGAAATGTATAAACACAGATATTTCTTGTACTCCCCTGGCATGCTTTTGCTCTCTAAGGAAGGCGAAAGTAACGCATAACCCTTTTGTCTGCTGCGTGCGTAGAACCCCAGATCCTGAACTCCTTCCATCAATTTCAGTAGCTTTGGACCCCACCCAAATTGTCCAAGGTGCAACCTGAATTTGGAGGATCATTTCCTGGGAATAAGAGAGCTCGTTTTTCTGTGTGCTGTACAGAACCTCAAACTGACACACACAGTGATCACAGTTTCCTGTACATCTAAATACATTTAGACAACTTCTGCCTTCAGATGCATGTATGTAGTTCTTGTGTTCACAATGATTTGTGGTTCTGTACCATACTTACCCGACAAGCCAGAATGATATTAGAAAAGCAAGTTTTGGTTACTTTGTAAGTTATAGACTACATTTTCCATTACCACAGGAAGCTAGTATGGTCTGCTGTGTAAATACGCAGCCCATACTCCTGAATATTTTAAGTTATTGATCATCAACAAATACAAGTAAACCCATGATAAGTTGCAACTAGAGACAGAACAATTAAAATTAGAAATCTTGCAATCTATAGATGCTAATACTGCAAATTTTGGCTTTGTTCTAATGGGGAACTATGGTTTTTAAGATATATAACAATACAGCAATTTCGCCTCAACTGCTGCCCAGAAGAGAACAAGTCTTATTACTGAAGAAACCAACCAGACTTCCTCCAACATTTATGAGAAAAAGGCAGACCCTATCCAATATACTGAAAAGTAAGATAGCCCTGTCTTCTTGTATAAAACTTTGGGAAAATGAAATACTGATGTAAACTTTGCTTTTCATGTTGGTCCTCACCCAGATATTGTTCCTATGCTGGAGAGAGAATCCAGAGCAATCAAATGATTACAGCTCTGCTTTTGCATTAGGTTATGTACATGCAGGTACATCCACTACCATAAAATGCTGATTGATTATTTTTATGTTACCTTATAGAGGTGCATATAATTTACATAAGAATACGTCTTTTCCTTTGACATCCTGTTTTTGTTGAACACACTGACCAAACGGTAAACCCAGTCTGATTTTCATTACAATGAACAATACTCCAAGAAGGTGGTATTGACCAGCAAGTGCAATTTGTTCTGGTCTTGGTACATTAAAATACATATACATGTTTTGGTCAGCTTTATCCTGAAAGGGGAGGAAGTTATTTTATTTTCCATCTGAAGAAATCCTACAACTGTAAAGATGATTTATTGTATGGGAAAGAAAACTTTAATACAACAGAGCAAGAATGAGCTGATGCTCTCTCCCTCCACACTCATTATGCACAGTCCAGCACATGACTGACAAGAAAAATTAAGATGGCAAAGTCACTAATATGCAAAAAATAAAGTAAAATCTCTCAAAACCACAGGATATTTGGTTTTTTTTTAAAAAGCCAACAAAAACCATGAAGGAAAGTAAACCCAAATGATTAGGACTACAACATACCCTTCACAGTGAAAGGAGAGGTATTGCAGCTTTCCAGTCTACTCTCAAATTCCTCCGTTAGTGCTCCAAATGCAGACCCTGAGGCCAGGCTAATGTGCAGCTGTCCAGCAGAAAGAGGCACCTGCAGAGAGCCTTCCTGTAGCGTGACCTTGCCTCACCCCACCATGATTTTAAACACTTTGGCAGCCCAGTCAGATGTTCACACCCAGCTGACTGATTTTGGAGGCTGGGAGAGGGAAGACTTTCACCACATTTCCAAAGCATAAAGGTACTACAACTTTGCAGTATTCAAAGTAGAACAAAGAGAACCATGAATCTAATTTGTTTAAAGATCACCAGTTCAGTTTGATTTCTGTTTTCTAGACGTTACCTCACCAATGAGGCTTCCTCTACAGTTAGTGAGAGGTGGGTAAAACTTCTAACATCACTGATAATCTGGTTTAGGATGGACGGATTGCCCCCTAGATATGAGCTTGTCTTTGTGCACCATGCAGGGATCTTATATGATTAATTGCCTTATTTTCAGGTAGATAAAGCTGAAGAGCCTGTGATTCTTTAGTTTGCAAAGGAGAACTTTAGAGATAATATGAACAAAATTTACAGAATTGTAAGAAAGACATAAATTGAAGGGGATACTCATTCACCAAATGTGGACCACAAAAGTGCAGAGGAGAAAGCAATCATCCCCCAAGAGGTCAGCTGGAAGAACGGCAGCAGAGCTCTGAAGAATGATGGATTCCATCACCCTAGCAGATCCTGGTCATTTAGGAGAATGGAGAAGGAAAGTGGTACAACTTCCCACAATTCTGCCAATCCTCTTTTCGACTTGGAAGACTAACTTGTGTGGAGGGTGCAAGGTGTGCACCACAATGGAGATGTTCCACTCAGTCCTGTAGGGCTGGCTACGTTGTACACTGACATGATAAGGACTGTCAGGATCTGGGTCTTCATTGCTTCCCCACTATTCTCAGCAAGCCAAAGCTCTATAAATCAAATAAGACAGAACTTTATTGCACAGAGACAAACTGAAGCCATAGCCAATCCCTCTTGTTATAAGTGTAACATACTCTTGTTATACAGAGAGTACTGTCAGTATATATTGACCGTCTTATATACTGACCAATGTCTTCTGAGTGCTGATATATAAGATTTCCCTTTTGGGATGTTTAGCCAAAATAAATGTTCACCTTTAAAGTAAAGTTAAGCAACAGCTTTCCATGTTACCTTCCAGCGTCTACTACCACCTCAGCTTAGAGGCATCATTTTACTCCAGGAGAGGATTTCTACCCTGTTTATTTCACACAAATGCTACTCCTTTCTTACAGATGGATATGATCTGTTGAAGACCTGGAACGTTTTATCCCACAGCAAAACTCATTCAAAAGTACCATCTGTTCTTCCTGCAGGGGCACAGTAATGCCAGAAACTGTTTAACATTCCACAAATTAAGACCATATAATGGATAGCCCATTGTTAAAAAGAAGCAAGGAATCATTTGGAACCTGATGACAGACATTTTGCTAGGATTTTGCCTTAAAAATAGTATCCAATGGATTATTGTTGGTTTGCTTCTTTAAAAACCTCACATTCAACATTAAACAGCAAAGGCGTGTCACATTCTAGGCCATATTAACGCCTGGCTTTATCCCCACTTCCATCAGCATCGGCAGCGCCCTTTCTAATAACTTCAGGGGTAGGCTTGGACTGGGCCAATAGGTTAGAACAGATTCACTGAAAACCCAAATTCTCTTCTCATTTACCTTGGTATGTGTCTGTTGTATCTGCAGGATATGCTTCCTAAAACAGGAGAAGTCAATCTTCAAGCTTAAGAGCTACTAAAATATGTCTTATTTTACAGATGTGACACTAATATACTGCGCTCACACACACATACACCCACTGTGCACCCACCCCCCACCCCTTACTGGTAAGAAACACTAGCCAGAAATGAACTGCTATTTGCTGTTCCCTCCTACATCTAAACACTACAACATGCAGATGTTTAATCGATAAAAAGGCTGGACATAAAATCCTGCTACAAGTATGTATCATTTGAGTCAACACTAAAACAGCCTTCATTTGCCATCCACACAGAGAAACCACAGATTTTTTTTTAAAGTCTACAACAACAACAAAAAACCAATGCACAAAAGAAATCAATAGTGCTTAATTAGAAAAAAGTGGCACTATAAAATCTTCCACCCAAGAGCAGGACTCGCAGTGGCAGTCTGCCTGGTGCTCTGGGCTTCCTGGGGACAAGCAGTCCTCCCTAACATGCAACTCTTGTCGCACGCGCCAGGAGCTGCGTGTGAGCTGTGCTCCAGCGGCTCAATGAGAAAGCTACACTTCTTAAAACAGAAAACTGCTATGTACTGATGCGTTTCAAAACCTGTTAGTGAAACAGATAAGTAGAAGACACATGTAATAAGTGACGAGTCCTCAACTAAAAATTTAGCTATTTAACTCCATAATGCCATTATTTAAGACTATATATGGAAGCGTGTACAACGATTATCATCTGTTTGTGAAGCTCTCACATTACTATCAGAAAATTCACAGAAGCAAAGCACTTTTAGCCCAACCATACTATTCCCAGAGACAATGCATTTATTTTTCCATCACATCAGATCCTGGAAGATGGGGGAAGGGCAGGAGTGGTGAAGAGGGGGAAATGCAACTTGAGAAGTGGTAAGTGTGTCAAAATCTAAATTACTTGGAGATATTTAGCAGCACAATCATCCTTTATACTTGTGCAGCTCGGCTCATATGGCTCACATTCAGCCTGTCACACTGAATCATTGCTACTTCTTGACTTACATTAACAAAAACAAACCTAACTTTCGCTTCAGTATGTGAGGTAAAATGCTCTGAATTCTCAGTCAAAAGGCCAAATTGTTTTTGTAAGCAGCTCACTTCTGAGAAGAAGATTTAAAAAGTCCGTTAAGACCTGATAATAGCACAAACACATGTATTGCTTATGGAGTATTCTGCAAAAAAATCCATACTGCAAAAAGCTTTGTTCACGAGCAGAGCAGACACAGCTTTAGCGGTCTTAACTAACAAAGCAAATCCACCCCATCTATATAAGTCTTTAAACTGCATCAAACAGAAGATATTTAACAAGAGCTTTAGAGTCTCATGAACAGATAGAAAGGAAATCTAGAAAACAAAGTACAAAATCAGAGAAAGACAGCCAGATACAATCTTTGCAACTAGCAGAACACAAGGCACAAAACAAAGCCAGCACTCAAAGTTACTTTACGCTTCTCCCAGTAAATCTGCAACAAACGTCCAGTTAGGAAAGATTTCTGCTGACCTGTGGATGCGCAGCAATGCAGATGCAGAGAGTTTTCCTATCACCTTTTGTTCCCAGCCATGTCAGCTGTGCTCTGCTCCAAGTGCTGCTCACACTCCCAAATCCCCTCTTCCAGCTCTATCCTAGGAACTGCCCAGATTTTGTAGTGTAATCTGAGCAGGGAAGTACCATGTGCCTATGATATGGTTAATTCACTTTCTACCCTTCCCACATACCTAAGGAAGCTGTTTCCCATTTCAAAGCCCTGCGTGCAGCCTGATACACCTACAGCCAGGGCAGCACTGGGGCAGCCTCCTCTACCCAAATGGGGCCATTAAACAGCTCATTCCCACCTACCAAATCCTAGGATGGGGGATTTGCTGATGCCATTGTCACTCTCTCCCCAGGGTGCTCAGTGCAGATGGGACCACAGCTCCTGCACCAATGGGAGAGAGCTCTCCTTGCTCGAAGCTACCACCTCAGTGCTGGGGCCATTGCCATCCCCACGGCCAACACCAAGGCCCTTCACAGAGAGCTCTGGTAAGGCCCACTGAGGCCCCTCGGACCCAGAGAAGGCTGGACATCTGCTCCAGGATCTTTGGCAATGAAGACATTAAACAGGGCGCGCTGCAAGACTCCCATCCATTCCCTTCTTGTTGCCAACAGCTAAGCAAAAAACAAATCTCAGTTTCTTCTGCTAACAGAAGGAAGCTGTCTACTACACACACAAAAAGAAACAACCTCTGAACTTTCTTCTATTAGTTTGTTTGTTAATATTCTTCTATTGCTATTGATGTACCTCTGTTTTGTATTTGCCATCATCATCATGCTTAATGAGGAGAAGACTACACTTCGGAGAAGGAAATGCCTCTTTTTCCCAAATTCTACACAGGGATGAGTTAAACCAGTTGTGAAGCTGCCGAACGTGCGTCCCCCAGAGAAGGTGCAGAGGAGTAGAGTAGTCCTCAAGTCCTGTCACTCCTGCTCATCCAGCCCCAACCACACCGTCAGGTCCTAAGTGCTGCACATCAAAACCCAGGTGATTAAAAACTAGCACTGATCTGGTGCAGGTTTTTCCCAAATGCTTAGGTCTTGAAGTGCAAACCATCAATGGTTGTGCTATTCCCCAGCTTTCTTGAAAGCAAATTTGATGTAATTCCAATACCAACATTGTCAATGTCTCAAACACTGCTAAATTGAATTACATGAGGAGGCTGAAGGAGCCCCACTTGGCAAAAAAAACGGTTTCTATTACTCTCTCTGCCAGCCCCAGGCAGATGGGGGGAGCAGCTATAGCTGCTTTGGAACAGCTGAGAAAGAGCCCCTAAAAGAGATGAAAGGGGAGCAACAGTCAGGGATCTTGGAAAAGGAAGGATGTAAGATGAAAAGATGGCAGAAAATAGAAAACCTTTGGAGGAACTCTTGGCCAGAAGACGACAAAGTAATTCCATGTAAGGAACCTGCTTTTTAAATTCTTGGCCTTTTAACACCTGCAAATACCTCCTGTGGGATATCTAGAGATTGCATAATAAATGCATCTGTGGAGTTTTGCCTTCCTTGACCTCTAGACCTTTGGATAAAGCAGTTCATTCTGAAGCAAAGGTGTTAGTTGCATCTTCCCTGTTGTATAATTAACTAAAACCAGTTAAGTTTGAAATCATCATCTGTGTAAGGTGAAACTTGAAATCATGTACTACATAGGACCATTTCAGAGGAAAACATACATTCCTCAATGATGAGTTCAAGATCTCAGCTTGGAAATTTGATCTTGACCAGTTATAATGACGACTGCTTAGAAAAAAGTAACAAAAAGGAAGAGAAGTGATTGCAAAGGTTAGGAATTATGGCCAACAGTTGTCTCTCTTGCTGTCTGTCTGTGTTCATGTCCACAAATTGTACCTCTGCCAGGCACAGGCACCACCATCTCCATTGCACCCTGGGCAGTGCTCCGTGGTCCTTACCCCATTAACATGGGACTTGATGGTTGGACTTGATGATCTTAAAGGTCTTTTCCAACCTGAGGGATTCTATGATTCTACGACCCTACGCTCCCCCCACCCCTGATCCATGCCAGTGACCCCTCTGATTTCTGCACACCTCAAGCCTCCAGGCCGGGGCCGGGTGATGAGGGCTACGCAGCTCGGGCAGGTCACAGCAAACCGCAGCAAGCCAGCTCCTCACTGCTTCATTTCATTAGCCTGCAGAACACTCTACAATTTGCTGAAATGATGATTAATCATATCTTATAAATAAGGCAGTTAATGAACAGCCAATTAAGTGTCTCAGTAATTCTGAAACAACAAAGGAATACTCTCCAAGTGACAACCAGCAGCTACTTAACAGCGCAAGCTAGCATCCCAGTAAAACCAGTCTGTCTGAAAGGGCAGAAGATAGGTGACCAGAAGGTCACTTCACCCACACCATCCCAAAGCCAACTTTTTTTTTTTTTAATACTTCAGACAGTCCCTTAGAGCTCACCATCCCACCCCCCACCGCTGTATGCTCCCAGGGCTTTGCTCTTTTTTGCTGCACCCATGCTGCAGACACCTCCCTCCCTGCTGCAGCAGGAACAAACCACCGCCTCCAGCCCATCCCCAGTGCCCGTTTACTGCTCCTCAGGCCTGGAAACAGGGAGGAGAGCCAGGGAGCACCCGCAGTGCCGCACAGCCAGGGGACAGGTAACGCCGGCTGGGACGGCCGGGAGTTAGGGCAGCACACTGCCACAGCAGCCCAACATCCAGCTGGAAGAGCCCGGGCACCCACAGCCTGCAAGTTCAGCAGGGCAGCAACCGTCTGTCTTGTGGTTCAGTTCATATCTTTTACAGACTCCAAACAAATCCATGAAAGCTTAATTTTGATCATATAAAACAGGGTAAGATTATGATATATAAACACAACTTAGTACAGTACCCAAAAAGCAAGGAATGACATTTTTTAGAGAATCCATAATCTTGTGTTTTTTTGAAGTATTTCTTCACTGGGAGTTGTGCTGGAGCAAAGAATGCAAAGCTTAGAAGCTTCCAAGAGGGGGTCATGTGAAATTACTCTATTTCGAGATTTTTCCAAATCTCTAACATTTTGATTCTGTGAATGCACTTGTAAGAATCTGCCAACAACCTAATTTTCACCATCAAAAGAGGCTATTTTTTGCAGTTTGTAACTGGCCTTTTTCTCCAGGTTTAAAAAGAAAATATTTTGTAGAGAACTTATGCCACTTCTGTAGAAACTTCTGCAATCCACAGTGACAATGCAGATTTTTTTGAATAAAAAACAACCCCCCCAAAAAGAACAAAGAACATCCTTTGTTTCAGACAAAGAATTTCAGGAGAAACCACAAAATGTTCAAGCAAAACATTAAACATTTGATTTTCCACCCATTTCGCCAGCAGCCTAAGTTTTCCCATAGTTCTAATATCAGTGTCAATAAGGAGGGGAGGGGAGGTAGGTCAGATAGACTGCACTCACTCTGCAACTTAAAATCTTTGCTAATTGAATGAGGATGAAAACAGGATGTGATCTGCAGAAAGCATTTTTCTTCTTTAACACAGCTTTTCTTTGAATGAGGAAACAAGAACTACTTAATTTACCCATCAGAAAAAACACCATTGAAAAACAACTCGAAAAATTTACTAGCATTATGACACAAATCCTGGGCTCTGCTCCTGCCCACGTCCTTGCCTACGAACACCTAACGCTGCACCCCATCCTAGCGGCTAATGCGAATGTCACGCGCTTTGCGCTCTCAGGGCTAGGGCCCAAACATAAGGATGTTACTGGTGGCAGATATCAGTTAGTCTCTCTAAACGAGTTTTAGAAAAGAAGGCTTAAAAAGAAATTGAAACATTTCATTTTAAACCCAGTGGAGACTATTTTATTTCAAGCACACACATGCTTGCCTGACACACTTCACTGCCTATTTTAGGGGTTTTTTTTTTCAAGTGCAAAGACACACCACAATCGTGGCAGCACCTGGAACCTTAGCTGCATGTTAGAATACCACAGAGTCCAGCACAAAATGCTATTTCTAGCCTCAGTGACAAGCAACCACAAACTACAGAAATATAACCAAGAATTCAAGCTAAATACATGCAACTGTCTAGTCTAGAGGTATGCTTCATCTTCATGATAAACATCATTAAGTGCTAATTTATTTCTTCGCCCTTTACAGAAGGAAATATTTAGTAAATATAAGTATATACCAGTAAATTTCCTTTTTGATTACTAGCATCTTAGTTCATTCTATTTAAACATAGGAATAAAAGTGATGCATTCAAGTTAACCTGTTTTCCCAGACTGAATGTTCTCGTTCTTTTACACATCCTACATACTCAGACACTTGCAGCGCCCCAGGGTAGAATATACTGTGTCAACACTTAGAGAAGAATGCAAAAAACTTCATAGAAATGAAGAGAGATTGCTTATCATGCACTCTTGCTATTAATGTCAGCATTTTAGAAAAGCCCACAAATTATTACAAACACTTTCCACAGGACACATCCTTCAGGATCGGCAAGCAGCCATGCCAGGAACCAAACAGCGTGTCAAAAAGCAGACAGCATTTTGGTTTTGCTCTAAAGGGAAACTAATGCTTCAAAGCATACTGCAGTTCCTCTTACAGAACAGATCCATTTATGCTATTTATCAGTTTGGAACTGAGGGGTAATCCCCCAAACCTGTCTGCTCTGTACAGTACCAGATTATATCCTTTCCAAGTGGCCATCCAAGTTTTATACATTAATCATACCCAGTCTTTCAAGATCATCAGGCGGTATGTTGTGTTGATTACATGACAAAGCACTGTGCAAAGGCAGATGAGTTTAGAATAAGAAAACATAACATACTACCAAATGTAAGCGTTCTGGTTATGAAAACGGAATAAGTGAAAAACAACCCTTAACAGACCTGGTGGAGCCACTGGGTAGGCCTCAGCAGCTCAGGAAGAAAGATGTTCTCCTTCAATAATGACTTCATTAGGCTGTTAGTGAGGTCACAGTGACTATCCCCCGTCAGCTGCAGCTGTGCCGCTGAGGAGACCTCCAGCTGCCTGTCCTTACACCCCGCAACAGCCCAGCTCCCCTCAGACGCGGCTGGTCCAGCAGCCTCTCACACTCTTCCCTAATTCAATTCAGGAAGGAAAGAAACAAACCCCAAAACCAGCAGGATTATCTTCAATAGACAAATTATTGGCTTGAGACAATCCACTTGATTTTGCCTATAGCAAATTAGGAAGTGTTCATGGGAACTATACAGCCAGCAGATAGGAGGACTGCTACCACCCGCCAAGGGGCAGGGACAGCAATGGGGGCCAGGGCCAGGGCCCAGCCGACACCAGGGAAAGGTCTGCTGGTGGTCAGAGAGGTCAGGTATCTGCACAGACGCCCACCCCGGACCCCAGTCTCAAGGGGTGTCAGAAAGTGCAAAGCCAGGCCCAAGAACTCTGCCCCCCAGAGCTGCTAGCATCTCCTCTGCCCACTCCATTAAAAGCCAGTAATGCATTCTGCAAAGCAAAACTGTATTAAAAATATAACAAAACTGGGCTTTGGGATCAAAACTAAAATCTAGCAGTCTGTTCCCATGCAAAATCCATCACGAGTGAGACATTTGTGGAGGACAGCTGGAACAAATCCATGACATTTAATGACATGGTAAAAGTAAACCTTGCGCAAACAACTTTAAATCATTTGAAATACTACTGTGAATAAATGAAACTTTACAGCACTCACATGTTACAATAATAAATCATTTCTAAACAGTTGTTTTTAATTCTTAAAAAAATCATCATTTGCAGAAGTGGTTTTTTTTCCCCCCATTCCAGACACATATTTAAAGCAGCATTCTCCTGTTAAACGGTTTTAGGCTACACAACAGTTCAGAGTTTTAAATATATTCCATTTCTCTCCTATCTAAAGATTCATGACACCAACAAAAACAGTACTCTTATACCTTTCACCTTCTTTTTCTTTTTTTTGTAAGTAACCTGCCCTCCAAAGCCCAGTGCACAGTACAGAAATCAAGTCCTAGAGGTTGTTCCTATCAAAAACTTCAAATGGGATTGTCACAGAAAGACAGACAACAAATTGCCTTTTAATTTAAATGGGAATTCAAATCTCCATCCATGCATACATATCCAGTATCATCCCAAGTGGTCCCTAAATCTTCAGGTAAAAGAACAGGTCTGTCCTTCCATGGGTAAAATAGCTGTTCACTCTGAATCACAGACACCCTGGAGGAGTTCAGATGGTGCCACTAGTAATGGCTGCTGCAGAGCACCAGTGACCTGTGAAATTTCCCGGAAAGAACTGTTAATGGGACCTGAGCTAAGAACTGGGGGATAGGTGCCAAGCTGAAATGATTTAGGACAGCACGAACATGAGTGTAAGGGGCACATCTTAAGCTGATTCGGTCTGACAAACATGCTTAAGTTGATACTGGACAAATGGCTCAGCTCTCATTTAAGCAAAGCCCAGAGGACACGCAGACAGTCTCTCCTGGACGTGGCTACAGCAGGAGTTGGCCGAGGACCAGCAGCTGGCTGGTAGTCCCCACCACATGCCTGGCAGGAGGGACAGAGAGTGCATTCATTGCATTAGTGCAGAATCAGCTAATTTAAGTAAAAAACAAAGGTGGTTTGAGCTAACCTGGCTGGCTTTGCAGTGAGGTGGATTAAGAACACCCATAAGACCCCTTCTGCGAGCTCTGCTGGGGATATAATCTTTGCTGGTTGTATTTTCCACTTCCAAAAAGTCATGTATCCATGCCCCAGGAATTGCTTTCTCTCTCTCTCCCTCCATCACAAGTCTAAACAAAACCATGTTAAGATCCTTCTTTGACTATACATGCAGAGGTGTAAGGAGTTAGCAGTTACTAAAAGGTTTCATGGATACAGGAAAAAATTAGCTCCTTGTCTCCAAGGTGTGTTGACTGAATAGAGCCAAAAATAAAAATCAGAACCGAACTAAAAGAAGTTTTGATGCACAGGACCAAAAAAAAAATAAATAAATTCCTACCAAAAGAGGCAGGAAAGTCAGTGAGGCGAGAAGGGACACTTTTTAAGCCTTCACAAAAAGGCGTACCTCTTCATGACTTTTTCTCTCCAGGATTTCTTGAGCCCAGACCACCTCCAGACCACAGAAGCAGCGTGGCTGTCTACCATGCCTGGGGCTGGACATGCAGCTGTACCACGGTGGGACCATCAGCACAGAAGCACTTCTCATGCTCCCGTCTCCGCCCATGTCTCTACAATACCGGATTTCTGGCACCAGTTTGGAAAGCTCGGCAGTCATTGCCTGCCTTCATTCATAAAAATGAGACCACACTGATGAAAGCCACAGGCTCTAGTTCACCCAGCAACAAATGTCAGTGACATCTCCTGGTCAAACGCTTACTTCCACAGCTGGCCGTACGCAGGAAGCCTGGAGGTCACATCTGGACAATGAAGTCAGGGTGAACTGCACGCGTGGATCAGTGACAGTGCTGAAACGTCTCCCTGATTTTGGATTTGATCCACAAGAGTTCATTAGCAAACAAAGTCAGACAGGAACGTACATCTCTCTTAAGGCAGACCAGGACATATAATTAACACAGTTTAATTTTCCTGAATAAGGTATTAGGTTTGTAACACACAAGAATGAAAAGGTAACTCAAAGGGTCTGGTCTTGCTCTAATCATGTTCAGCAGAAGGAATGGATCCAGGCCACAAGTGAGCTGCAACTTCTTCATATCTAAGCAGGATATGTGTTTATGTCAACAGTTTGATTTCTTACAAAAAGACCACAATCCAGGTAAGCAGGAGAAAACAAACCACTTTTTGGAAAGCCCCCTTCAGAAGTCTCTTTCTTTTAGCTCCTAACCTATATGAACATGGAATCAGGAAAGGATCTGTTGAGATATTGAATCCAGGCCCCTGTTATTAAAGGCAACATGTCATTTCCAGCACAAAGAAAGGTTAACATTATGCCAATGTGCTGGAAGGAAATCCAGATTTCTAATGCAAGAGAATGAGGGGAAAAGCTAAACAAAAGCAAATGCATGAGACCATATCACTACATCAGAGCCTTATTCTAAACACATGGGCTGTTGGTACATCGAAGAGGAGATAAGAGGCAGAATAATTAAGAGTCAAGGTTCCTTCTGCCACTTACAGATTTGCACACAACTTGGGAAAGAAACCCTCAGTGCAGTTCAGCTCTGGGACAGAGGAGAAAGGCGAGCTGCCGGCAGGCACAGCCCTCTCCTGCAGCAGCGCAAGGCCACCCAAGATCATGGTTGCCCCAAGGTTGAAGGTTCATGGAAGAGGCAAGCAGCCCCCAGCACTGGTGGGCCAGCGAGCAGCAGTCTGGTTTCTTCAGGGTATGATGCTGAAAAGCCAGAAGGCAGCTGTAGAAAAGCATAAGCCCACTGTCTTTCAACAGCTACAAAAATCTCTGGATACCTTAAGGGATACTTCTGTTTTCGACAGAAGCAGTTAAGTCCTACCTCTTACCCACAAACTAGGGGAAGAAACTCCCAGGCACGAAAAAATTTCCAAAGAACAATTTGAGAAGACCAACGCAGTAAGCATTTGTCATCTCCTGGAATAAAGGAAAGAAGGCAGTGGTGAAAGGCGTGGTTGGCGGTAGGCTTGGTTGTTTACCCAGGATGCAAAAAATCTAAGGGCACAAGGATAACAAGAAAGTACAGCCAAGGTACCCTCCATACCCAACAGTCTCCACGCAGGCTTTGTGAACTGAGAGCAGGTACCAGACACTACAGCAACGAGAGCCACGGGAGCCCTCAGAGGTTCCAACACACAGGTACAAAAAGCATACTGTTTAACATGGAGTGAAAGCAGCTCACAGCCTGGAGATGGGATGTAACTACTCTCTGCTCCTGCAAGTCCAGAGGAACAGACATACACAGGGCTGGAGCAGTGCTGGCAGTGTGGAAATGCCCCAGCACTGTCCCTTGGGGTGCTGAGGAACTGTCCAGCAAAACCATATATTTCCAAAAAGTGTAATAACAAGGCTGAATACCAACCTGAGAGAGAGCAGCTGAGAAGATGCCACCTCCTCAGTGCACTGCTGTTCTACAGCAATCTACCACCAGAGCCAAAAGCCAGCCTCGGGTGTCTGGTGGGCTTCACCTTGCACATGTGCAAGAGTAAAGCCACAATCATGAGCACTCCGGTGCTGACTGCTTCGTGCTTGTGGTCCTCTTCCAGCGGGTCAACAGATCCTCAGCTATGCTCATCCAGGGACCCCTCAGGTATGTGGGTTGTTGTTGCTCTCCCATGACGCCAGCCTGAGCGGGGCAGGAGGTGCTGATGGTACTGGTATGTCACCTTTAGTACCACCAAGCACCCTGGGACTTGCTGCCCACTGTCACCACTGCAAGGCTACCTACCGCTCAGCACACAAAATTGCATAAAGATGGATTCTTCCAGCTTCAAGTAGATCAGATAAATTCAGAAGTTTATAATGCGACATTATCACTTAATGCAACTGAAAAGGCGCTAAAGTGGCTGCATGGACAGATGGAAGGAAAAAGAGTGAGAGATCTCTCCAATCACAAAAACTGATTTGAACTGAAAGAAAAACATTGTTCCTAGTATTTAAATATGCTGCAAGGCTAACGTTTACCTATTATTTATCCCAGCACAGCTTGCAAAGCAGCTTACTGCAGTATGCTCAGACCCACACTCCCACAGAAGCGGGATCCCTGAGGAGCTATCAGGACTGAAGGCCTCAGCTGCTTTGCCGTCAGTTTCTTGTGTTTACTGGAGAAGGTAAAGCTCCAGCCACCACACTGAATGCAATAAATCCTGCCTAGAGCCTTGCCCACGAGACAGAATACATGGATACAACTAAAACAGTATGGCTGTTGAAGAATAAGGCAACGCTGGAAAAGGTTTGCCAACACAGTATGCTAATTAAGGGTGTGATTTTTGGATTATATTTTTATGCCAACACCAGCCCTATTAATGCTGGTGTAACTGTTTTCAGAGTGATTTTGAAGGTCCAGCTGACTCTGTTTGGGAAAAGAAGCAGTTAAAAGACCCCTTTTTGGCCTCCATAGGGCCCATTCTGCCATCAGGGGAAAGTCCTTCACGCTAAAAATAGTTTCATTCATTCCACTAATAAGGGTGTTTTATGTCTAGAAAGCTGTATCCTTCTCAGACAATTTTACACCCATTAACCATATACCATAAGCTGTAGTTTTTGTTGTTAAATGACAGTCTAATCAGGCTAACTTGGTAAAGCCAGTTTACAGGATGTGCCCACAGCTTCCCTCTGCAACCAAAAGGACAAGGATACCGAAAAAAAGATGTCCCACGAGGAAGAGCAGGAAAAGAAAGAATTCAGGTGCTCATAGTCTGTTAGAAAACCATCGGTACTGATACTCTCCCAAGCACCATCCCTCTGGGTGCAAAGAAACAAAA
This sequence comes from Pterocles orientalis, assembly GCA_011057875.1. NCBI lineage: Eukaryota > Metazoa > Chordata > Aves > Pterocliformes > Pteroclidae > Pterocles > Pterocles orientalis. The sequence goes on from WKFP01013389.1 coordinate 308,713, forward strand.
CTCAGTACTAATACAGCTTGGCAATAGTATCAGCCCAAAGGCTTAGGAGAAAAAACTCCATGCCAGTGCGGCGACAGTAAGTCCGAAGGACCTTCCTGCAGGTGGCACAGTCCCTGCGCCCAACCCCACCTCCTCTGGCCTCGCTCCCCGCGGGTGGCTCAGCTCTGGGCGGACCCACCGGCTCCAGCACCAGCCCCTGAGCGCCAAGAGGCAGAGATAAGGTGAGGGGAGGCGTGGGGGCAGAGCGCAGGCGGGCTCTCGCTCCAGCCCTGAACGTGCCGTGAGCCATCCTGCTGCCGGGGGCTGCATTTCTCCACCGATCCTGCAAGCGTGGCCCCCAGATCCCCCCTGTTCCACTCTGCTAGGGAGGCAGCGGACGAGGGTTTGCACCCAGCGCCGCTCGCTCCGGGATCCAAGCACCCCAGCAAAAGCACAGAGAAAGAAAGCACTCCTCCCAGTTATCCCCTGTATTTTCTCCTCTTCCCTTCAAACTTCCCGTTGGTTTGCGTTAAGCTCACAGGAGGCGAGCAAGCCTGCACAATTTGGAGCACACTTTTATGGAATAATTTTGCCAGATTTCCCCCCACCTCCAAATGACATTTGATTTGCAAACACTCCCACCGAACTGCAGGCTGCTCTCGCCTCTACCCAGGGAGTTGTTTTCAATAAAGCAACAGCTCTAAAATATCCACAGCAACTTTTTTTCTTTGACAATTTGCCACTTTCAGAAGAACAAAAAATAATAAAAAAGTGAAAGAAAGACGAAAAACAGCGTAAGGAAATTTGCAGATTTATCCCAGCAGCCGGGAAAGGGCTCTGGATCGTGTCCCCTGCACCGAGGGGCTGCAGCCGGCTCCTCTCCGCCCGGGACCGGCACCAGCGGACGCCCCGGGCTGTCCCGCTGGGCTCCGCGGGGACGGGCTCAGCGCTCACCTCCGCGGAGCGGGGTGCGGGGGCCGATCCGCCCCGGGGCTCCGCGCCCGCGCTGCCCGGCCGCTCCGCTCCGCCGCCGCTGCACTTACCGGCCCGCTCCGCGCCGCGCTGCTCCGCTCGGGGGGGAAGGGGCAAGGGGACCCCGGGAGGCAGAGGGAGGGGCCGGAAAGCTGCGGCGGGGCTGACCGCCGGCGCGGGGTGTTTGTCTAACCTGACACCGGGGCTGGGGCCGCCGCACCGCGCCCCGCACCGAGCGCCCGCCGCCCCGGAGCCCGCGGAGCGGGGCTGGACGGGCTGGAACAATGCGAGCGGCGGTTTTGTAACCCTGGCGTGGAGGAGAAAAGTCTGCATCCTATTTCCTGGGGTTTGCAATTAAAAAGGAAAAAAAAAAAACAAACAACGGGGGGGTGGGTGAAAGCCGAGGCCCGTGAGCGCCGTGGGGCAGATGTGCCTCACTGCCTGGGTTTGCCCAGGTTAACCCCACTCAAAGTGGCTTCGAAATTGTTCTAAGAAGTGCTTTTAACTTTCTTTCGTTCCACTGCTGCTTACTGAGATCTAAGCAGCTCCAAACCTACCTTGCCGTAAGCCACCACAGAAGCATCTAGTGATTTTGATCCTAATCTTTACATTGAGAGGCTCCAGTTGTCATATGACAATAGAAACCCATCCCTGGTATAAATTAGAGACAAGTCCCTGGGAAGAACAAAGTCACTACAGCCCTATGTCATCAAGAAAACAGCCCTCAGAGGGTCTTAAGACTAGCCCAGGGTGTCTTCTCCCTGCCAGGCAGCAAGGACATGCTTGCAAGCGCCCTGGGCTTGTTCCAGCACCCTGGCTTGGTCGGTGGGAGCCTTCCTTGCCCTGGATGGGGAGCTCTGGGACCTCCTTTGGGGGCACCAGGCTCAGCTCCCCCCGCTGCCCCTTCAGCACAAGCTGTTTCCAGCCTGCAGATGGGCTGTGGGGCCAGCCCTGAGCCTCTGCGACAAGCCCCTGGGGTGGGCAGCACAGGGAGGCCCAGCTGGGCTGTTTCCACACTGCAGAGCTCCAGCTTCTTGGGCATTTAGTAACAGGAGGAAGGGACCAACCCAACACCTGCCACGTGTCCAGGCCTCGCTGCTCATCCTGTTTGATGCCCATCCAAGCTGTTGGCCAAGCCAGCCTGGGAAGGACCACAGAAGCACAACACTCAGTGCTCAGCCCTCAGCGAGATGGCCCTGCCCCACCAGCCTGCCCCGAGCACAGGCCACGCAGATGCTGCCTGGAGCAACTGGCTGATGGACATAGAAGAGCACCCATGGTCTGGCTGCCAGCTTTGCCCTTCCCAGCAACCAAGGGATGGAGCCGCATCTACTGCTGCAGTCAGAGATGGTGGCTCCCTGCAGTGCTTGATCACCTTCTTTTGTCACTGCCCCCCTGGGGAGAGGTTCCTCATCATACCCTCCTCCTCCTGCACTCTCCTCCTCCTAGCAAACACAGCTCAGCCTGTGACAGCAAAAATGCAACATTATCAAAGAAACCTGTGGGCTGCCTCTGGCTCTCAGCAGCTCCCATTCACAGGCAAGTCTGAAATCTGCACAGACAAAATGTGCCTACAATTAGGGAAAAGTAGCAGTGTAAGAATTTCCATTTCTGAATACTGTGGTATCCCAACTCTGACACAGCCAAAGCTTGGGCAAGTGGCACGGTCTTATTGTGTGATGTTGCAGTGTGTGTGGAGAGGGGGTTTGCTGCCGATCACTGCTGGACAGCCTCAGGGCTAGACTAGCTATACAAAATTATTGTGTAACTTTACCCAGAGAGAAAAACCCTATTTACTTTGTAAGGAAACAATCAACCCTCCAAAAATGATCCTACACAGTCTTGAATTTCATCTGAAGGAAAAAAAAAAAAACCCAAACCAAACATAGAGCACAGTGCTCCTATTTCTCTCTGTTTCTGCAAAGACACAATGCGAGCAGTGCTGCTCTGAAGGTAGCATTTACAGTTTCCTAAAATCAGCTGGTGACAGCCCATGAGTGCCACTTGCTGTCAGCCAGCTGTGCCATGAGCAGATGGGAAGCAGCAGAGGGTTGCCGTTGGCTCTGCTGAGCTTTTCACTGGGTTTGTGGCTGGGCTGGGAGCGAGCCCGTGTCTGCCAGCTCCACACCCCAGGGGCTGAGTCACGCATGTCTGAGGAAGACCAGGAGAGACCAACGGAGTCAACCCCTGGACTGTGATAAAACTAAAACAGGAATTACAGGAGACTCCTGAAATCACTCCAGGAGTTTGCTGTTAAAACCATGATGGCCTCAGCAAGGCAAAGTTGCTAGGTCAGCTTATAATCTTTCATCAGACCAAATGATGCACATTGAAAATACTTAAGCTTTCAGGGACACAGATCCTTCCTCAGATCTAAGAGTGGGGGTGCAAGCGGCAGCCCTGACTATGTTAAATGTTCAACATCATCTTTCCTCTCTCTGAAACACCAATGGACTATCATCACCATTTTTGCTCCACCAACACAACCAACACAGGTAGAGGCAACAGGAGATCTCGACAACCAGGCCCATTACAGGCAGAACCCAGGAAGTCCTAAACCTAAAACAAAGGTTGGAGTCCTACAATGGTGGCCTGTCCTTAGGCAGTACTTTCACTCAATTTGCCCAAGTAAAAATATGGCTCAGAAAGAGAATAATTGTTTTAACATAAGTTCACTTAAAATATTTTGCTTTGACTTCAAGTGACACTGAAGAACTAATACACACAGGATTTCATGAAGTGAGGCTAAATGGAAATATCCATCATTTCTGAATGAAAGAAAACTGACAAAAAACATTGTTTGGGGACTGAAAGGGTAAGGCAGGTCATGTGAATCCACACCAAGATACAGAGCAGCCATCATCGTTGGTGGGATTAGCACACACCCACTCAGGGACTAGATTTGGAAAGCAAAACGAACTCTTTGGAAGACTGACTTAATGAGGAAAAATGTTCTTTTGGACTTTCATTCAGCCATTTTTTCCATCTCCAACACTCCTGAAACTCTGAGCTCTGCAACAGGCACCAAAGGGGAGAGAGGTAGCACTGCCTCCTTCCAAGAGATAGGCAGGAAACCACAGAACCTGCAGAGAAGCCTCTGTACATGGTGTTCCTAGACAACCTGACCCACTCAGAAGCAATTGGAGTTTTTCCAAAGAAAAGCCCCAAGGAAGAGCAACCAAATCAGGGGAGAGAAGATCTGATATTTTAAAATTCCAGAGCTAACACACACATACACACACAAAGTGTTTAGTGTTTCCTAAGCAACAATTTCCCAGTTGCAGAGCAGTGGGAACCACACCACCAGCGTCCTCTGACCCTCTTTTTCTGCTACCGTAAATTGCAGGAACTCTGTTGCCCCATCTCTTCTGTGACTCTCTCTTCCACATGGCTACAGCGTTCCCACTTTAAAGCAGCACTACTCTGGTGGAATAACCACGGAGCAGAGCTGGACAATTGTCAAGTGTGGGCAGACTCAGACTGAAATATTTCCTCACATGTCCTCATGCAGCCACAGTTTTCCAGAATTTGGGAAGTCTCACAAAGCAACAATGCCTCCTTGGCCAAAGTCAGGGCATTCAACAGCATGCCTTTTATTGCAGTGTACAGTTGAGGAACACAGAAAATGTACAGATCACATAGGAAAAGCTCTTAGCAGACGTTGCTGCTTTGAAATACCAGAGAGTCAATATTCTAGCACATTTCGAACGAGAGAAAAATTGCACAATTTCTAAACTAGCCCAATCCAAACAAATCAATTACAATGTACATCTACTCTGAACCCAGCGGAGAACAGCTCATACTGTTCTGGAGATTTCTGATCTCAGAGATTTGCTGTGGCCTGCATGGTTCAACTCAACCATTCAAAGTTAAAGAAACAGCTCACAAGAGAAGATTCACGCAGTGCTGGATGAATGCAGTGTGAGAATCACCCACTAGGCCAGTTTAGGAGGAAAACAGCATCACCCTTTCTTAATCATCAGCCAGTTTTTCTGCAGGTATTTGGTCAAACTCAGCACTGCGCTACACCCATGCAGTGACCTTGGAAGAAATAAAGTCATAAATGTGAAAAAGTAAAGTAATTTTTCTGAGCAAGGAGGCAAGCATGCACAACACATCTGTTCAATTAACAGACTGTTAATTGAATGTATTGACAAGCCAAGAGCACTTAATAAGCAGCATTTAATAGGTATTCTTTCAGATTCTGACATTTTACTGCAAGTGTCTGAGAAATGTACCCAAATTTAAGATCAAAGGGCTCTTCAATACAAATGGCAGGAAAATTATCTTTATCTTGGAATCCAACTTCAAACTATCCCTTGTTCTCAAACTTTTTCACCACCAATAAGTACACAACAGAAAGCATGACTCTCAGAAATCACCACTCTGATGCTGGCAAATGTCACTTCATTGATAAACTTGGGTACTTGAATGCTTCTGAGACAAATCCTCTGCCAAAGTGAGCTCTTCCTTTACCCCATAGCCGTAGAAACAGGTACAACATGCCCTCTTCCAGGGCTTGTTACCTTAATTTTTGTCACACGTGAAGTTCCCAAGAAACCCTAGCTGATGCACTTCAGCTGGGGCTGATCTCTGACTCTGCAGTACTGGCTCAAATCTGACAACAGATGTGCAGTGAGCAGGTGGAGCTGCATTTTTCCCCAGCCACCCCTTTGGCATCTCCCGTTTCCTCCTGGCCACCCCAGTTCCTCTCATATGATCTTCTGTACCTGAACATTTTGAAAGTGAGGAAGTTGAGGATGCAATTGAAACAATCAGTTTTTTTCTATTGTTTTCTTTTTTAAAGTGTCCAGTAATTGCCCTCGAAAGTTTTCAAAAAGCAGATGAAGCTCTAGCTCTTTTCATGGTGGATGAGCTGACTACTGCAGACTGTTAAAATCCACCCCAGATTTGCTGCAGCAAATTGCATGCAGGTTGTAAACAAAACAAATATCCCAGATAGGAATGACCACCAACATGCTGCATCATGTGAAGCTACCCTCCGAGTAATGCTTTGCATTATGATTCTGAAACATGCTCTTAATTTAGAAAGGATAACAGTACTGAAATGTCATTTCAGCAGAACATTACAAATATTTAAGGTTGCCAACTAGGACCCAGAGCCTACGGGCTCTTTCTGTGTGGGCTCTTTTTATGTGGGTTTTTGCACCCACATACAGCTCTGCTAACGTCAGCAGGGTTCTCTGTGGGTGCAGAGATCTGTCAGTAGTGCGCCCAGCCTCGCTGGATATAGCAGTAGGTAGGACGCAGGAGAGCAGCCAGCATGAAAGCCAGGATGGCTACAAGTTGCAAGAAGAAAGTAAGCAAGGGGAAGCCTGGCAGCCTGACCATGAGCAGGGCTGAAATGCCCTGAGAAGCTGTGCACACTCTACACTGCTGTGCTTGTAACGAACCACTCCAGTTTTCCAAGTCTGGAGTTCTCCTCCAGTTTTGTCCCATTAGTGCATGGAACAAATTAATGTCACAAGACAGTAATTTGTCTGGAGAGGACTTACTGACAGGGCAAATAGGTGAAATTGCCCAGAGCTGTTCAGAGCAAAGGAGGAATTAAGGATTAGGGCATCTCCCAAAGGACATCGACTAAGCAACTGCCCAGCAGCAAAACCAGGAGAAGGCCTGAATGCAAAGGAAACAGAGGGCAGCAAAGGGCCCCTGTTTGGTGACATCGAGCCTTTGCTCCTCCGGGCCCAGTTAGGGTCTGAGCATGGGGCAGGAGAGTGGGATGGCCATGGCTCTGTGCCCTGAGCAGCAGCCCTGACAGCTGCACAGTGAGGAGGAAGGGCAGCAGCCCCCCTCCAGGGAAGAAGGGATGGCATTGGAGAGGTGCAGGGGCGTGCAGCCAGCCCCAGGCAGGGTGGTGGGGATAACCTTAAACTCTCCATTACATTTGTGTGGGCTTTTTTTTTTTCTTTTTTTTTTTTTTAATCCCTTTCAGTGCAAGTGAGGACTTGCCAGGCTTTTACCCTGAAGTAAATTGTATCTTCTGCCATTCCTTTACTTGGATATTTAGTTTACATAACTCCCAACTGCTGAATTTTACCTGCTCATCTTCTACTGCCAAAAGCTTGTGCCTTTGTGGAAATATTCCTGCTCACAGCAGTGTGGTGGCTCATATTTGTACGGCCACCTTAAAATTATACAGTTCTTGCATTTGCTTCCAAGACGAGCATGTATCCACCTCCTGCTGCAGTATTCTGTGGCTAGCAGGAGCTGCACACTGCCCGTGCCACAGAACTCCCCAAAGATGGTGTATGTGTGTTCGCCACAGCACAGACAGCCCTGCAAACATGTTCTTGGGCACTCGTATTTCTGCTCTTGTACAATCTGGGGCTCACCCCCATGTCCACAACATTAGATCTATGTGCTTTTCACATGTACCAGCCTATGCGGGATCCTCTTCTTTCCAAACTACAAACTCATTTTGAAAAGGCTTCATTCTCGGTCTGAATATTCCCATCTAGATTCCAATCGCAAGCTCATCATCCCCATAACACAATCCATTACCAACCCAAAATGGGAAGATTCTGTGCTCATCCCTGATGGTATGATTTCCATCCAATATTTCTGTGTTTCACTGCATGTAAAGTACCATTTCCTAAGCTTCTGCTTTGCTGTCTGGAGTTGCCCACTGCCTTTGCCCACTCCTTGCGTTACTAGAAAATTGCCAGAAACATATGGCCCTTCAAAACTGCTAGAATCATAAACAATGACTACCTCTAGCTCCTCTGTAGTGCTCACAAATGCAGAGTGAAACACGGTTTAAGCCTTCCACAGTTCTCCACTCCCCAGCAGGATCTCAAATCCCAGCAGCACTTTACATCACCTTGTTAACCGAGGCTGTTGCTTTGTCTAATCTGCTCCAGATACTGGGCGGTGCTCAGTCCTCACACATGACTCACACACAGGAGTCTGTTCTAATCAGCACCTGATGTTTTGTCAGGAGCCTGGTACAACCCCACCGTGGTGACACAAGAGAGTAAAACAGAGAGTGCCACTGCTGATGAGAGGTTTCCAGCTCAGCCTGCACAGACAGAGGCCTGCTGCCAATGACTGCAGGTCATTGGCAATAACCTGTGCATTTGGGAGGTACAGCATCGTCCCCTTTGACAAAGAAGTGTATAAACCCTTATAATTACTCCACACAGATAATTGTTTTCCTCTGGTGGAGGGCTCAAATAAAAACATTTGCATTGAGGCTAAGAACGCAGGGTCTGAGCCCTAGTAACATCCTCTGTTCATAGTAAACACCTACTATACAAATAAACCATCCAAATGGCCATTTCCCCAGATGTCACAAAGTTACCCCAGACACAAGTTGCTGTTGGACACTGCCTGCTATCCCAAAAGAACATGACAGGCAATTCCTTGCCATACTACCTTTCAGCAGCTATTACAAACCATTATCACTAAAGCATCCAAGAAGCTGCCCTAGTCCAAGTGTGGATCCAGCTGTGCCACACTGCCTGGCTCTACCCTCCAGTAACACACCGATGTGGGGATGGATGGGGCACAGGCTGCTGGTTTTACCACTGAATCTGTCTCTTGACTCCACCAGGCAGCGGTGGCCACGACCAGAATATTCATTTTCAATTTTTTTTCCCCAAAGCTATTCTCTAGTAAAAGCATCAGCCTCATGCTTTCAGCACCCTTTCTACAGAAAACTATCCTTATGTTAAAATAAACCAACCGGGTTAGAAACTAACCTACCGTTATTTAGTATGCAATTGTCATTGTTGATTTCCTTGCTTGTTTTAAAATGCAAATTATCCAAAGAAACAAGTAAAATTGTTTTGACTGCTGTGGTGAAATGGGTGACTGTCACCAAGTACTGGCAGACCATCTCTCTCCTCCAGCCAGGAACCAGGCCTCCTATTAGAGGCTTCCCAAATTGGATAAGGTGTGGAGCTAATAAAAACTTGAATCAGCCTAGAGACCTGATGACTAAATCTTGGAAAGCTGAATGCTATGTGAGCTGGTTAGTACTGACTTCTACCATAACAGATCTCTAACAACATGTGAAAGTTATCATCTAGTGAGGCAAAACATCTCTGTTGTCGGGCAGCACAAGGCACACAGCTAGCCAAGTTCTTAGCAAACCCATCTCATGAGCCCCACAGGGACTATTTGGAGATGTCATCCTGCACAAATATACCCAGTTCACACAAAATCATCTCAGTTCAAAGTTAAAAAGTAGTCCCAATGTTACCTGCTCTGGAAAATCCAACTGAGATGTTTCCTTTTCCTTTTTTTTCCACCGTATCTGAAACTGCAGCTTTGGCACAGGATCCCTGCAACAGGCATCTCTTTTACAGCACATGCTTCTTTGCTGAATTTACGGATGCTGCTGTGTAGGAAAGAAACAAGGCTGTAATCCTATGTGGCCCGGGTTAGTCCGTACTCAAAGGCCAACTCATGATTGCCTTGGCCGTGGTTCTCCTGTTACTACTGAAGGGAATAGATGACCCTATGAAACAGACAGCAGCAACGCCCCTTTCACAGCTGTCTCCAGTTTCTCTCCAGAAATTTGGCTGGGTGTTTCCTTCAAAATTCAGAACACAGATGTAAACTGTTTAGGAATATCCCTATATCCCTGTTTCTCCTTAACAATGCCAGAGAGAATGAAAAATACGGCCCGTTAGTTTTATAACCATCAGAAAGAAAAAATTAAAAAGTAGAAAAAAACCCTCTACAGGGAGAACCTGGCCTGCAGCAACCTGGTCTGTTTTCTCACCGTGTTACAGCTAATGTTAGGCATTGCCCTGAAGTTTTCAGGCAGCAGTGGGCACATCCTCAGCTGCCCACAGGCCCCACTCCAGTGGTCTCCAGGGTAAGCCACATACCTTTGCAGGGAAAAGAAAGGGTCACAGAAGAAATTTGTTTGATTGTTGTTGTTAAAATGAGATCTGTAATGTGAAAACTGGGATTTCCACAGCACTGTGGCAGCAGCTCCTCAGAAAGGCCCCACATACCCGCATTACCTGCTCACTCCGGGGCTTTTCTGGAACGGCAACAGCTGGCCCACGCTGTGCCCTTGCACAGGGGAGGGGAAGAAACCTGGAGTCCACACGTGGAGCCTGTGCAAACCCCTGTGGGAGCCAGGGTGCCTGCCGAGCCGCGCCTTGCTCAGGGTGCGAGGGGGAGCTGCCGAAGGAAGGGAAAATGGAGGAACACTGCCATGGCCACCTGAGGAGGGGTGCCTGCTGGGAGCCGGTGAGCCTCTGACCAGCGAGGGGAGCTTCTGACCGGGAAAAAGCGACAAGCAGGGGGTCGGCCTCACAAGGTGAAAGCTGCATTTAGAACTCCTGCTGTATAAAATACCAGACACAGAAGCGGCGAGAGCATCACTGCTGCAGGGTGCAGGCCGGCGCAGCAGCACTCCTTCCCGCCTCCCGGCACTCACTGCTGCTCTCTGCTTTTGAAACGCCTTTGGAGCAGTGCCGTCGCTTTTGCTTTTTATGGCTTCCACACACACACACGAACCCCCCCCCTTTTCCTTGCTTCTTGCGGCGGGTGTCCGCGGCAGGGCGCGGGGCCCAGCGGCCCTGTGAGGCGGGGCGGACATGGCCGTTCCCGCGCCGCAGCCGCCCTGCCTCGGCCCCTCAGGGCGGCGGCGGCGCCTCCGGGGAGAGGGGTGGAGAGAGGTTAAACTGCCCTGAGGAAAAAAGTGTCGGAAACAGCCCTGTGACACCCGCGAGAGGTGCGGAGGAGGAAGGTGGTTTAGTTTTGTGTTTCTGACCATCTCCATTTTAAATCAGCGATAAATTATTTTACCCCAAGACAGCAATGTGGATGGCTTCTATCACACACAGCCAGCACCAGTCACCTCGAAGTAGGAAAATATTATAATTAAGACTTCCCTCTTAAGCATTATCTACATAAAGCAGCATAAAATAAGACAGGTAGAAATTATCACCATAACAAGAAAACCTCATGGTATTTTTGAGAAGAGCTGCAGCTCCTGAGGGTCTCAGGTGGGGCCAGCTCCACACCCACTGCCCCCGGCCTGCACTCTGGCGGCCTTCAGTCACCCTGCTGTTGAATTTCACCCCGAGGTGAGGCATGGAAGGTGTGGTTAACCCCTCATTTATCTTACGGCAGAGCTGTGATATTTAATCGGTGCTTGGGAACGGCTCAGAGAGCATCTGGAGCCAGGCGCCATAGCAGAGAAAGTCCCGTGTCGCTCACTGCACCCAGCCGCTGCCTCCTCACATCTACTAGTTTTCCAGCAGAACTTCAACAGTCTTCGTGTCTGGTTCGGAAGGGCTAAATTTAAGCTTGCTGTTATTGAAGAAATGATTTGGTTTTTTTTTTTTAATGAGACATATCTGTGTGCAAGGCACTTTGCAGAAAGTCTGTGTGGGTTTGAGGAGTGGGGAGAGCTGTGAAGCGATGCGAGCTCTTCAGCAGTCACCCAAAGCTTGCTCAGGATGTAAATTCATGCTTAGCCCTTAAAACTGTGATCTTAAAAACGTGTGGAGACCCGAGCTGATATCGTCTTGTTTATTCTGTGTTGACCTTTATCTTCAAATAATAAACTGGTGCTTTGGCTTATGCAAGGCAAGCTGAAGAGGGAGAGAAAATGTCTTTTTTCTCCTACATTGTTGGTATGTGGCATCAACACAGCGTTTTATAAAAAGCATTTTGATATAATCACAGTTTAAAGTTTGTTTTCCAACAAACGTTACACTTAAGGCACCCTCTCTAATCACAAATGCTGGGTTATATTTCAGTGATGTTATAGATGTAATATGGTCCACAAGAAAACCCTTGTCAGCAGGCTCTTTGACAAGCTACTCACTGGAGATGTTGCAATGCAGTCAAATCCCATAACAGCAGACCTGGAGATCATAACAAAACAAAACCCACAACAACAACAACAAACTTGTGTAATCAGATAATGTGTAGAAGCTGAAAGCCAAATCCTTAGCTGGTGTTAACTAGCATAGCTCTACTACATCTACACTCACTTTCTCCATTCTGGGCTCAGTTCTCGTTATTTCATAGTTTTTAAGCTCTACTGTCCCACTTCCAGGTGCAGAGAGAAAGACTATAAACTTTGAGCTGCCAGTTTGAAACTGTATCTTGTGAAAATCTATCTATGCTTGGTTAAAACCCCTAAGTGTCTTTTCCAAACACGTAAATCTTTTGCTGCTGTGCATCAATTGAGTATACACAGCTTGGACCAGTAAAGTGTCCATTTCTGGCAGTATGTCAGGACCTGCTGGCCATTTGGATGGTTTATTTGTATAGTAGGTGTTTACTATGAACAGAGGATGTTACTGGGTAAGCCTTCCATCTGAGAGGGCACTATGAATCAAACTAAATGTGATGAATATTCGCAGCTTTTTGGCTTTCAGGAAGATAGTCCAAAAGGAAGCCAAGGAAAAGGGTGTATTTCTTCTTTCCCTGAAACGGAGGTCAGAAAAATAAGAATATCAGCAAAAGGCAAAAATATATATATGAAGAGAAACGCAGATAAGAAAGCACATCTGACTGCCGTTGAGCCAAACATTATTTAGTATCACATGCTTGCCCCTATGACCCAGGCATGTGATGCATTCCTGGTATATGACATATACATCATGACACATAAAGTGTACCACAAGAAGACTGTCTGATGCTAGGCTCATGCTAATTCCCAGTGCAATCCCTGTGGAAGATGGCACCCATTACACAAACATGTGAATATAGCACTGACCAAGAACCCTCTTCCTCAGCCCAAGCAGCCACCACCACACAGAGCTTCTTCCTGATCTCCTTTTGAACTGGCCCCAAATTCACAGTTCAGTCACTTTGCTCTTAATCATAAACAGCAGCACCCAGGAGCATGTGCTATGATAACCACACTCGGCATAGCCGCGAGCTCCATCCTCACATCTCAGCAGGCAGTAGGGTGGTCCAGCCCACACAATTTGAGTTGGTAGCTCCATCGATTCAAAGTAGCACCTTCAGTGGGAAGGAGAGGAATTTTGGCACATTTTCCCTGGAGGGCAGCCTGAAACTCGTAGCCCTCTGCCTGTAGTATTTGTAAGACATAATTTGCTCAATTAAATGAGTGGTGGAGAAAGATGGGCTGATCTGTCAGACCTGCAAGCAATAAAAATCAGTGACAGCAGCAGCTGGAAGAGCAGGCGCATAGCAACAAATAGACCAAACCTTCAGCAAAGGAAAGAAAATTCTTCCCTGAAATATACCTTTCCTGAAAAATATCAAGCTCATAAAAGCTGGTGGTTAGTTCCTCTTTTATTTTTTTTACCTCTTCTTCTGTATAAGTAACATGGAAACAAAACAGAAGAAAGAGAATAATTTCTCTGGTATTAAAGTGCTTTCTGACTGCAACTATTTCTGGATTCTCCAAACCCAACATTTGCAGTTTCATCCCAGGAGAAAACTGTGTGGTTTGCATTTTTAGGAAAAAAAAAATCTCAGATGAATTTGTGCAGATTTGGAGATAAATTAGTTTCAGGCTCAGCTTCCATCACGATGACAAGTCTTGTTTGTGACTCCCCAACTGTCTGCAGTCTCCGCTAATTGTAGCAGCCTGTAGGTATTCTCTCAAGTTGAGTTTGCCTCATTCATTTGAGTATGAGCTCAAAGGCAAAAATATGTTCTCTTCTACCAGATGCCTTATGTAGATGTGATTTACATAGGGGAAAGAAGTGTGAGAAATATAAAAATTTGCATTTTAAGCATGATTTCAGGGTGTCTGTCATGGTTCATTCATCTGCTTTTTGTCTCTTCAGTAAATTTAGCTCACTTTTGTTTGACTGCACAAGCATATGGGCCTCATTAGCTTAATAGTGAGCTTATTTATTCTTCATCCTTGCTGGCACTTTGAAAGTACAGGGGGGGAATATGGTGAACTACATTTATATTCAAAATTGCCCATATGCATACCTGATTGGTAACTCATTGATCCTGGATAAATACCCAAGAAAACTTTAGGTGATCATGATCTTGGTTGTCCACTTTTCAGGTGAGATGTGGTACCTTTCTGCTAAGCAGAGGCTTTGGAGAGGGAGGGCCATCAAAGACGGCTGATTTGGGACTCATAGCCTCCAGGTGTTCATGTTCTGAGCAGGCTGTCTTGGGTCCAATGCTGCCATGAATATTCTTCCTGCAACCAGACAGTGAGAGTACACATCCTGCTCTAGAGACCAAGCAAAATGCCAGAGAGGAGAAGCAACCTCCATAGGTACAGGATGTATGTCCCCACCTTAACACAGGCATTATGTGGGTCCTTACTGCTCTGGGGAGCACTGGGGTGCACAGATACCTCCCTGGAACCCAGGGCAACCTTCAGCACACAGACACGGCCATTATTATGTAGGTCTGATGGCCACCACTAGCTTCGGTTTCAGCTCCATGGCAGTTTTCCTTACAAACCTCTGCAGTTCCCCTAACCCCCTGGGTGAGTTCGACAGGAGCATGCCTTTAACTTGAATAATGTCAGAATAGCACATCTTTTACCTTTTCTCTTCCCTGAAGGAAAAGAGATATTGATGTATAAAATCATTAAATGACTAAGCCAGCTCCTGGGACACAGAAAAAAACGTGTGCTTGGATATGTTCAATAGCCCCTGAACCCCTCAGAGAGAAGGTGGGAAAGGAAGGAGTGCTGCTTGGAAAAGCTACTGAGAAAAATGAAGTGGCTGTCTTTGCTACGGAAATACTGCAACAGCCGTTTAACACTACAGGCTGAACTCACGTGTCTGGGAAATAACGTGGGTAATTTACCACTTATCAAGTATTAGTGTTGCATCGAGCCTAGCAGTTCATAACCACAGACCTGCTAGATATTTGCAAAAACACTCCGAGCATTTCTCATTTTTCACTCTAATCCAACTGATAAAAATAATAAAGCAGTCAACCTCCCTTGTGAAATGTTTACGTTACGGCTGCCATTGCTATTTGTATTTCTCTTTTCGCCTTTCTTCCACCGCAGGCGATGACTGGCTGTTGCAGGATCCCAGGCTCCCTTCAAGCAGCGATCCTGCACCGTGTGGTGCCCACTGTCCCTTGCAGCTGCCCGGTGCCTGGCTGCGGGTGGTGCCGCACTGAGCCTTCTCTGTTCTTCAGAGCAAGACCCTTTGGTGGTAACAACTTGAAAGCTTTGGCATCCACCTGGCATGACAGAGATGAGAAAATTATTGAAAAACAGAGCAATTGAATTTCCTAGTTTATTAAGTGGTGCTGAACAGCCTGCTCCCCCTTCACATTTCACACAGAAGTCTCTCACTTTATCTTTCTGTTGTTGCTAAGTTTTAAGTGTTTTAAGCCCCCCATAGCCCCCTGGCCA
This sequence comes from Pterocles orientalis, assembly GCA_011057875.1. Taxonomy (NCBI): domain Eukaryota; kingdom Metazoa; phylum Chordata; class Aves; order Pterocliformes; family Pteroclidae; genus Pterocles; species Pterocles orientalis. The sequence continues at coordinate 323,984 of WKFP01013389.1, forward strand.
TCAGGGCTTTTTAGCAGTGGCACTGAAAAGACAGTTTGTCTCACCTGCCCCCATTGTGCTTCCCAAAAAGAGGAACTCCCCAGAGCTCACCTTATCAAATTTCATCTTGCAGCCTGCCAAAAATATTTTCTTATTTAAAGTTTACCTTTTACATTATACACAAGAGCATAATTTCTGTAAAGAACTACTCTGCATAGTATAGAAAGAAAAATAACACAAGAAAGATTAAATAGAAAATTGTTTTTGTTTCAATAAATGTGTTCCATGACAAAGAACCATCAGCTTCCAAAAGCAGATATATTGTTTTCTTTTCAGGTTCTGCTTAATAGCCAGCAGAAATATCTAAAATAATTCCACTAAAATAGAAAAAAAAGAAAAAAAGAAAGAAAAAAGAAAAAAAAGAAAAAAGGAAAAAAAGAACCCCACTCTCCAAGATAAACTCTTCTGTATGCAAGAGCAAGTGAAGCTGATAAATGTTCACAGTGAAATTCACTCTGCTGCAGAAGGAATGTCCCTGGGGCCCAGGGATTAAATGGCTTATCCAACCTGTCCTACTCCTTGCTCCCTCCTGCATCTGCATCTGCATCTTCCAGAGCAGAGGCCCCATCAGCACTCCGGGAGTTCACGTTAGCAGGAATTTGTGTGTGATCCCTGCTGAACAGTCCCATGGAAACTAGGGGAATGCTCAGAGACCAGTTTCTATTGAGTTCAGGAAGATAACGTAGAACGCTGAGCAGTTCTTTACAGGGATGTTTGGGTTTGCGCAGATCAATGGTTACCCCCTCAGCGGATCCCAAAGGCAGAGGTGCTCCACTCTTTGCCTGGGCCCAGCGGGAGGACAGGCAGTGTTTGGCAGGCCACAAGTACTGCAGACCTCCTCCTGGCACCCCGGGTATTGCATTATTCATCTTGATCCCATTTCCCCTAAGTGGATACATGGCCCTTGCCATTTTTGGAGCCTTCCATGTCCATCTTGAGCTGTAATTTAACAGTGTCTACCTACAAACCATCTAATAAGGGGTCATTAATGGACACAGCCATGAAGTACTACACTTTTCTTACATTCTTAGAGCATGAGCTAGCTGCGTTAAGCCAGCTCACCATCAAAAAAGTCACCCTGACAGCAGGTCACCCAGTGGAGGTTAAGAGCTCAGGAGCAACAGGATGGAGGGTTTGGAAAGCAATAAAAAGGCAGAAGCAGTCTCTGGTCAGCTATTCGCACCAGCTTGGACTGAAGGAAAAGTGCTGACTGATGGAAATGGCAGCCATGGGGTGCCACCTCCTCCACTGCAAGCACAGATCTTCGGGGACTAGGAGGAGGCATGCAGCAGTGGGAACCTAGAGCTCAGACCAGCTGCTGTGAGGGGTCTGGTCTTCTGCATTCTACCAATTCCATGCTCTAACGTAATAGACGACTGTAAAATCAGGATGTAGCATCACCCATTCAGAAAAATAACTTAATAAAGCAGTTGGCCGCTGACACACTCCAGACTTTCCAGTTAGGAAGCGTTGTGCACAACTATCAGTTTCACAGGAGCTGGGGCACGAGCAAGAACACAGTAGGTAACATCGTTATGTACCCACATGGAGAAGCTCCCTTGAAATTCTGCTTGCGCTTCTGGCATGGCAGTAATGAATGCAGTGAAAATGCAAGGGCATCTCTGAGCCTGGAAAAGAGGAGAGCCTTGCTGGAATGGCAGAAACTAAGAAACAGAACGCAGCTGCGGTCCCAATGCCATTAGTGCTAAGGCTGCGTTCTCTTCAAACTCGGGCTTGCAGGCAGAGTTAGCAGTGGTTTTACTTATACAAGGAATGCTCAACAGAGGATTAAATTGGTCTGGTGTGACGAGAACATCCTAGATAGGAGTTAAGCAATACGGGCACTAACAGTGAGATATTGCAGTTCTGGGCTAATAAAACATCACAGTGCATAGCAGAAAACCCAAAGCGCTCAGTCTGAGCCCAACAAGTCTCTCCTACACCAACAGTCCCACTTTGGTTTCCTACCTACCCCTACACGGGGGATCTGCTCAGCCCATGGCACGTTTGGCATTGTGGTTCCAAAGAAGCAAGCTGTTTTGTATCTCTTTAACGGAATAGGGCCCAATATTAAGAAATGTTCCCTTAATATTTCGAGAATTAATGGTGCATGAGTAATGCAGCAGTCTGATCCAAAAAATGTTCCAGTACACTTTCATATTATCAAGTTTTTCCAAACACCTAATTTCACTAACTATCCACAGAATACTGGAAGCGACTGGTCCCCATCTGAGGAAGCAGTGACTGCGGCTGCAGAACTCAAAGCCGCCGAGCCCGCTCCGGTCCCTGCCAGGCTCGCCAAAGGCGCCGGGAGGGGATTCTGAGTGGGCATCTGTAACACGTGCTCACTGGAGGCTGCACAGCTTCTGAAACTCACTTGAGCAAATTATTTGCATTAATTTAGAACTGGCAAAGAAACTTTCCCAACACAGTCAGCCAGCGAGCGGTATAGCAGCATATTCACACCCCTTCTGCAGCAGTACCCCCAGGCACCAGCTGGCTGTGCAGCTCAGCTCTCCCTGCGCTGCCGGAGAGGTTTCAGTCCTGTTTGCTCCTGCCTTGTCCAACCACAGGATTTCTTTTAACTACAAGCCTCCTCCTAATCAACATTTTTTGGAGCTGAAGAAGTTTTGGAACTTAGAAGATAGTACAGGGTTCCTTAATGAATCGCATGTTTTGTCTTGCTTCTGGTAGTTGATTTTTTGTAAGATAACATTCATTAGTCTGCATTTGTCAGCTGTGCCATACCTCTCCCCAAGGCGTTAGCCTGGCTGTGTTACTTCCACACAGCCTGAAGTTTCTTACCAGAAGAATGGCAGCAGATACTTGACCTTGAGAGTCTGATGTGCTTTGTTGGAGTAACCAGAAAAAGAATCACTACTTATCATGAGTTCCCATGCTGATGGTCAGAGACTGATCGCCCTCCAGTGCAGCTGCATTTCTCTTTCCCTTTACAACCGTTACTGACAGCTGCTAAATTTTGTGATGAGGACACCAGCAGTGTCTGTATGAACTTGTATGCCTATTTCCAAAAGAATGGATAGATCTGGACCTTTTCAAAAGTATTAGCAATTTTCTAAGAAGTTTTTCCTGCACTACTCAAAACTGATCTGCCTGACACTGCCCAGCAGAGGAGCTGGTGGTGGCAGAACCATCAGATGAGGTTGCACAGCCCCTTGTTTTGCAGGACCAGTCGCACACAGAGCATGCTGCCGAGGCCCTTTGTGCTGCTCTTTGGTGGAGCTCTGAACTCCTGTTAGCGAACTCCTCTTTCCAGTGCAATTCCACTCTGCAGTTTGACATTGGGAAGCCGGCCTGGTGAGGTTTCACAACGATCTGGAAATCCATGGGAAATGATAATGTGTGCACAGTTCACAGGGTGGGTTTTTTTTTTTTTAATTTATTGCTAAGACTACAAAACCAAATCTGGGATCTGAAAGGCAAGCTGGATTCCTTCCTTGTCATACCCTAGCCATAAAGATCTGTAGAAAAAACTCGCTTAACCCTTCTGCCTAATGAAAACCATGCAGAGCTCTGTCTCCTGAAGCTCTCTGTGCTCAGCAGTCGGAGGGAGGAGAGGGCAGGGCAAGGGCAGGGCAACCAGCGCTGACTGAGATTGTACCTTCATTGAATTTGCACCTTCAAAAATGAGGCAGTGCTTTAAATAAACCTACATTTTTTTAATACGTTTTTTCAGCAATGAAAACCAAATACTATTTCTAGTGAAAATTCAGGCGAGTATTAGATCTTCAGTGTCACTGTTAGATTCTCCACAGTTATTTAAACTGGGTGGATAAAAGGCAAAAGCTTTAACAGGAAAAAAGCAGAGGCTTCATTTGCTTCTTTCATCACTGTCAGCAAACAGATTAACAACTCATAATAATAATAATAATGACATTTTTCATTCCCCCATATAAGGTATTTATTAACAGTTGTATTTGACTAGAATCCTCACAGCTTCAGTTAAGTCTGGGGCTATCAGGTCTAGTTCTCATTTCCAAGTAACCAGCTCTCTGCCAGACCTCAGAAATCAGGCAGCTGCTTGGAGCAAACTGGAGAGGAGATTTTTTTTTTTTTTGTAAGGCAAAAAGCAAGCTGGTGGCAGTTAGTTCGATAATCTCATTCCCAGAGCTGCCTCCTGCGATCTCACCCCCACAGTGCAGCGCTGGCTGTGTTCCTCACCCCAGCATTGCTATGCTCACCCGACAAGTACTTGGGGACCCCTCCACTCCCGCAAGAGAGTTCAGTGTCTCATTTCCTCCAAACAACCCCCCTCCTCCTCGCTTTGTGCCCCTCACCTTGTTCTCCCTGCTGCCCTCGACAGCAGTACGGAGGAAACTCACCCGTACCCGCTGCCCTGGCAGCTGTCTGTGAGCACCAGGGCCAGTCCCCTTGATCTGCTTTCCTTGCACCCAGGCTCCAGCCCTGTGTGCGGTGCTGAGACCTCGTTAGACTTGCAGCCTCTTGGGCTTCATTTTGCACCTCCCCTTCCTCGCTGCTCAGCTCCCTGGAGAAGCACTGCTTGACTGACCCATTAGAATGAACATTTTTTAAGTGTGCTTTGGGCACACGGGGCATTTGGCCCTATACCTTTCTCCAAACCCTTGGGCACACTCACCTTCCCGTGTTTTTCTGGCTGCAGGTTGATTGCATGGCGGCCATCCTTGCAAGCTGGCCTCCACCCTGGGCAGTACTGGGAGGGCAGGACCACCGCTGTCACTGCTGGCAGCCTGAGCAGCCTATGGCACCAGCACAGCCCTATAAATTACCGGTGTCTCCTTGTTCTGTTCACACAAACACAGGAAATGTTTTGTGGCTGCGAAAGATTTAATACAACTTGACTGCGGGTCTTTGGGTTTGGTTTTGCTAATTTCTTCATGTGGTATATGGAAGAGTACGATGTCTGGGGGAAGGAGGTGGCTACAGAAGAAGTGTTACCGTCCAGCTGTTCTGGAGCCACATCGGTTTCCGGAGGCAGGAGGAAGCTGAGGCTTTGCATACAGCATGCTCCAAAGTTCTTCTTTATCACATTCACATTCCCTGCTAACAACAGAGGCATTTCTGACACAGCAGTGGCCAACTGGCAGCCGCACGCCGAGATGAAAGGCTTTCCTGCGGCTCCGTGGCTCTCCAGCGGCTCGCTCTGCGCAGGTCAGGCCCGTGCTTTGTGCTGTGAATTGTGTGACCCGCGTGAACCTGCTGAATCAGGACCAGAAAAATGTTTGTCCCGTCCTTGCATCTGTAACGTCTACAAAGAGCAAAGCTATTTTTCATTAATTGCCAACTATTCCTCTTGGCAAGCTAGTTTTCCTCCCACTTTCATTCACTTTGAAAAAATTATCGAGAGCCCATTTACTCCAACACTACAATGGGGCTGACCGTCTACCCCTAGTATCTCTTCCAGATTCCCAAATCAAATGTTGGCACCTAACAACTACTAATCCAGCATGTCATCTGCTTGAAATCAGAGATAACTAGACTTTTAAAGAGATCATTTAAGCTATGCTTAGCGGCCAGGCAAAAACAATACCCTGCCTCAAAGAGCTGCAAGGCCAGAGCTGTAACCAGAGACGGCGAGGAGAAGCAGTGGAACCCACCTTTCACCCTCAGCAAGAGGAGGCTGTTCCTGTGATGACAGCACAGGTACCATCGGAGGACAGGATTTTGGAGGCTGGCTTCAGTGAACCACATTTGCAGCTGGGACTTTCCAGGTCACTCAGCTCTGGGGCTGCTGCAGCCTCCTGCATCGCCAGCTCCAGACTCCCAGTGCTTCTGAGCCCCGTTTTCCACCAAGCAGGACCAGATGGTCAGGAAACCCGCAGCAGAGAAACACTGGGACTGTGCTTCAATGGGAGCCTAATCCTGGCACCCACATCTTCCCTCACAGTTTTAAGAATTAAATGCTTTGGAGCATTGGGCTCTGGTTATCTTCCTGCCAATGCAGAAATATAAAAAATTCTGCTAATTGCTCTAAAACAGAATTTAGTGCTCTGTAACCTCCCCAGCAGTGGAACTGCTGACTCCTGATCACTTTTAGTCGCAGCCTGTCGGTCAGTGAATATGTTTCTGAAACAAAATGTAAATTTCCTCTTAATTTAATGCTAATTTGCCTTTTTACTTTATGTAATCAGTTTCCTCTCACCGGTATTTACAAATGTAAAATATTTTTTCCTTTTTAGTCACCCATTAAAGATCTGTTTGTCTACAGTGAGAGTGGAAAGCAGCACAGCCATTTCCTTGTTGCCCGGGAAACTCATCTAGGAGTTATCATTGAATTAACATGTCAGCAAGGTCCTCTTTTAGACACCACCCAAAAATAACCGAGGATTGCAACAGACCAACAGGACCTGTCTGGAATTCACCCTCGCCACTTCTCAGGAGTGAAGGTTACACCGAGTGCCCGAGACAAGTGATGCCCTTGCTAAGCGATGCTCAGCGGGTCCATATGCCAGTGTCACTATCTAAGCAATCCTCAGGCCAGTCTAACGCACAGTCTCTTGCAGGTGATTTCTTTTTCCCCCATCTTCCTCTGCAAGGTTGAAATCACAGCGTGCAAAATGGTCTGGACACAGCAGGAGCTGCACCTCCTCAGCCTCCCCAGGCCTCAGAAAGGGAGGGTTATGCAGTCTCACTGCACCCGGTGCTGCTCAAGGGCTTTGTTTTCACTGATTTCTTTTTATTTCTTAGTATCTTCTGCTTCTCAAAGTAGTTTCACATTATTACAGTATAGATGGTTGTTGGTTGTTTTTTTCTTCCTCCTTCCCAAGTTGTCTCTGTTTCAGAGTTCTCTGCACAGCAAACCCACCTTCGGAGCTGACGGAACAGAGCTTCCCTTCTCCCAGCAACTGGGGTTTCAGTTTTGATTCTGATTTGGTGAATTTGGGAGAAACACTCCTATTTTAACTTACTAAAACCTGAGGGGGAAAACCCCCAGATTGAATTAATAATTGCATATCCTGAGCCCCTCATAAAGCACCCAGTGAACATGTCCTCCCCAAGGTAAGCAGATTGGCAAAGATAACTCTCAGCTCTCTCCAGGTAGCTGGCTGCTCTTTTCATGGCTTGTCGATTCAAATAAAGGTCTTGAAAAAGCAGTGACCCTGGATAAACACATAATTAGCAACGCTGTCTGTTTATGAAATGTCATTTGATATTCCTGAGACACAGACTCAAAATAAACTCTTTTTCCAAAACCCACTGATTTTGTCCCAGACTAGTAACGTTGGCATAGTGATAGAGTTCATGTCTCTCATATGTAATATTATACGGGGATCCACTAGAAAGAGCAGAACCTCTCTAAATTTTAAAGACCATTGTAAACAGAATTTCCTCAGTATGTTCATTCAATGATTAGAGCAATCCAAATGGGAAATAACGAAATATTATATAGAGCATGATTACATAGAGAGGACATCAAAGATTTAATGCAAACGCAGTGTTACTACGTGTGCCAAAACCATGGCACAAAAGTTTGTAAGAGCATATTTGTGTACACGTGTACCAGCCTAACCTGCAAATCTTTGGGGACAAAAGGCATCTGCCAGAGCTCAGGACAGCACTTCAGCACTAGCCACCACCTTTGGGCAGCATTCCATGTTCTTGTCGAGTTTTATATTAAATATATCGTACCTAGGGAATGAGAAAGATGTAAGAGAAAAATCTTAATAATTAAAAAAAGAAGTTACGTACTTCCTTTTGAGTTAGTAATTCATGAAATGCCTTCAAGGCCTCTACTTCAGTTTTGTGATGCCATGCTGGGAATTGGGGCAACAAACATCCCATCCAGCCATGAGTGGGGTTAGAGATCCCAAGAGAGCCTTTACTAGACACGAGTGGGTTTGGCCTGTCCTTTTTTCTTTTTTATTTTCTCCTACCTCTTTTTCTTTATTTTTTACCCCCCTAGCCACAAGATCCTCTGCCCTTTGGATCATCTGGCTGACGTACACTTGCCCCAGGGTGAACAGGAGTTGCCCAATGCACCAACCCCTGACCCCTTCCTCCTGCAGCTGAAGAAAGTGACACGTGCTGCAGCCACGCTGGCATGAGCACGGCGCTGCTTGTGCAAGGGAGTCCATGGGAATTCACTGAGAGCCTGACAATCACCCACCTAAAAAAAAAAAAAAAAAAAAAAATCAACCAGATCTTCTGCAGCTATTGATCAGAATTGGCGAGAGCCGGGAGGCAAGGCTCACTGCCAGCAGCTCCCAGGGGAACAGGAGGTATCAGCAGGAGAATATTTTACAGGGAGCCACTGTTGGTGCAGCGTTTGCCCTGGCTATCAGAAGGCCAAGGAGGGCTTTGCCCTGCAGGTTGTTTCAGCTGCCGGGGTACTCGGAGCTGCCAGGGAACTGCTGCAGTGAGCAGCACCACGAAAACCACCAGTGCATATGGCAAAACACCTCAGGAATGACACTCAGCTCACCTCCACTCCTGCTAATCAAGGGTCTGCCCCAGCTAGAAGGGGGGATGTTCTTTAACTGGGCTGTCACTTCTTTTCAATCACCTCCAGCCGAGTCACCTAATTAAACTGAACCTCGATTATACTGGAGGCACATGGGTTTGTTTGGTTTATGAAAGGTATTTGGCCCTTTTCTTTCTCACCTAACGTCGCCATTGCACCCTGTGTACACGGCCAGGGAGTCTGGAGCGCTTTCCTGTGGGGTGCTGCAGCAGTTCGGAGCTTACCGCCCCTTCACTCTTGATTTACCTTTGAAGTGGTGATGGTGCCGCGGCTCTGCCCAGAACAAAGGCATTCTCATCCCTTGACACACTGCACGCTGAGGAATTCCCTCTACTAGATGGGCTGCAAAGCAAAGAATCACCACAGACAAGAGGTCATTTACGGTTTCCTTTAATTCCTGCCACCCACCACACTAGCCGGCATTTATCAGCAAGAAATGGATGAACAATTAGTCACAGGAATAAAAACGAGGGAGGAGACCCTTGCAATGAAAAGAGCACTATGACTGCTTAAAAATCAAAATGATACTGGCTCCTGTTGAAGTGATGAGGTGGAAAATTTATAGGAGACTATGCCAAACGCTCAAATGTCAACCTGCTTCATTGCGGGAAAAAATTATAAAGGGTCTATGTGCTTTGGTGGGTGCTGTCAAACTATTGCTACCATGAGACACTCTTCCAAGATCGAAGCAACGAGGAGGAATTGCCTTCATCCCTTCTTGCCAAACAGCCATTAATTTGTACAGTTATTACAGGGGGATTTCAATGCGAGAGGAAGATGATATCCAGCCCTGGCAGAGGCAAAGACAGCAGCGCCGGCCCTCCCACGGTTCCCAAAAGCCCAATTTCCCACCATCCTCCCTCAGAAAAGGATGTGCTCAAGTTCTGCTGCACTTGCCAGCTCTTAACCATGGCCCCATAGAGCAAAGGACTTGGTCTAGAGCACTGAGCCCGTGCAAACCCCAGCCGACGTTGGTGTCCCTCACCTCCGCACCGCCCCACGGGCTCTGCAGAGCTGGGCTCCGGACACGTGAGCTTGTTTATCCCAGAAGTCCTGGTGATTCCCGCAAATTATCCCCAGAGCACAGCGTTTCCAGGTTAAAAGATTAGATCTATCAAAACGCTGATATGAGAGAAATATTCCCTGTGGGTTTTTAAAGAATTACACGGTCTTTGTCTGCACTATGGTTTAGATCGTTTTCTTAATGGAATGCAGCTGGCTTAATGAATAAAAATATTCAAGAATAATTTATTCAGTGACTGATGGAGGGACGTATCCCAAATAATTTGCTTATATTCTATGAAACTGCTCTGTTAATAAAAGCATTTATTCATAAGAAACATGTTCAGCAATAATTGTGAAAACTAATCAAACACACTATTAGCAATTATTATTCCACCGATTTGAACCGAGAGATGAAATGTCATTTAGCTATAGTTTCTATATAAAGAGCACAGTGAATAATTATTCAGGCACCACGCCAGAAATAGTTCAGCAGACTTCAGGGGCAATGGATGCATCAAGCAATATCAATTAAACCCATTCTGGCTAAAAATGGCAATATTTGCCTGGGGGTTTCTGCTACTTTCCAGTTATTTTGCATTATTAATTTGGAGTAACGCTTACACAGAATTCCAACAGGAATTTGACAGGAAATTAATGTAGAGACTCCCCCCAGAGATCTTAGGCGTTGTTAAGCCCATTTTTCCTTACCCAGAGTTAATGAATAATCATCTCCTTGGCAGTAATTCCTGGAGTAGAGACGTGTACTTTGGTTCCTGCTAAATATAGAAAAATAAAGTGTCAGATAACGTAGGCATCAGGGGGATTGCTTTATCTAAAGAAACTTTGTGAGTAAATATCCTCCAGTGCAGTGCTCCAAACCGTTAGGAATACTAACACAGCTAACTTCAGTTTTAAAGAGACTTTCAGATACCGGCAACATTCATTCCTGTTCATTCTAAAGACACCTTCATGTCTCTTCCACACCCAAAAGCAGCACTCCCTCCTCCCGCAGCCCTGCAACTGATTCCTAACGCCAGGGATTTACTTTTCTTTCTTTCTCAAGCTGCAGGACAACATTTGTAGGTGCTTTTCATCGCTTAAATTATTGCAGGCACAAAAGGTGAGCGCTGGAGGTTGTTTTCCTCTTCTTCTTGTGCTAACAAGAAGCTGACCTCTGGGGCAATCTCACCAGGAGTGAAATTTCCTTGAAAAACCTGAAACTCTGACCTAGAGCTTAACGCCCTTCAGGAAATTGATGGAATGCCCCCTCCACCCCCGACTGCTGCAGAATGGGGGCTGCAGCGGCTCCCGGAGCAAGTTCAGCTTCTCCTTCCCAGGTGCGCAGCATCCCCTGCGCTGGGATGTGTTGCAGGGCAGGCAGGCTTTGTGGGACACTCCTGCCACCTGAGCCTGCGGCGGCTTTGGGCAGGGAACTGACACCAGGAGTGGGCTCAGGCCGCGGTGGGAATTCCCATCTCCAGCCCCTCCCGGGCGTTGCAGGGGAACCAGGAGGCACAACAGCCATTCCCAGCATCAGAGCAGTCCTCACGGGCCAGTCCATGACGCACTCCTCCAGGACAGACAGAACCGCAGCGTTTCCCCCGAAGCAGGTCTACACACCCCTCCTTAAGTAACCCTTTCAACAGCCACTTATGTTAGAACTGTTCCTTGAACTACTCCAAGGTAAAATTATCTTATTAAAAAAAAAAAAAAGTAGAAGTCCCCATCCTGCAAAGCCTTCAGATTAGCTTTATCCACTCTCTAAGCCATGCTGGGCTCTGGCACCTGAGCCTGCAGGAGGACCCGGGCAAGAATTGGCCCAAGAGGTCAGTGATAGGCTTGAAAATGAACCGCAAGGACAGGGGAAGAAGGGGCAGAGACGCCAGCCTGTGCTTTAAGCCCTGCTGTTGGACTAACGCCCCCAGGAAAGGACAGGGGACAAGGGTCAGGTGCACAGGGATGCGCTGGCCATGGCAGCCCCGCAGCCGGGCTCCTCCACGACCCCATGCAACGGGGCCGAAACAGACCCCCCCAAACAGGGCTGAGCTCTCCGTCCCGCTGTTTATACCCGACTCTGAAGAACTGGCTTCACCTCTCCGTGCCTCTGCTCTCCCACCTGAGGGGACAGGCTGGAGGGGAGATGGGTGACGAAGAAATCGCAAAGGCAAACAGTGCCCTGCGATGCTCTTGCCCAGGCACGCACTGCCTGGTTGTAGGATGTGAAAAAACAAACATGGTTTTGAAGCTCAGCCATCCCTCAAACAGAGATGTTGAGTAAATTCAGCCCTCCCATCACAAACAGCAAGGGCAGGAGCAGTCAGTCCATCCAGCGCCCTGGGCACAGACACGCAGCCGCGGGCACTGGCCCAGATGTGATAAGCTTTACTGACATTAAGTTCAGGTTCTGTTTGGGGAGCCCAGTCTCCTCCTCAAATAAAAACCAAAATCAAACAAAAAAGGTGGAAGTACAAAAGGATCTGGCTTATCCTGAGCTCTCTCTTTGGTGGGCACCAAAGACCTCTGAGTAATTCAGAGGGTACCTCTCCTCTGCCGTCTGCATCCAGCCTTCCCCTCCCTGGGCACAGGCTGGGGAACAGCCACCTCCGGGATAACCACAGACCGTACTCTGTGTCATGTTTCTACTGTTCCTCAGGCTCCCTTGCAAATACTAGCAAACTCGGGGCCAAAACGGTGATTTTCTTGCAAGGACTGCAAGACGAGGCTGGCAGAGATCGCAGAGATGCGGGAGATAAGATCCAAATTAAAATTACTCCCTTGCAACATTCCTGTTGCTCCAACAGACAGCTGAGGGCAATACTGAACCGAAGCCTGTCCATTCTCCCCGCAAGAACATTTGTCACAAAAAAAAGCAAGCTTGTTTCCAAAATAATTGGGGAAAATCAGCCACATTGCCAGTTCACCACAGGTGGGGTTTTCCAGGCACTATCAGTACCCCTTTCAGCGTGGGCAGGCACCTTTCCCAGCAGAAAGCCGCCGGCTGCCCAGCCTGCTGCACGAGGAGCATGACTCAACCCATGGAGCCAGTTTATTCTGCAGCAAAGTCAAGGGTTTGGCTTCAAGAGTTGATGAGCTGTGCTGACGAGGATGTGAGCACACCTGGCCGGGGCTGCAGGCAGCACAGGCAGAACCGGAGCCGTGCCCATCCACTGGCTCAGCTGCAGAGCTGGTTGCAGTGTGTCGGGCACAACGCTGCAGCATTGGGAAAGCAGGAAATCTGCTCCTCTGCCAGCCGCCAGACACGGGCCCTGGAGCAGAGAGGAGTGTGTGAGCTGCAGGAGCTGATCACAGCGATTGTCCCATCAGCAATCACTGCAGGCCTGACGGAGGGACAGCCATCGCAGGGGCTTAAGGAGAGAGATGCTCAGCTGCTGTCCTGTGCTGATCATTCAGGTGTTTCTTTCTGCTATCACCACCCTTTTGCTAAAGCAATGTAGGGAATCAGAAGGCTCTGAGTGCACAGACGGTGCTCCCAAGTAGGTATGTGTCTGGCTGACTGTGGATTGTTCCTCTTTGTTCCAGGTGAAAACAAAGAACTTTCAATATTTGCATCCCATAATAGCTCCCTCAACACTCCCACAGACCAGGGCAGCGAATGGAGCCTCTGAAACAAGCCATAATTACATACAGGTGGTGATGGGAGAGCAGGAGGCAGAAACGTACAGGCAAAAGCAGAGAGTGTGGATGATGCAAAATTATCATGTTGTTTAACTGATATACTGCAGGATATTGTTCTAATGGTATGGGGAAAAAGAAATAATGATCAATGAATGTTAATTTTCACTTCCAGAATTCCCAGGGGGTTGAGTTAATTATTAAGGATGACAGTTGGGCTTTAACATATCAGCTATAGATTCCAGTCCCAGCAGTCTAGTTCAATAACTGGGTTTCTTTCTGCTTCATTTTGACTAACAGCACACTTACAGCAACTACTAAAATTCATCATAGCACAAAAATAGGCCATTTTAACCCTCATTAAAAATGGCAGCATAGCAGCCCTCTGCTCGTTATTTAGCAGTGAATTCACAACAGCTACTCAGCAAACATCGAGCAGCTTCTCCAACTCTTCAAGAGGCACAATGTGAATGTGGACCTTCCGTGCGAGCCCACAGAGCTGCGGGCGAGCCCAGGCACTGCCAGACACACAGCCTGCTTTCCCTAGGAACCTGCATTCAGACTGCACAGGAAAATCAACTTTCCTCTGAAAATACAAACTCACACGTGATTCTTCGGCTACAGGTGGTTCAGCCGAGCCCTGGGACATCACTAGCGTCTGTGGAAAGGCGGATGTTTAACCCTCTATCGTCAGACTGTTCATGGAGACCTGATAGTCTCCCTCCAAAGGTGCCAGACAGACCCAGCAGCTGCCGTGAGGAACTCCAAATCCTCGTTGCTGACCTTGCAGGCTCTTTAAAGAGGTTTTAACTTCCAGCGTGAGCACAGCTCTGCAGAAGCACCCCAAACTAAAGACCCACAGGCATCAAGGCACCAGCAGAAATCCTGCATGTTCCCACCACGCTGGAGAGGGATGGAGCTTACACCAGGGCTGGCAATAGGCAAGATTTCCAGTGGTGAAAGATATAATGAATTATCAAAATATAAGATGAAAATAGAAAACTTGAGAACAGTCTGGTGATCCTGGAAAAAGGATCAAAGGACTGTAAGCTCCATACTCACCACTTCTTCCGGCAAGTCCACCAAATGGATGGAGCCTTGGCTTTGAAGAGCCCCGTGGTACGATGCAGGCATGGAAACCGCTGGAGACTTGACATCTGCTCACGAGTGAAAACACGGACAGAACAATCACGCAGGTGTTACACAGACTCATACGTGCCTCGCTACCGCAGCAGGCTGCAAGAAATGCGTGCTTAAACGTGACCCACCTAAACCATTGCAGGTTCCTCTTGGGCGCGTGGCTTGGGCTCCACTCAGGCGACAGCCCTGGAAACACACCCAGCAGCTGCTCTCGCTACCCCAGCAGCACAGGGAAAGGGGGAAAGGGCCGTGCCCTGGCCGCAGGCTGAGCCCTCGCTGCCCGCTCAAGGAGCGCGCGTTCTGCCAGAGTGACCAGTGTCACCACAGACCAACAAAGGACAGGGAGGAAATTTTTATTTGTACCTTGAAGGTGAAAAGGGCTCAGTTCCAGCACTTTTTCACCCCTAAATTATCTAAAAGTGAAAGCAGAAGCCTTAGTAATTAAGCAACCCTCAGGTTAATATTTGAGAAAAACTAAAGACCGGAAAGGCTCACTTCACAAGATCATTCAGCGAGGAGCTACTCAAGTGAGGATAAAAGAACTGAGGGTAAACCAGGTCACAAAAAACCTCCTCCCCCGGCCACTACTTAAGAGTCAGTAGGAGAGGACTCTGGAAGTGAGAAAACACTAGTTTGTGAGAAGTTTTTGTCTGAATCAAAACTCGTTTGGCAAAGGAGCACCAAGGTTTCATGCACAGTGCTTTCAAGGTCTGTTCCAACTCAAACCATGCTATGATTCCACGATGTTGTTAAAAGCCTTGTTTCATGTGTGCAGCTGCTGCACAGCCCATCGTTTGGCTGAGCAGGCTGAGGCTTGGAACGCTAGAGAAGATTGTTAGAGCAGTGGAAATGATGCTCTAAGAGTTGGTTTGCATAGTTATCCGGTCAAGTGATCCTCTGGGAACGGGATACTATGTATGTATAATTAATCTGTTTAGATTTTTTTGTAAATTAATCATACTGGATATTAAAAATATTCCCTCTTCTCATGTTACGAAACAAAATAATTCCTCAGTATTTTCATTCTAATCTTACTAGAAATTACAAAGCTGGACTTTGGTATCCACCTCTTATTACCTGTTGCACTGCCAGAAAAGTGCGAGATAAAAGACTTGCGAGTTCCCGGCAGTGAATGCAGGCCCTCTGACATACAGACACCCGCGGGCCAAACAGACAGAGCCTCTGAGTGCCCCACATCCCGTGTCTCTGGGCGTGTTTGCAGAGGCTGGTCCCAGCTGAGAGCTGAGCAGCTGCACAGACGACCAGAGGAACCACAGCCACAGGGCTGTGTGCGCGATCGGGTAATTTAAGCATGGCCCACCCAGAGCTACTCTTCTTACTTCGCCATCTTTTAATCTGCAGGTTTAAGTTTTATATTGCTAATATTTAGTGGCCTGAGAAATTCCTGAAAGATGCAAGCCTTCAGGAGGGCCATGAGGGAGGCAGTAAAATCACAGAGAGATGCGGCTAAGAAAGAGACGGAGACGGTTTTCAAGGAGACCCGGGGGAGATGATGAAGTTGGAATGGAAGTAATAGCCAAGGGATGATGCCACGGCCCGTAACAGCCACTGGGCCATAATGTTCAGGAGTCCTACACCAGCGCTGGGGGGGGCAAGGTGGACCTGGTGTCAATGGACACGTCAAATAGACAGGGAAGTCAGCAGTACAAAAAAAATACTTAAAAAATAAAACCAAAGACCAAGCCAGCTCCCCAACAGCACCACAGCCCTGAACAGTGTGTGAGGGACTAACTAGTGCAGATCAACAGATCAACAGACTCAGCAAATAACTGGCCATGGCTGAGACCCCCGGGAAGACTGCAGCAGAGTCAGGGGCAGACCAGGGAGGATAAAAGCCCATCACCTCCAACCGTGAGTGTTTTGGCTAGGAGAAGTATTCTCTGAAATAAAGCTTCAGGGCTTTACTCTAAAATATTTATGTCCCTGTTTTGAAAAATGTATAGGCTACCAAAGTCGGCGACAAATCTCAGTATCCCTTTTGTTCCCCTATTTCCCCTCTGCGTAGGCACCCAATCCCGTCTTCCTGGGAAAGAAAGCGGGCAAAGCGTAGCAGCCCATACTGCATGCTCTGCGTACGTATAGCACACAACTATACCAGCTACATAACCCTGCACGTGCATAGTGGAAGTCAGTGGATCTGTATTTTAGAATACAATTAGAAAATGATGACCAAAGACGCTGCACTGTGCTGCAAACACATGAGCTGGCAGCACGGCTGCAAGGAAGGAGGCCAGAAGAGAAATGGAGTCAAAGGAATAAATATTTGTAATACCACAGTACTTATGTATTTTTATTTTCCCATATGCTGAGACTTAGGTAAACAGGTCCCAGGATCTGCAGTAAAAGATGCAAAGCTTGTTTTAAACACAACCTTTCTTAAATACAGAGCTTTTGTGCCAAAATATGTGTGAAAACATGGTTCAGAAAACGTTGTGGCAAGAGTTAAAGGTTTTCTATAGCAAGGAGCTCTCCAGAGATTTACTAACATACACAAGGCTTTAGGTGAAAAAAACATACATAAGGCATTCGCTTGATTTCTTCCCAATTTTGGACAGTAGCTTTCAAGTACGTGTCAGTCCTGCCCACCTGCTTCAGGAGTCTTTGCTTAAGAATGGCCCCAAAGTATTCAGCCCATCTGCATGAAGGCTTGACGTGATCTTTGAGATCCCTGGATACCCTGGAAGGTTTTTGGGGTGGGGTGGTGGTGGTGTTTTTAACATCTCAGTTAACAGACAGATCACAGAAGGTGCCACATGTTCTCCACACCAAGGCAGTGCTGTCTCGGGACAGAGGCTCAGCATTCCCTGGTCCCAAAGAAAGGGCTTCCCAGGAGCTGCCTGGATTCCTCTAGCTCCTCCTGGAGCCACGGAAGCACGCTGGGCTCACTGCGGCGCTCACGGCTTGTCACTGCAGACCTTCCAAAAACCTCTTCATGCCATTTAGCTAACACATCTCCTTACTCCTTCATCGCAATTGCTACTTCACTTCATTTAGATGTCTTGAAGAAAAACAATCTCAACCCGAAATTGCCACAGTTTTCTTTTGTTTCTCCATTTCAACCTTTTAGATGACTCATTCCACTGCAATAACCAGCATTTGGGAAAAAACCATCAGAAAAACAGTTCAATTACCTGGCACACAGCAGATGTGGCTTTGGCATTTGAGCTAGTGGCAAGCAACTCTAGGCTCAAAGGCTGCTTTAGCAACCTCAGAGCAGAGAGGCAGCGCAGCCCCACCAGCCCGGCATCGTGAGGAGCTTCTGCTCATCCTCTGCCCACCAGCAGAGCACATGATAACACCAGAAAGTGGCAGGAGTGTACCAGATTAATTATCCTTGACTGAAAACCCTAAAATAGCATCAACATCTCAGCCCCACACTTACAGCATGAAAACAGGTGTATGCTCTTCAAAACCCCAAAGCTGGCACTAGCACCTCTCTCTAATTAGCTGTTTGCATCCACCTTGCAAATTTGTTTAAAAAAGAAGTTTGTTGACTTTAAAAAACAGTAATAAATTATTCATTAATCTACTCAGGCAATTTCATACCTTGCCATTCTAATTACAGTAGGAATCAGAAAATAATAAATGGGATTTGTACAGTACTCCTGTCTCAGCTAACTAATATGTAACTTTTAAACAGAGTTTACAGCTGCCCCTTGCCTTTAATATTAAAACATTAAAGAACTGAAATTGTTATACCCGAGGCCAAAACACTGCTGGTATTGTTGTCCGTTTCCCACCCAGCTGTGTTGCACATCTGGTTTTCGCCAGCTCCTAAGTACTTCAGAGAAGTAATGGAGGACAGTAACGAAGACCCACAGAGGCTTTTAAAAAACACAAATTTGTTCGTGTTTCAACACTGGGTTTTGTTTCCTGTTCTCACCCTATAGACTACATCTGTGAGCGCTCTAAAAATGACCATTGATTCTTGCCCTCCTGGGACACCCAGTTCCTTTAGAGCCGCCAGTCTCACCAGGAATATCATTTCAGTGCCCCAAATGCCCAAGTTTTTAATTTCTTTGGTCACGTTTTTTGAAAAATTTGATGCTTGTTCCTGATGTGTTGCTCTACTGGCCACAGCACGTGGATCCACAGTGTGGATCTGAGGGCTGACAATCCGTGCAGCGCAGAGATGCCCTGCAGAAATCAGCGCAGATATCGCTGAAGCTGCCCTTGTGCTCGTATTGGCATTTGCATCAGGGTTTCCAAATTGATCAGATCAGAATGTCACCTAACTGAAAAAATACGGATATAAGGGCAGCCTTCTCACACAGCAGTGATGCGTGCGATAGAAACAACGAGCTGCTGCTCAAAAGGCATCCTCACCCTTGCCTAGGGCCGCCGCTGAAGCAAGTGCTGTAACACGAAGGCATTTTTTCAGCTTTGAAACAGCACCTCATCTTTACAGATTCTGCAGTGCAAATTGGTTGCTGAACACCACCTAGACATAAATTAGCGACTAATTAACCAAAACCCCCTCTTTCTTGTCACCAACCTGTCTTTAGCTATGACTTATGTGATAACAAGACTTTCTCTTCTTAACAGTAGTAATGCAAGATCATAGCAGACGCCATTCTACATTTTAGTTAAAACCTGTCGTCCCCAGAGATGCTCCAGAGTTTCCCGACCGTGAAGATGAGTCCCAGTTCCCTCAAACACGACTGGCACCAGCCAGGGACATTTTGTTTTGTGGCCCAAACCTGTGCTACAAGGCTCTGAGGCCAGTGGTCCATGCTATAAGCACAGCAGACACCCTCTCTTCCTTTGCTACTGAATTTCTCTGGCGGGGGGTGGAGGAGTAGGAGCTCTCCCTATCGAACTTACCTGAAGCTGATCCATAGCAGCATCTATGGAGTTGTTTTTATTGTCCCTACCTCAGGGCTATGGAGAAGAAAACCCATGAGCTTTTCAGGGGCCATGTTCTGCACCCAGGGGAACATGCTCTCTGCGGGAATCTCCCACCGTCTGCCCTTCAGCTATTGCAGCTCACGGCGTTGTCCCTTCAGCAGCTCCCAGGTCTGTGGGGTTAGAAGCCCTCTGCCACCCTGTGCCCACCTGGCCCCCTCGCTGGAAGGGTCGCAGCCAGGCACAGCCGGCTCCACCTGCACTGGGGCCCTCACCTCCTCCATACACACCTCATAAAAGCGTTATAAACCACCAGCATTATAGCGGCGCATTTGCATTGCTATCAAGTTATGTCACCGCTTCCATAGTAAAATTACTTCAGCAGGTTGTAAGTGAGGTGTAAAAACTCTCTCTGGGCTCAAACTTGGCATGTGCACGCATACAAACACGCACACTGAGCCTCATTTCTGGGAAGGGGAGAAGTGGGGAGAGATTTTTCATTACTTCTGAATGCTGTGCAGCAGCAGGGGATTTTCTGCAGGGTGTTTGCATGGGGAGAAGGTGCAGAGCTCCTGCAAGGGCAGTGGAGAAGGCAGGGACTGCTGAAGGTTGGACAGAGACAAACCTGACCCACACTATCATTCCCAATCCCCTCCTTCCTACCTCCCAGCTCTAAAAATGAAAAGGGAAAGGCAACTTGTCTGCTGGCTACAGCCCTGAAGGTCTCTCGGGAGAGGGTGTTGTGGTTTGACCTGGCTGGCAGCAAAACATCCCGCAGCCGCTTGCCCACCATACCCCCCTCCTGGGGTTGGGGGAGAGAATTAAAGGGGTGAAGGGAAAAGAAACTCAATTTAATAAATAAACTGCAATAATATTTAAAATAATAAGTATAATAATACTTGTAATATATACAAATATACCAATATCCAAATGAGTGATACACAGTGACACTACTTACCACCCAACAACCAAGGCTCAGCCTGTTCCTGGCTAACAATCCTGGAGCAGGGAGAGTCCCGAAACTGCAGTCCTGGAAACGAGATTAGAGCCTGAGAGTCTGAGAGACCAAGAGCCGACCAAGAGAGCAAGATGACCCCAAGAGAGAGGAGGCGGCAGAACTTCCAGACAGATCCTCATCTCTATATTGCGTAGACGTGCTTGATATGAATAGACCATTGGCCAGTTTGGGTCTCAATCCGAAACCTAAGGTCAAATCCCAGGGGCTGTGCTCCCTCCCAGCTCCTCCTGCCGCTGCAGACACAGGCACAGCAGAGAAGCTGGAAAGTCCTTGAGTGTCCTGGCAGCAGCTCTGCCCATCAGTGTGTGATCAGCTTCTCCTCAGCACCAACCCAAACAGCCTCACGCCAGCTGCTGGGAAGAGAGTGAACTCTGTCGCAGCTGAAACCAGGACAGAGGGATAGATCTCTTCCAAGCTCAGTCTAAGACCATGAGGGTATAGGGACACTCCAGACTTCCCTGCACATACCACAGCCCCCTCGTGCAGCTTTAAAGGAGGATTTCTTGGAAGCCCACAAAGGCTTGAGACAAACTAAACTCATCCTTCAAGCAAGCTTTGTTTCAGAGTGGTTTGGATGCACCTGCATGTTACTGCAAATTGCAGAGCAGGAATGCCTTTGTGTAACCTGGACTTTACTCGGACACGGCTACAAACAGTGCAAAACCAGCCGCTTACAGAGGTCCCTCCTGCCAGGGCCCTGCAACTGCAGCACTAGCACTGGAAGTGGAAATCGTGCATCTGAAAGCCACATCCAGCAGTACTTGTGCAGGACATTCGGTGGGAACAGGGGAGAAGTTTTTAAGTGTAAAGGACGAGAGCGAGCCTTGTATTATCTCTTGACACTTCACCCAGGTCCTCATTTCAGAGCTAGAGCCTTCCTACCAGAAGAGAATGAGGCACAGACTGACTGTGACACAGCATCCTTTAGATCATTTGCAGCTGAAGATGCGTAGTACACTTGACCTTTTGTAAGGAAACAATAAGTACACTTTCAGCACACTTCACAGCCTATAAGTCTATTAAAAAATTCACTGAACCCAAAGCAACCATTTACTGCAACATTTTGTTCCCGGAATAACACAATGTTCCACCTTTATGTCAGTTTTCCTGCGGTTTGCTGGGTTGAAAATCTGTGTCTAGCCCATGGGAGGTGAGTCATTTCCCCATGTGCTTCCACTCCTGCTGCAGCTGCAGCCCTCCTAGAGTCTAGGTGATGAACATACATATGAAGAAACATAAAGAACTATAATAATATCTTACCGTATTATCTGGTAATAAAAAAGGGAATGTGGTTGACAGTAAGGGTATTCTTATTTAATCTCATGCATCCACACTTAATGATGGCTTGAGCACTACTATCCATTGTCCCAACTACTCACAAGCTGACTTTCTGGTTGCACACATCATTGGACCACAGGAACACATCACAGCTCTGTCCTTCCGGGTGCCTGCAGCAGCAGGCTCTTGGTACCTGTTTCGCTGAGCATACCCTGAGCACAGCAGTTTGCTCCGGCTCCGAGCACAGGGTGATCCCAACCTAAAAACTTCTGAAGGATAAATTATGACAAGTGTCATTACAGTAGGAACTCTGATGGTCATCACGAGATAATCATCACACATCTGTATTATTATACATCTTATAAGACACAGGGCATAGTCTGGTGCTTCCTGTTCCCGAGGGACAGGATCTCATACCCATACGCCTCTGGAGCTGTCCCGTGGCTGCTGGTAATGGAGTGCTTTATGGTGGGGGAAGTATGAATTTCTGTACTGGAAGGACACGAAGCTGGCAGCCTGTAGCTGTAGTTTATGCAAAGCTGTTTGTTTCTTGTAAACAGATTTATTTTCCTTCAGTGGTAGGGGCCCAGGAGACCCTCCACACAGCAGCATAACAGAGAACACCTTCTTGCAGAGCAGTAGCGGGGGAAGGATGGACCTTCTGGCGTGGGCAGAGCGCTCCCATGATGGTTGTTTAAATAGGGAGGCGTAGCAAATATGTAAGGGTAGATATGGTCAGAAAAATCTTTTGCTGTATGAATGAACTCCCTGTTATTTGTATTGTAGAGGTTTCCAGGCACCCTGCTCTGGGGCTGGGCTAATAATTCTTCCCAGAGAAGAATGCCATGTTGCTCATTCCCTGGGGCTGTTTATAACTATCTGGTCGTTTCTTACAAGATCAAAATTGTCCTTACCCCCCACCCAGAGAGATCTGTTGATACAGACCCACACTACGGAAAATACACACATTCAAAACATCGATCCGATATGCCTTCAGCTGCTGCCCCCTCCTCACGCCAGCCCCCAGAGCGGGGTAGGAGGGATCAGCACTGGCATTCAGCCTCTCTCAGGACTCCCATCATCCCCAGACTGCCCCATGGATTCTCATCAAGACAGTGCCCACTCGCCCACGCTGCAGCCGAGGCAGCTGGCGCCGGCACAGCCGAGCTGCAGCTCCCTCTGACCTGCTGGGGTTGGTGACCAGGAACAGCGGAACCACAAACACAGCCATGGTGCTCGGCGCGGGCTGCAAAGCCTGCTGGAAACCTACAGCAATATTTAAGCAGCTTTCTACACCAACCTCCATTTTCTTCTCTCTGTCTCTCAGCTCCTCTAGAAACTGGAGGATCTTCTGTCCCCTTCCTGGGGAAAGTGCTGTGGGCTCCTTTCTTAACCTTCACACCCAGTTTATTCCTTCCCTCGGCTGGGAGATGCATTGGAGGATGGAGATGGAGAAAACAGTGGAGAGCAGACCAAGACATTTATACAGGAGAGAAATTAGGAGAGGTCCTAGCTACTGGTCTTTTTTTCATTCCTGTTTTTCCTCCTCTTCCTTCTCCAGCAGCTGAGGGAGTGCTGTAGAGGCTGCCTGACTCCTTTTCCTTTCTCCCGTGCAAAGCTCCTGCAAGCCCCTGAGAGAAGAAAGGAGATCTCTGACCCAGGCTCCAGCACACCCAATCCTCCCCCTCTCGCAGCAGAACCACTCACAGGCGGATTTCTGCTCAAAGCGATGCCTCAGCTCCCTCTGTGCGAGGGTTTCCCACAGCATCTCCTGCTGCCCCGGCCCAGCCAAACCTGACCATCGGCAGCGGCCCTGGGAGAGGCGGTGGCTGTGGGACCTGCCCCACAAAGCAGCTGTTTCACATGCTGCCGCTCACCGGCTGCTCTGTTCCGCTGCTCCTTCCCCTCGGGAGCGGGCAGCCTGCCCGGTTTGTCCGGCCTCCGCAGCCATGGGCAGCGTTTCTTTCCTCCGCCCCGTGTGCTCGGCTGCATGGGTCGGGAATGTTTGATGAACGAGGCTGGGGGGAGATGAAGCCCCTCTGACATGATGAAGGAATTAACAGTGATCTGTAAGGAAAAGGGAAACCAAAGAATAATTGGCGTTTTACGAAAAAAAAGAGGCTCTGCAGTGAATGTGCTGATTTTTCACCACAAGGTCCAAATATTTCAAGCAACATCTAATTATTTCTTGTAATCATACTTATTTAACTATGAGCAAGAGGAGAAAGAGATAGAAACACACAGGAAGCGTTATGCGCCCACCATCCTCTGCTCGTGCCCTGGATGGCTCCGAGGAGCCTGGCCAGAGCCTGGGGTGAGTCCTGGCACCCGCAGCACGGCCAGGCTCCCTGCAGCCAGCACCCTCCACCCAGGATGCGCTGATGGGACACGGCCCAAAGGCTATTCTGCAGAGTACAGTCCTGAAAGGAGAAAACCCATCACCTCCTGAGAAGGGCAGAGAGACTTGGATCAAAACATGCAGAAAATACACAAAGCTCGTTAACAGCACTATGCTCCTCACAGTGCAAAGCTTTAAATGTCACCTGCTTGAATTTACAAAGCCAGGGGTACGTTATCGCTGGGGTTTTGATTCGATTCAGGGGAACCAACAAATCTGCTTTACACGTTTTTAAAAGAACGCCTAGGATGTCCAGCACCATGGGTGGCCACTCTAATAAGAGTCAGCAAAGCCCAGAAAACAAACAAAACATGCCCAGCAGCTTGGCCTGGGGTGTCATGCCAAAAGAGAGCCCGTTCCCAACTCCAGCGGCACACACACACTGGTACCAATTTTCATCTGGGAAAAGCCTCTATGAATCCACTTTTGCAGCTGAAATAATACACCCACCTGTGAGAACCAAATCTTCACAGTGGGCACATTTTTCTCCTACTGTTTCCAAACAAAAATCAAACATAAATAGTAAGAAATCAGCCCATGTCTACTAATGAACGGCAGCATGAGGCATCAGCAAAGTTTCCAGTGCAAATCTTTCTGGTGCACTGAATTAAGCTTTTCCTGGAGTGGAGCGAGAACCTTTGTGCTTCAAAAACTCACTTTCTGGTAAATCCACAGGCTATGGGGAGAAGAAGCCATGGAAAAGCAAAGCCCAGGGCACACCAAAGGGCAGAGAGGCGTCCATCGCCTCCTGGACACCTCTGGCCAAAGCACATCCAAGAAGCGTGGAAAAATTTTTCATACAGAAAAGTGAACGTTACCCACTGATGTGATGGGCTGCAAAGCTCAGTGCAACAAGAGGCTGCTCCCCAGGGCAGGGCTTCTGCCGGAGCCGCTCCCCAGTGCCCCGCAGCCAGCCCTGCGGTGGGGACAGCTTTCTTGGGCCACTGGAGGTCTGCGGGGACCATGACACAGAGGGGTGATGGTGCAGGACAGGAGAGACTCACGCCCAGGCCACCTCAGCCGTGCCTGGGACGGACAGCCAGCCTGGTCTGGTACCTGGAGCAAAAGGGTTCCCTGAGTGGGTGTTACGGGGGAAGCAAAAAGCAAAGGCTCAGGAAAAAAGGAGATTCTGCACGGCCACAGAGGTTGTTTGTGTGCGGTATTACAAGAAAAAATAACACATAATGTTCTTGAATCAGGAAAACAGTAGCCATGATTCCTTACCAATGCTTTTGAAATTAACCCACCTTCCCCAAATGTTCTCAAATTGTAATATTTAATAAAAATGTATGCATAATATTGCACACATAACATTGTGAACACGTCTATGTAGCACATGCATGCAATGCTTTGCCTCTCACTGCACCGCCCACCTCCCCGCCCTGGCTGCTGCCTCTGCTGCGCCACAGCCCACTGCCCCACCGGGCGGCTGCAGGACCACCATGGGCAGGGGCTGTGGGCGCGGGGGCTGCACTCCTGCCTGGCCTCCCCCTCTGCATCCCCCACAAGGACACCCAGGCCACTTGGGCCGTCCAGCAGCGCATAGCCTCTGGGCTCTGGGTGCATTTAGGAACTGACTGTGTCGTCTTGGAGCAAAGTCAGTGAATCATCTCTCACCAGGACACGCTTCCAAGTGAGGAGGAACGGGGACTCTCTGACCTGAAGGGCTTTCCATAGCAACGGGAGGGCCTGGACCAGCGGGACCGCCACAGCGCAGCAGGGAGAGCATCCAGGCCAGCTGCCAGCGGGCCAAGGCTGGGGCAATGGAAAATCCATGGTGGGAAGGAAACAACAGAGCGTCTGGTATTTTGAAACATAGCTACAGTTTTCCTGTGCACTCTGGCCATGAGTCACTAGTGACAGGCTGAGAAATTCCTGCGCTAAGCTGATGTCCTGGCGTGCTGCACCCTCGGGACCAAGCCATGGGGTGCAGCTCAGGGACGAGACCTGGGAAAGCTCCTGGAGTCAGCCGGGTCCCCCCAGGCAGAGCAGAGCCCTGCGGTGGGATCCCAGCCTCCAAATCCAGCATCAGAAGGTCATTCAGGAGATACATCCCCACTCAGAGGGATGCTGCAGAGGTGCCTGTGCAAGGGGAGGTTCAGCAAAGCAGGCAAACACGAGAGAGGCGACCGGCCGCCTGCAGCAAACCTCACATGGGGGTAAGTGGAGCCCAGTGGTGTTTGCCCCCGGCAGCTGCAGGTGCTGAGCCAGCCCAGCCTCAGGCAGGCCAGCAGGAGAGCACAAACGGGTTTTCCCCAGAAAGAAGAGAGGCCCAAAGCAGGTATTTCAGCAGCAATAGCAGTGCTGCTTGCTGCCAGCCAGGCATCATCCCCGGGAGGTCTCTCCCACTGTGCTGGGAACAGGGGGTGCAGGGGAACTGCCTCCCAGCCATGGCCGGGGAGCCCCTGCCTGCAGGAGGGGAGCTGCAGACCCTCCTATTCCACCGCGGCCAAGCACTGGGCAAAGAAAGCAAATAGCAACAGAGCAGGGTGTTTTCTTTCCATTAAAAGGCCAGCAGGGCTGCAAGCTGCTGTTTGTGTATAGAAATGTCAGTATGGAGGCAAAGGAGTAAACTAATGGTAACATCTGCTCCGAGGAGCCCGTGGCAGAGTGACCCTGCGTGCAGGGCAGCAGCCAGCCCCTGATTCAGGGGGGCAGTGAGGTGGTGGCAGAGGGGAGGGAGGTCATGTTCAGCATCCTCACAGTCTTTCTCAGCAGCTCCTGCGAGCAAAGGGGTGTGAAGGCCACTGTGGGAACAATCGTCCGTCCTGCAGCAGCCTCCAGTAACTCAAACACTGAAGAACACAGTAACACGAAAACACCTTTGGAAACCATCTGGCTCTGTTCCAAGGGGCTAAGTGAAAATGGTCCTAGAGGGTGTGTGCAGCCCCTCTTCACACGTGGAGGGCAGAGGATCCAGCCAGGAACTGTCACTTTGCACGGTGAATTGCTGCAGAGCTGGACGCAGGCCCCCACTGCCAGCAGAGCCTCCAGCTCCGGGCTAAATCCACACAACCAAGCGCCAGCCGCAGCTGAGACCAGCCCGTGCAGCCAGCTCCACAGGTCTCGTCACCACAAACCCGAGTGTTGCATCCGAGAAACACGACCCTCGGTCTGACAGACACTTGGGAAGAGTCCTTACTGGAGCTGACGCCTTTTTCTTGCTCTTCTGCTGTATCCCCCCTCTCCTAGCACAGAGTGGCCACATCCTCCAAGTGTGTGGATGTGCCAGCAGCTGGACCACCTGCCTGTGTCACTGGGCACCAGGACCCCACTGGCCAGTGCCTGCAGGTTATCCATCATGCTACCCATCCCTTCCACCTTGCAATGCCTGGAGAGAGATACACAGAGCTACTGAAACAGCAGAAGGAGGCAGAATCCCAATTTTCACTCCCAAAATAAATCTTTGAACAATATGCCACAGTTCTTAAAGTTCCTGTAATCGTGCATCAGTGGAAGGCGTGAGCATTCGCATGTGGCTGTAGAAGACCCAATGAACATTGACAGGTGTGAGAAGGCTCCAATAAAATTCACCTCCATGCCTGCAGTGAAAAGGAACAAATCCATTTTTTCCCCCAGAGCTGAAACTGGCACTTCAGAAACCCTGAGCCTGCATTTATTTGAAAGGCTGCCTCCTGCTCCCCAGGAAATTCGCAGACTAAAAAAATGACTCTCCGACTACATAACAGTGGTGATAAACAGGAAAGGATAAGTTTGTATCAAGAGATACATGAGTAGATAAAAGCAGGTATCAACTGTGCAATCCATCAACAGAGTGAAAACAACTGCCCATGAACAAATCCCACTACGTTACGAATCGGTTTTCTATAAGCAGCAGGGTTTTTTCCTGTGCCTGAGCCGTGCTGAGGCTTTACCGCTTGTCTCTGTTTCTCGGCAGTGCTCTCAAGGACCGGAACAGACCACCACGCCAAGGTCTATCAATTTGTTCAAGCGGACTCAGGTACTGAGCAGTCTTGCTGGGGCCCCTAAGTGGGAGACACGTCCCAAAACCTGGGAGCAGCTGCAAGCGCTGCCCGTGCTGGAGAACAGGCAGGAGGGGAGAGCAAGGCTCAAGTGTCTCTTGAGAAGACCTGACTCTGTCCCCTCGGGGTGTGGGAGCTGGCCCGGGGGAGGGAGAGCTGGGGGTGGCACTCCCCGCTGCAGGGTCAAGCAGCTGCGCTCCCTTCCAGCCCAAACCATTCTATGATTCCACGATGTAACACCTTTTTCTCTTCCAGAAAGTAATAAGAGAAATCATCTTCTGTACCTAGTTTTATATCTGTGTTGATGGAGGTAAATGAAACACAAACAAAACAACCTGATGAGTGCATAAGCAAGCACCAGCTGGTGTTTGCTCATCCATGGGCTGTTACCCTCAGGTTTATGTTCCAGGAGTCACACACCGAGACTGGAATTTTCTCTCCATTTCACAATTACGTGTCCTAACTAGAGCCAGGCCCCTTACAACCTGCGCAGCTGGTTTCAGGACACCATCCCTAGCCCAGCTCTGTAGCTTTTAATCGAATTATTGATACACATGTGTAACTTCAATAACAGGAACACATCCCAAGATCATCTGCATTTTAAGAAAACATGTTCCTCAGTTGTTTTGGGTTTTCTGAAAAAACAAGCTACCCCTAAAAGAAAAAAATCTTTTAAATAGATGGGTTTAGCTACTGTTTTTCAAAGAAACAACGACATTAAAAAATATTTCTCATAGTAAAGGAAACTAAATTATTGTCCCTCTATTCCCTACCAATTCTGTCTTTAATTGTCAAACTATTGCCACAATTTTGGGAAACCAACAATATTCTGACATTTCTTCAGGAAAAAAATAACTTACATTTAATTCTTAATCTTTACTCTAGGAAGCACCAAGATACCGTAGTGAGAACTAACATGCTGGAGAGGCTCTTTTCCGATTGGAGACTTGAACCTAATCACAATCAAATAACCCACAGCACTGGCAATTCCAGTCCTTTCCAAAGGTACTTTTCAGGATTTTTGTTCTTTTGTAACGCTTCACATATAGGACATTTCCGAAAAGGTTACCTGTTGGTCTCTAGAGATGTCTTTTAAGCACAGCAGCTCTGGGAAGCTCTTGAAGACATGATCTGGGTTTGCTTCTGGAAGAACTTTCTCTTCTGAAACAGGGGAATTGCTTTCAGCTTTCTGCTGCTCCGCTTCATTTCAGGGCTGTCCCTGTTGAGTGGTCCTCACTCCTCCAGCTGGAGATGCGGCACCGATGCAGCTCCCGGCTCGCTTTTCCATGGAACTGATTTTAGTGCTGTGAAAGACATTACCTCTGCACAAAAACAGCTCAGCAGGATTTGAGAAGCTTTATATCCTTGTTTACATTAGCTTGTTGGATTCTCCGAACAAGAGTTTAGCTTTTGTTGAATGATGTATTTCACCTGGCAGAAGAACTGATGCTTTGTTTCTTACAGAGGCTAAACTCCCCCGACTCTAATAGCTGTCTGGCCAGCATAAAACCTGGAAAACCATTTAATGGAGCCATTTAGTACTGAAAATGGCCCAATATGTGTATAAAAAGAAGCTTGTTTAAATGTTGGAGCCGATTAGAGCATCCCTTAAATTAGTCAATGGCAAATTTTCCTCCCTCCCTCCCTCCCTCTCCTCCATGACTGCTGAGCAGCATGTTTGACATAGTTCTTTTCCCCAGAAACTAAACTGCCCATTTTTATTCTGGAAAAAAAAGTAAACGTGTTGTGTGTTCTCATCATCATCAGAATCAGCTGCTTAATAAAAATACATCAACAGCGTGGACTGTGGAATTACCTCCTCGGACTGCAACACTATCTAAAGGATTTCTCCAAAGGGTTATAAAACAGGCTGTATCGTCCCTTGAAAGTGTCGAAACGCTATGATCTTTAAAAGCGGTTCAATGCAACGCTGCAGCCTGCAGACATAACTCTGGAGTCGACCGCAGCGGTATGAAAGCTTTAGTGATTAAGCCTAAACTGATAGCAAGGTCTGTCTCGCGCCTGGAGCAAACGGCACCACACCACTTCATGCCTGAACAGAGAAGCAGCAGATGGAAAAGTGCAGGCTGGAGGGGGGCTCCGGCTGCAGGTTACCCACCGCCCTCAGGACTAACACTATCATCCTGCATTAGGATTGTGCTTGGATGGAGACCAGAAACAGTGTTTGGCAACAAAGGTCCCTGGAGGCTGAACGAGGAGGTGCCTTCCCACGCACAAGCAGGTCAGGACGCAGCTGAAAGAGTCCACCCAGAAGGGCTGCCCAAAGCAGAGCTCCTCCAAGCCCACCGTACCTGAATCTGCTCTGGGTTTGCAGGAGCCCAGAGCTCCAGCTTTCTTCTGAAACGGCTGCATGGACACAGCAGCATAAAGCACATACTGTTCAACTGTTGGGAACACAGCAAACCAAGCTAGCCTGCAACCTTGCTGCTCTGGTCACTGTCCTGCTTAATCCCAGCTGCACCCTGCTGTGCTCTAAATTTAGAGTAAATTGCTCTTATTTTCTGTCAGATGTGTTAGGGTCATGACACCGAAACTCTCAGAAAGCGAATCAGTGTGAGCAGACTGCTCCGTGGAGCCAGGCTTCTGCTAACACTGAGACCCGTGCCTGGAAGATGACCTTTGGATATTTTGAGAGTACAGACTTGCCGCCCTGAAGGGAGAAATAAAAGTCCAGGGACATGCTGCTCTCATTTTATCAAAATGCTTTGTATAGAGATGAGGAAGCCCTTTCTTTATAGCTAAAGCTTCTCTGCCCTGTGAGGACAGGAGCTTTCTGTTTTTCTGATGTGTGCTTTACACCGGAAAAGACAAGAGGGATCAAATTTATTAGGCATCTCCAGTAACCAAGCTATAAGGCCAGCTGCTGCACCTCTAATTAACAAGTTTTTTACAAAACTCACCTTGGCTGTTTTCCTGTATTGCAGAATATCAGCAGCTTGTGGCGAATCCCCTGCTCCAACACTTCACCCAGCCACCATCCAGAATGAGAAACAGAACAAACATGTTAGGGATACAAACACGCAATTTCAGCTCTCCGGTTGAGAATACAGAATAAGGCCTGGACTCTGCGTGTGATGAAACTGAAGATGTCTAGCACAAATACAAGAGGCACTGACACATTTTGAAGCTTGCAGGGTGTTGGTTAGTTACAGATTGCCCTCCATATATTTTTAGATATGACCCCTGGTCTGTTAGCTCTTACTTGTTCCTTTATTTTTCTCTTCCCGAAAGACAGAACAACACAGGTTGGAAGCCCTGGGATCACACTTTCAGAAGTTGTCAGAGGTACAGAAAAACCTGTGCTAACCTCAGCTACACCCTCACCAACTCACACGCACAGCTCCAGGTTAGCTTACCTGCTCACAAGAGGTCGTGTACTTTGCTGATAAAGAGAGCTTTTTCTTCTTTTCATTATAAACTTTTAGCACTGCTAAAAGGGGAATTAATATTTTTAAAGTTAAAATCTTCTCTGACTGTCAGAGACATTGGGAAAATCTCTCCCTACATGTACAAAACCAAAAGCAAAGAATTGTTAAGTATCAAGAAACGACTGAAATGCCAAGATGGCAAGAATATTCTGTAGAAAATGTTTCTCCTTTCTTGGTTACTGAAAGCTTAACCATCTCCTAAAATACACAAAATCAAACCAAAAAACAAACCCCAAACCTTCTCTTCCAGAAGCAGGACCTATTGAGTCAGAAACCCCTCTTCTTTGTCCTTCAGAGCACCCCCCAGCCTCCGCTCTCTCCTTGCTCTTCATCTGCAACTCCCAACGGACTCAGGGTTCCTGTGGGAGTCAAAAACACCAAAGAAAGATGCCTGCAACACTTTCCCGGAGGTGAAAATGCAGTTGGTGTAGCGATAACTACTGAAGGCACGAGTGGAGGCGTGTGTCCACCCACCCTCCCAGCCGCTGCGCCTCTAGCCTCTCCTTCAAAGCACCCTCAATTTCTGAAGGCAGCCGCAGTCCTGCACTCAGCTCCAGTGTTTTAGAGAAAGAAATACAGCAAATGCGATGTGGCATGAAAGAGGAGACAGAAGTCAGCCTTTCAGTACTGCATACCTCTGTCTTAAAATTCTTACATATTGCTTTTGCTTAAGAAACCCTTCAAAGTTTACATATTTTTCCACTGGGGTGTAAAAGAAGAAAACTACATGTGATACCTTTGATAGGAAAGGGAAAAGCCCCAAAACAACCATGATGCCCCTACAAAGAACGAACAGAACACTTTTGCCAATGAATTCTGTACATTAAGTACTGCAAGGTTCAGATTTCCTGCCAGAGTTTCACATCACCCATCCAAACAAAGTAATAGAATTCCTTTAATATAAAACAAACCCAGGAACGCTGATAAAAACCTGGTTTTAGTTGTGACCAAGGTAAACGTAGACGTGGAACAGCAAACAGTGTTGTAGTTGAACTCGTCTGCACTGCCAAATCACCTGAAAGCAAATTCACCCTTGAAGTTATTGTAGGCACTTTGAAATGTGTTTGTTAACTTTGAAATGAAAAATGAAAAATGTCTCTTTTCCTAAAAAGACAGCTATATTGTTGTGTAACACAGAGCAGATGTCAAAAAGTATTTCAAAGACTTGAAAAAAACACTTAGAAAAATAGCACAAAGGCTACAGTTGCTAACTTAGCTGGAGCTGCTCTCCTCTCCCTTGCAAACACTGATGCTACATGTGTTGTCACTTTGCTTTAATTTGAGAGCACAGTCCCTGGGAGCTCCAGCATGTGCGGTCTGTGCTCGCCCTCCCCTTCCGCTGCACAGGCACATCAGGAGCGGGGAATCTCTTCCCAGCAGCAGGAAATTTCCCTTAGTGCAACTGCCAGCAAACAGCCTGTCCTACTGAGGGGAAATTGCAAGCCAGATGTGAAGGGAAACGCAACTCGGAAAGTGTGAGGCACAACCAGGCCTGGGAGATGCGTAGCAGGGATGCACACCGTGCTCCGGGGATGGGTGCCCTCCTGGGCTGCATCACTGGCCCCGCACATGGGCTTCAGGCAGCCCCCGCAGCAGCACTCATCCTCATCCTCCCTCCTCCGCGAGCACAGCGGGGCCAGGGCAGGAGCCAGGACTCTCCCACTGAGAGCAAAGGGCTGGATCCTCCTCGGCTGTATCGCAGCGGACTCGCTTTGGCTTTGGGCAGCACCGCTGGTTTACGCCGCTAAGGAACCAGCTCATTTTTAAAGAGTGTTTAAACCGCAAAACTGGGTTCAAGTTTCATGTACAATTTTATTAGAGGGCAGAATTGTGGCCAACTGTTTATCTGGTGTCTGGCCTAAGTGCTGATAAAGACTTGGCTGAAATTCACATAATCTGTCATTAATAAAAGCAATTTATGACAGTCTCAAGGAAAGACATGACCATTGCTGGCTCCGTTAACGGTATGCTCAGCAGAAGCCAGGGATTTAGTCTGTACAGACACAAGACTTAATTCACTTCTTGTCCCTAAATGCTGGTGATTTAGTTCAGGCCCAAGACAAAAGACTAAATCTAAAGGCTCCATACCAGAACTGCCAGGCTTTGCTAGTATGAGCTCAGTTGCTTTAACACAACCAAATACCCTCGTTTGTAATTCCAGCAACCCATCTAAAGCACATATTGGCTCCAATAACCACACTCCAGTTGAAGTGATAAGCCCTGAACCTGACATGATAAATGTACGAGCTTAATTTTACACCTAGAAGCAGTTCTGCTGAAGCGCAGCAGGAC
The DNA here is from genome assembly GCA_011057875.1 of Pterocles orientalis. Taxonomy (NCBI): domain Eukaryota; kingdom Metazoa; phylum Chordata; class Aves; order Pterocliformes; family Pteroclidae; genus Pterocles; species Pterocles orientalis. Next base: position 357,546 of record WKFP01013389.1, read on the forward strand.
AGAGCACAGCTCATAAACACCTTTTCAGAACCAGGCACCAGGATCAGAGGCAGACGAAACTATTACATTGTGTAGTCCAGGACCTCTCTCTGCTCTACCCTCTGTTGGTTTTTGTTGGGGTTTTTTTGCTGCACTTCAGTAATTTGTGAGCTGGCACAGACCGTCTTTGTTCCTTACCTCTGCCCGACACTTAGCCCCAGTGCCAGGATCCCAGCTCCAGACGGGGTCTTCTCCGTGCTCCCCGCAGGGCTGAACACTCCAGTGCAAAACACTGTAAGGAGAAATAGCGCATGCAAGCTGACAAAAAAAAAGAATGACAGCAATAACTTAGGTTTCCATTCATGATGCCTGATAAGAACAGAATTAATTCAAGGAAATGAGTTTATTTGGCAAATACTGTCATACTTAAACACAGCTTAATATAAAGGTGCATATTCTATTGCCTATAATAAATCTAAAATTTACACTTACCATTAACAGAACATATATAAATCTGATCCTTATGTAAGCTCTGCATACTTAAAGGAACCTATATTTAAATGTACATACACTTTACAGTTCAAATTCATCCTTCGAAAAATTCCATGGCTTCATCTCAAAGCCAAGAGACATTTCTGCTCAAGATCTGTGATGAATGAGATCCAGACACAGGACTGTTTCATAAAGTATCACCCATGCCAAAATCTTAATCCAAAGAAAAATTCCAAGAACGATTATGGGGATCTAAATCCCAAAGACCTAGTTCTGCTGTATTCCAAGCAAAAGAAAAATTTATAAATGCATGGATAAATCACTTAAGAAGTACATGTCAGAAAATACTGAAAGGCAAGCACCTAAAATAATTCCTAAAATATTACTAAATGAGTAATTTTTTTATCTTTTCAGTGTGTAATGTAACATCACTGTTACAAAGGATTCCAATACCTTTACACATTTTAACATGGAATTTAATCATCAGAGTTCAATTCATCTAGATAATCTGACCCTGCAACAGGGTGAAATTCAAAGTAGACAATGCAAATAACAGCAAACGCTGCAGAATTTAACTGAAAAAAAACACATTTTAAAATTCATCTAGGCTCTTTTCCCTCTCTATCCCCACCTACTTTGAACTACTCCAATACTCCCAACCAGACAAGACTAAAATTCTTGGCATCAAAGGTTACGCTACTGCTAAAATCTGGCTTCAGGTATGAAGTCGTCCAGAACAAATTTTCTCTGACAGCTCTTGCCAAGACACCCAGTTCACAAGTCCTCCTCCTGGTCTGTCCACCTTGCTCCCCACCCCTGTTCCCTAAATACCTCCAGGTGGTGGGATCCCCATGCCCTCTGTCTATGGGTTGCAATTCTAGTCCAAGCACTTCCAACATACAGATCTCCCAAGGAAAGGCACCTGAGAGCGGGCACACAGCCGAGCTCCATTAGACAATGTCTGAAAACACCAACAGACCAACTGCTGAGCATTTAGGAACTTGGGTGACCTTCTGCTATCAATTGGGTCTAATCCATGGCAGTGCAAACAAAGCAGGGGTGGAGATGAACTCCATTTGCAGCCACTAATGAGAGAATTTGGCCTTTTTGAACCCAAGACAAAACCTGACCGTGCAAGGAGTGAAAGAGCACACACAGGGTATCTGCTGCTTTCCAGGGAGCAGTGCTGCTGCCCCAGGTTTTCTGACAGACACCTCGACCCCAGCGCTGCTCAGCCACCCCTCAGCACAGTGATGCAGGCAAAACGTCCAGTGGAAAACCTGGATAGTCCAGAGCCCCAAAGCCTCTCCTCGATTTGCTCTCGTACACAGGGTCCCTCAGGTACTGAGGTGTGACCAAGGCAACTCTTGTTGGCATCCCAACCAAAACAGCCCAACTAGTGGGTGTTGCTGTGATAAAAAACCCCACAGCTGAACTCTGACATACCTATAACCATTTTTGTTAACACTGATGAGAACAGATCTTGATTAAAAGACAGCAAACATACAGTGCTGAGGCCATTAGCCAGTGACTCAGTGATGGTCCCGTTTAAAGAACAGAAACAATAAGACTTAGGTGAACAACCATACTCATGCATCAAACCGTTACAGTACTTTATAACAGCACTACACTTGAACATACTTTCCACAACTTCAGTTGTGAATACATTTATAAAAAACACTGCTTGTAAACAACAAGATTATTACATTTGTTTTATAAGTTTTTGTCACACACGGCATAGGTGCTTTTCATTCACACGCTGCACCACCCGGTTTGCCTGCAGCAGCGGGCACCTCTCGGTAGAACACAAGCCCAGACCGCGGTTAAGAGAATTACACGCTTGCTGGACTCCAAGAGGGACCAAGAACACATTTGGTTACACACAAAATCGATCACCATAAAAAAATGAAACCGCTTTGATGAGAGCATAAAGGAGGAGAGCCTCTTAACCGACACAGCCCACCCTCCCTGGGACCCCCCGGGGGCTGTGCCGCTGGGCCCTGTGCCAGGGGGTCCCCCCACACTTGGGGCTGGCCGGCAGTGGGTCCTCCCCAACCCAGCTCCTGCACCTTGGCGCAGCGGAGGGCATCTCTCTTATCGCTTGCTCTGCTCCAGGGGTGGCATGTCGAGGTTTTACAGCTCATCCGCTAAATTGTGCGGATCTGGGTGACCGGCCCGTTTGTGTGGGAGGGGTGATTTTATTGGATTGCTTTTAATTCTGCGAACATACACAGAACCTACTGAACAGACCCATTAGAGGCTGTTTTCCTCACAGACTGAACTGGAGTTTGCTGCACTCAAGTTAGCTCCCCTCACACTCACTGCACTCAAACGAGCGCAGACACGGCACCAGCTATCATTCCACCTGCACGGAGGCCGCATGAGCGGCTGCGGAGCTGCGCCAGCCCAGGCTGTGAGCAACAGCGCCAGCGAGAGGAGCCAGCTGGGGCTCAACCACA